>CM068961.1:34919265-34932824 GCA_035128595.1 Eptatretus atami
TTGAAAAAGTAATGGCATATGAAAATCTGTATGAGACAAAAGGTAGACACTACATACGCTATACCGAGGCCATGTGAGGAGCATGTGCAGCACCAAAAGGAACTCATTATGAGGGTCAGAACAGGAAATTGAAGCTTGAAAGTGAAAGAATGGTGGCAGATGACTAGTGACATACTCTTGAGGATAAATATGATGTCGACACACAGGAAGATTTATTTAGTATTGTGGTCTCCATTTGGGAGCCCGCAGTAGAATCAATCCCCGCAGAGTGAATTGTCTCAAGCGCCTTTTTCATTTTCAATGAATTACGTCACTTCCGATGGTAGGAAATGTTTGGTAATTCCTTTTCTCATGTAGTGTTGGCACTATCCAGAATAGCTCTATTGTCAGAATTAAAGCAGCTCTGATTAGGGTCCTCCAAGATGAAATGTTTCTACGCTCTTCTACTTTCACAAGCAGCACATGGCTGCAAGTAGCATCATTCCCTGGGGGGACACGGTTGTGCCCCTGAGGTGTCTTTGGGTGAAGTTACATTGGAGGTGGCATTTTCATCAGCAAGTACAGTGATTGATGCATGATGGAATAGTTCAGGTCCTTTTCAATGACCCATCATCTCTGACACCACCACCCTTTTCATATAAAAGATCTCTTGTCTACCTTCACCACCATTGTTACAACTAAAACTAAATAGTTCTTTCAATCTTCAAACCACCTGAAGACAGGATGAGAGAAATAAAATGTAATGTTGTGTGGATCAGTTGTGTATATATTTTAACATCAAATGATAAATATACATTCATTTTCACAGACATGAATACAGCTTTTCGCCAATACCTGCCACGTTCTACCTCTAAAGATGTGTGAAAGTATGATGCTCCAAACATGGGGTCTCATTGACATCTGTAACTTCCATTCTAACTTATATTCTACCGTGTGTACCTTATTGCATCATATCAGTAAAAAAAAAATCACTTTTAAAAGACAAAACACTCCTTTTACCCATGTGTTTCTCATCAACACAATGGTTTGACAGGGAACTAACGATGGGTTGATAAAGACTAAAAGCTACTCTGTTCAAAGGTCTATCATGTTGTGTCTGATTTCGGTTGCCTAGGTGAACAAAACTGACTATACATATCTTTGTCCCTCCAAGTGGTACTTACCACCCAACTTGGCTCATGAACTTGATTTTAGATTTTGATCAATGACCAGGTGATGTATATCATTATAATCTGTCAACTTGACTTCCCACTTTACATATTGTTCAAGATACATACATGCTAACTCATCTGGTATCCAAAATAATTAAATCTTGCTCTGGAGTATTTAAACGAAGAAGAAGAAGAAGAAGAAAAATAAGTAGAAAAAGAAGAAGAAGAAGAAGAAGAAGAAGAAGATGAAGATGATAGTATGTTTTTTTGTTTGTTTTTGTTTTGTTTTTACCACCTAAAAACAAAACCCTGAGTACAGCCAGCAATTTATAACTCATTCTGTGCAGCGGTTCAAATGCACAGAAGTCAAACAAACAAACAAAACACTTTTTGTAATGTTAAAGCAAATTTGGCGTGGCAGCCTAAAAGGTATGCACACTCACCTCAAAGCTGTCTCACCTGGGTTTGAATCTTGGCCTCGCTATAAACTGTCATTCTGGTGTTTCACATGCAAGGCCAGACATCAATGTGGGTGCCATCCCTTGGATATACGCTAAACAGGGCGTCACGTCTGCTGGCATTATTGGTGGGCGCTAAAGACCCCACGGTGTTCCTCATTAAGACTAGGAGAGATATTGCCAGCACCATGAAAAAGAAATTACAAATTCCTGCTACCTTTAATGGACCGTCACGCCTGGCCAGCTGGTTCTTGAAAGACTTAGACCAAAACGTCCCTGGCCGACCCCACAAGAAGGTGGGGTCGGCCGGGGACGTCTTGGCAAAATAGCTCCAATCATTAATTGGCAGGCAATAATGATTGGAGCTATTTTGGTGGTGTGTGGGTCATTAAAAATTGGGGCCATTAAAGAAAAGTAGTGGTGATTGTGGTGGTAGGAGTAGTATTATATCATCATATTTATGCTGGTTTATTAAGGGTCCATTGGTGATTACACTGTGGTTCGTTTTTACATAAATTGTCACACTGCCAATACCTGTACTCTTGTACTACTTTGCTCACGTTTTCATTCCTGCGTATTCACACGGTCTAGGTGCACCTCCCAGGCCTATCGAAGTACACATTGAAGAGCCTTCTGTTCTGCAAGTACAAGCTGGCATTACAGTCACCTTTATCTGTACTGCCACCAGTCAGGTGAGACGATAATTAATACACTTTGCTTCAGCATTCATCTCTTTCCATCTTGACTGTGTGTACCATTTATTATAGGACATTGAACTCCAGAAACACCCACTCCCTATGGAGCATCTGGAGGGCAATATTGGTTCACGAAAAAATATTTTCACGAAAAAAATAATTGGTTCACGAAAAAATATTTTCACGAAAAAAATAAGTGACCACTATATTCGTTATTGTTGTGTGTCTGTCTGTCTGTCTGTATGTCTGTATGTCTGTATGTCTGTATGTCTGTCTGTCTGTCTGTCCCGAGCATAGCTCCGTGGGTTTTGATCTGATCCTGACAAAATTTTGGTGGGAGGTTTATATCATGATCTAGTTGTGTTTTCCTGAAAATGGGCGTGGTGCACCCATTATGGGCGTAGCCACGCCCAAAAAACATGTGTTTTTAGGGGGTAGCCGATTTCAATTTGCATCTTCTCCTAGGGGGTTTGTCGAATCTGGCAGGGGTTTCGGTATTTGGTTAGCCCAATGGCACCTGCGTAGCCCCACGGAGCTCGATTTTTCATTTTCGTCCCAAGGTCAAGGTCACAAGGTCACAAACTTAGAAAATTGTGAATTTTGACATAAAAATTTTTCTTCACCGAGGGGTTTGTCGAATCTGGCAGGAGTTTCGGTATTTGGTTAGCCCAATGGCACCTGCATAGCCCCACGGAGCTGATTTTTCATTTTCGTCCCAAGTCAAGAAGGTCAAGGTCACAAAGTCACGAACTTAGAAAATTGCGAATTTTGACATAAAAATCATACGACCGCCCAAACTTTGAGAGCTAGGATGACAATATTTTTTATGCATAATCTTGAGGTCATTCCCCACCTAAAGTCTTGAAACTATTTTGCTCTATCTCGAACACTTGCCCGTGGCGCCCCTTCAAGTTTGTTTTTACACTGATTTCATCAAAGTATGGATAATCCGAGGAGTGGAAGTGCCATATAGCCTATATGACGTTCTATTGTTCCTGGAATGTCCAGAGGAAGTTTTGCACAAAGGTCATAATCTTGACCTTTGACCTTTAAAGTTCACAAAGGTCAAATTTTCAAAGTTGTGGGAATCGAACCGGGTTTTCGACCTTCTTCGACGAACTAACTCCAATAAGCTATAGCACGTATCCTGTTTCCTTATTTTAATGTCCACAACATTGTTTGGTGACCTTTAAAGGTTATGCAAAGGTCAAATTTTGAAAGTTGTTGACGAAACCGGGTTTTCGACATTTTGCAGCTAATAACCTGTCACTCTGACCACATCATGTTGATCATTTTTATAACTTGGTCAAACATTATCACATTGTCTCATCCTTGACTTCTGAAACAATCTACATCGTCAAATACCGCTCGTGAACCATCGTCGTCTTCAGACTTGTCATTATCATTATGCTATAATCATCGGACGGAATTGATTCGTTTTTAAACACTTTACTTCAGGTAGGTTTACGGAACAGCGGCTCTGAGCCTATCTACCACCCATGTATAAATATATATGCGTGCATCCAATTTTCTCCAAATGTCTATCAGGCGAGTATTAAACAATGCTAATGACCATTAGGAATGGGGTTATGCATCAAACAAAGGTCACAATTGCGCCGAAAGGGTGTCAGGAGCAAGATTGTACATCACTCTTGAAGCCATGGCCTGGAGAAGTCACATAAAGGGGGCCAAAATATAAATGATAAGTTATAAACAGTCCATATGTCGTTCACATATATTCTGATGGTTAGACAAATCAGACGGCAATGAGAAACATCATTCATGTATAAAGACTCATTTCAGCAGCTTTATTTGCTAAAGATCTTGTGGCCAAGGTAGTGGCCTACCTAGAAGCCCAGCAGGTTGAGACGGCTCAGATCCGTTTGTATATGATGGACAGAATAAGCATAGAATGCCTCAAGGACGTCGGCTTTCTCCAAATTTATTTCAGTTTTGTGTTAAACAACAGTAGTGACTGTTTAACATGGTAATCAGATATTGGACAGCATTGACAAAATAGTTTGTGGTTATAATATTTTTTACTTCCTGTAGGTGTGCCCCATGAAACACCACGATAAGCGATTTATACACCTTAACCTGGAGTTCGGAACCAATTTTGATTAACTATCTTTTGTTTTTAATTCCTTTGTTAACTGATTTTTAAAAAAAACATTACTGTTAACCATAAAGACGTTATAGTTAATAAACAATTGGACATCCAACATCACAAATGCAATTATTCTGTAGTTTACCAGTAAAAATATTACAGTAAATCAACTACTAACTGTAAGAGTAAAATTCTTCTCCAATAAATGATGTACAATACTTATGACGTTTCTTGTTATCATTGAAATGACTGATTGTCTCAGCTTGTATATCGAGACTCAAAAATACTTTGAGCAATTTATATTTCCATATCAATTCCAACATTACAACAATAAACAGGGAAAAAAATTCAATTAAAATAAGAACATATCACACAGGAAGTGGGCAAATCCAACATTTACCCCCAGACGATGACATTGTCACAACAGCTACAATTCAGCTACACAGACATAAGGAGATGACCGACTGGTCAGTAGTAGGGTTTTGGGGCTTCTGGGACATTATATGTAAGTGAATGGGAAAAATTACGGAAACTTGTTGACTGACACCCAAATCTCCCAATTTTACTTGTGATGCTGAGCATCCTATGCTGAGTCTCTCTCGCAAGAGACTCAAATGTGATTTGTTACCTGCATAGTCCGTGAGTGTCAGCTGCGGCTGAATGGACATGTGCTCATTTTCCTGACGCTGCTCCTGCTCACCAGATTCTCTCAGCAGGGAGCCTCGTGAGTGGAGGAGGCCAATGGCCAACCACGTGTTCGTGGTTGCCGCAGGTTAATCAGCATCTCAAGGAGATGGAGATGGGCCAGGCGTCTATCTGGGGATGGCAGATGGAGAACTTGGAGTACAGTGGAAAGTGGATGCAGCGACACGCGCTCCGGCGCATGCTCCGATACTTGACCTGACCTGACCTGTATTATAAGCTCATACATTTTCTGAGGACAATCATTCGTCAAGGAACCAAGACATTTTATAGTTCTGACCCGAACGATTTCTTAGGGATGTTACACATTATTCAAGACGATTATCAAAACGCTCTCTAAAGTATTTCAACAGAAAACTGGACAAGAATTGTTTAACTTATCAACCCTGGGTAGTGGAGAATTCACGGAAGTCACTGAATGATGCGGGTGATGAACAGCTGATGTTTGTTACATCGATATCGACTTTATACAGTCAAATAAATTTAATTATGTCCAGAATTAAACACAAGAACAGACATTTCATTGGGAGCATGTTATCAAATTAACTTTTTATGTTTTCAGTCCATTATTTATCAATGATACAAATGTTCACAGATGATTATATCGTGAGACAATGCATGTCAACTTGAACATTCCCGGTTTTTGCCTTTACATCTTCATGTTTTATTTCCATCCCTGCAGGCCAAGAGCTCATCTTATCCAACATTGAGCCCGATGATGCAGACGTGTACATTTGTACCTGCTACTCACTACACGCCTCCAACTCCAGCCGCACTGAAATCATTTATTCTGGTCTCTCGAATTATACCTCTGATGTCTTTATCTCAAGCATCTCTCGTCACAAGTTTTCACATCTATCATCTGTTTCATTTTCACCACATTCACTTCTCTCTTTCATTTTATTCCACGGTGGGATTTCTCTTTAAGTTTGTGCATTCCTTTGAGTTTTCATACGCATTTCCTTTGTCCTTATCCGCTCAATGACTCCCACACTTGAAGACATGCCTTTCTATTAATACATTTAAGTAAAATGTAAAAAATTGCAATACTTGGTAAAATGTAGACAATTAAAACGTTGAACATGTGGCATGTATGCGCAAATACATCACCCAGAGATCAGGCAATGAAACAGTGACTTGACTTTACTGCTCATCTTTATTGTAAGGGAATTATATAAGGGTACAGCATTTGCGTACGTCTGGTGTCGCTCTGTCTAGGATTGGTTCGAGCCTTGAAATGTTTTTAACTTGGCGTGATTTTTCCCAAAGCTCTGATGAGAGGTCGGCCTCTTATTATTATTATTTATTATTATTATTATTTTTGTTAGTATTATTGTTATTGTTTTATTATGACAGGTGCACTATCTACTTGTGTCTATATACTGATGTTCATTATCTTCCTAAGCATTTTACTCCAAAATAGCATAGTTGTGTTTAAATCACCTTAATTATTTTATCACATCAATTAAAACCAAACAACAGTGCAACAGCAGCTGAAATCAGAATATGCAACTCAGCAATTTCTGCAGCTTAATTATATGCAATTGTAACATTACGGACCACTTTTAATGACTAATTATATTACATCTCTCTCTCAGATGACATGGACCAACTTTTATTCACTCATCCCAACTCTCTTTTCCTCATATGTGGTGATTTCAATTGTCACCCTGTAAATGGCTGGGTGTTGGTACCACTCTCCCAGCCATGGGACTTCTGCAAAAGACTTCTGTGACTCCATGGGTCTGACTTGATCTGTGAACTTTCTAACCTGGATTTCTCCCAATGGCAAATCTTCCATCCTGGATTTGGTGACGACCAACTTTCCCGCTAATTCATCTTGCTCGCCTCTGCCCCAATTGGCTCATCTGATCATGTGCTTGTGAAGGCAATATCTCTCTGGCCATTCTCAGAGAACAGCCTCAGCACTGGCAAGTAGCAGTTTATTCAGGCAAACTGATTGGGACTGCAAGCAGCTATCTCTCTTTAGGACTGGTGTCCTATATCTACCACCCCTGATGTTAACTCATCTTGGAATTCTTCCACAGAAACCTGTTCTCTCTTATACAGGGTTCATCCCATCTGTCTTCAGTTATCTTACCCATTCTTCTGCTCTTGGTACTCTGAATCCTGTGGTGAGGCAGTGACTTTAAAACAGCTTGCGTTATCCTCCTGGAAGGCAATTCCAACCGAAGGCAAACTCAGATCATTCCACAAAAGCCCACAACAAGTGTGTGTCTACTCTCAGGAGAGCCAGAAAACATCTGTCCAATCTCAATAATGAACTTTCAAACTTGTCTCCCTCCTCTAAACCTGGTGGCACCTTGTCAAGTCTGTCTCTGGTGTGTTCTCCCTTCCATCCCTTCCCTCACTTCAAATGGTCCACAGCCGATTCTGCTTGTTAGAAGTTGAACGGATCAATTCTGTGTTTGCTTCAAAATATTGTGCCCCTAACCTCTGTCTCTGTCTCTCTGTCTCTGTCTCTCTCTCTCTCTCTCTCTCCTCTCTCTCTCTTCTTCTCTCTCTTCTCCTCTCTCTCTCTCTCTCTCTCTCTCTCTCTCTTTCTCTCGCTCTCTCTTTCTCTCTTTCTCTCTTTTCTCTCTTTCTCTCTTTCTCTCTCTTTCTCTCTTTCTCTCTTTCTCTCTTTCTCTCTTTCTCCCTCAGTCAGTCATACCCACCTGCTCCTCAATTCTGTGTCTTATGCACCTGAAAAGGTGGAAATTACCAGAGGTCACTTCCATCTGCTTGGAAATCAGCCAACATCACAGCATTACATGAAAAGGTACAAAAACTGATCCCTTAACTACAGACAATCAGCTTACTTCCAATCATCAGGAAGGTCATGGAATCCATCATCACAGTTAACATAAAATCGTTTCTTTTCTCCAACAGCCTCATCTCAGATCATCAATTCAGATTCAGACCTGGTCACTCTACCTTGCATATGCTGTCTTACTCTCCCAACAATGAACGGAGGCCCTCAATATCGGACATGAGATCAGGGCGTTTCTCTGGACATAATTCGAACTTTTGATAGAATCTGGCATCCGACTTGCTCTCCAAACTGTCTGCCTATGGAATCCAAGGCCAACTCCACTCTTGGATTACTGAGTTCTTCTGAATGCAACTGTGATGCCATGGTCAGGGGATATCAGTTGAGCTTGGACATACCTGATGTTTAACTGTCAATCTGAAGTGTGTTGAATGGTTCTGAAGTTGTTCTTTGTGGTATTTTTCATGAACCTATCCCACCTTTGCCCCAAGGTGCATCTGAGCACCGTTTGTGCGTTGATGCATTGGGGAATGTGAAGGAAAAATGAAAAAATAGGAAATCAAAAGCTGGTCCTGAGATTTGACATTCTGACTCTGGCCTCGTATGATCTGTCAGCTTGGTCTTTCCTTGGATAGCTCAACCTTTTTGGTTTGAGGCCTCCAAAACTACTTGGTCTACAAGTCGAACTCTCACAATGGAAGTGAGAGGCGCAGGTTTTTTTTTTCAAAAGGGGTGGGGTGGGGCTTTTGCTGCCTGTCAGGTTGAAAAGAATGGCATATGAAAATCTGTATGAGACAAAAGGTAGACACTACATACGCTATACCGAGGCCATGTGAGGAGCATGTGCAGCACCAAAAGGAACTCATTATGAGGGTCAGAACAGGAAATTGAAGCTTGAAAGTGAAAGAATGGTGGCAGATGACTAGTGACATACTCTTGAGGATAAATATGATGTCGACACACAGGAAGATTTATTTAGTATTGTGGTCTCCATTTGGGAGCCCGCAGTAGAATCAATCCCCGCAGAGTGAATTGTCTCAAGCGCCTTTTTCATTTTCAATGAATTACGTCACTTCCGATGGTAGGAAATGTTTGGTATTCCTTTTCTCATGTAGTGTTGGCACTATCCAGAATAGCTCTATTGTCAGAATTAAAGCAGCTCTGATTAGGGTCCTCCAAGATGAAATGTTTCTACGCTCTTCTACTTTCACAAGCAGCACATGGCTGCAAGTAGCATCATTCCCTGGGGGGACACGGTTGTGCCCCTGAGGTGTCTTTGGGTGAAGTTACATTGGAGGTGGCATTTTCATCAGCAAGTACAGTGATTGATGCATGATGGAATAGTTCAGGTCCTTTTCAATGACCCATCATCTCTGACACCACCACCCTTTTCATATAAAAGATCTCTTGTCTACCTTCACCACCATTGTTACAACTAAAACTAAATAGTTCTTTCAATCTTCAAACCACCTGAAGACAGGATGAGAGAAATAAAATGTAATGTTGTGTGGATCAGTTGTGTATATATTTTAACATCAAATGATAAATATACATTCATTTTCACAGACATGAATACAGCTTTTCGCCAATACCTGCCACGTTCTACCTCTAAAGATGTGTGAAAGTATGATGCTCCAAACATGGGGTCTCTTGACATCTGTAACTTCCATTCTAACTTATATTCTACCGTGTGTACCTTATTGCATCATATCAGTAAAAAAAAATCACTTTTAAAAGACAAAACATCCTTTTACCCATGTGTTTCTATCACAACACAATGGTTTGACAGGGAACTAACGATGGGTTGATAAAGACTAAAAGCTACTCTGTTCAAAGGTCTATCATGTTGTGTCTGATTTCGGTTGCCTAGGTGAACAAAACTGACTATACATATCTTTGTCCCTCCAAGTGGTACTTACCACCCAACTTGGCTCATGAACTTGATTTATGATTTTGATCAATGACCAGGTGATGTATATCATTATAATCTGTCAACTTGACTTCCCACTTTACATATTGTTCAAGATACATACATGCTAACTCATCTGGTATCCAAAATAATTAAATCTGCTCTGGAGTATTTAAACGAGAAGAAGAAGAAGAAGAAAAATAAGTAGAAAGAAGAAGAAGAGAAGAAGAAGAAGAAGAAGATGAAGATGATAGTATGTTTTTTTTTGTTTTTTTTTTGTTTTACCACCTAAAAACAAAACCTGAGTACAGCCAGCAATTTATAACTCATTCTGTGCAGCGGTTCAAATGCACAGAAGTCAAACAAACAAACAAAACACTTTTTGTAATGTTAAAGCAATTTGGCGTGGCAGCCTAAAAGGTATGCACACTCACCTCAAAGCTGTCTCACCTGGGTTTGAATCTTGGCCTCGCTATAAACTGTCATTCTGGTGTTTCACATGCAAGGCCAGACATCAATGTGGGTGCCATCCTTGGATATACGCTAAACAGGGCGTCACGTCTGCTGGCATTATTGAGTGGGCGCTAAAGACCCACGGTGTTCCTCATTAAGACTAGGAGAGATATTGCCAGCACCATGAAAAAGAAATTACAAATTCCTGCTACCTTTAATGGACCGTCGCCTGGCAGCTGGTTCTTGAAAGACTTAGACCAAAACGTCCCTGGCGACCCACAAGAAGGTGGGGTCGGCGGGGACGTCTTGGCAAAATAGCTCCAATCATTAATTGGCAGGCAATAATGATTGGAGCTATTTTGGTGGTGTGTGGGTCATTAAAAATTGGGGCCATTAAAGAAAAGTAGTGGTGATTGTGGTGGTAGGAGTAGTATTATATCATCATATTTATGCTGGTTTATTAAGGGTCCATTGGTGATTACACTGTGGTTCGTTTTTACATAAATTGTCACACTCCAATACTGTACTCTTGTACTACTTTGCTCACGTTTTATTCCTGCGTATTCACACGGTCTAGTGTGCACCTCCCAGGCCTATCGAAGTACACATTGAAGAGCCTTCTGTTCTGCAAGTACAAGCTGGCATTACAGTCACCTTTATCTGTACTGCCACCAGTCAGGTGAGACGATAATTAATACACTTTGCTTCAGCATTCATCTCTTTCCATCTTGACTGTGTGTACCATTTATTTATAGGACATTGAACTCCAGAAACACCCACTCCCTATGGAGCATCGGAGGGCAATATTGGTTCACGAAAAAATATTTTCAGAAAAAAAATAATTGGTTCACGAAAAATATTTCACGAAAAAATAAGTGACCACTATATTCGTTATTGTTGTGTGTCTGTCTGTCTGCTGTCTGTTTGTCTGTATGTCTGTATGTCTGTATGTCTGTCTGTCTGTCTGTCCCGAGCATAGCTCCGTGGGTTTTGATCGATCCTGACAAAATTTGGTGGGAGGTTTTATATCATGATCTAGTTGTGTTTTCCTGAAATAGTGGCGTGGTGCACCCATTATGGCGTAGCACGCCAAAAAACAGTGTTTTTAGGGGGTAGCCGATTTCAATTTGCATCTCTCCTAGGGGGTTTGTCGAATCTGGCAGGGGTTTCGGTATTTGGTTAGCCAATGGCACCTGCGTAGCCCACGGAGCTCGATTTTTCATTTCTGTCCAAGGTCAAGGTCACAAGGTCACAACTTAGAAAATTGTGAATTTTGACATAAAAATTTTTCTTCACCGAGGGGTTTGTCGAATCTGGCAGGAGTTTCGGTATTTGGTTAGCCAATGGCACCTGCATAGCCCCACGGAGCTCGATTTTTCATTTTCGTCCCAAGGTCAAGAAGGTCAAGGTCACAAAGTCACGAACTTAGAAAATTGCGAATTTTGACATAAAAATCATACGACCCCCAAACTTTGAGAGCTAGGATGACAATATTTTTTATGCATAATCTTGAGGTCATTCCCACCTAAAGTCTTGAAACTATTTTGCTCTATCTCAACACCTTGCCCGTGGCGCACCCTTCAAGTTTGTTTTTACACTGATTTCATCAAAGTATGGAAATCCGAGGAGTGGAAGTGCCATATAGCCTATATGACGTTCTATTGTTCCTGGAATGTTCCAGAGGAAGTTTTGCACCAAAGGTCATAATCCTTGACCTTTGACCTTTAAAGTTCACAAAGGTCAAATTTTCAAAGTTGTGGGAATCGAACCGGGTTTTCGACCTTCTTCGACGAACTCACTCCAATAAGCTATAGCACGTATCCTGTTTCCTTATTTTAATGTCCACAACATTGTTTTGTGACCTTTAAAGGTTATGCAAAGGTCAAATTTTGAAAGTTGTTGAACGAAACCGGGTTTTCGACATTTGCAGCTAATAACCTGTCACTCGTACCACATCATGTTGATCATTTTTATAACTTGGTCAAACATTACACATTGTCTCATCCTTGACTTCTGAAACAATCTACATCGTCAAATACCGCTCTGAACCATCGTCGTCTTCAGACTTTTCATTATTATTATGTCATTATCATTATGCTATATCATGGACGGAATTGATTCGTTTTTAAACACTTTACTTCAGGTAGGTTTACGGAACAGCGGCTCTGAGCCTATCTACCACCCATGTATAAATATATATGCGTGCATCCAATTTTCTCCAAATGTCTATCAGGCGAGTATTAAACAATGCTAATGACCATTAGGAATGGGGTTATGCATCAAACAAGGTCACAATTGCGCCGAAAGGGTGTCAGGAGCAAGATTGTACATCACTCTTGAAGCCATGGCCTGGAGAAGTCACATAAAGGGGGCCAAAATATAAATGATAAGTTATAAACAGTCCATATGTCGTTCACATATATTCTGATGTTAGACAAATCAGACGGCAATGAGAAACATCATTCATGTATAAGACTCATTTAGCAGCTTTATTTGCTAAAGATCTTGTGGCCAAGTAGTGGCCTACCTAGAAGCCCAGCAGGTTGAGACGGCTCAGATCCGTTTGTATATGATGGACAGAATAAGCATAGAATGCCTCAAGGACGTCGGCTTTCTCCAAATTTATTTCAGTTTTGTGTTAAACAACAGTAGTGACTGTTTAACATGGTAATCAGATATTGGACAGCATTGACAAAATAGTTTGTGGTTATAATATTTTTTACTTCCTGTAGGTGTGCCCCATGAAACACCACGATAAGCGATTTATACACCTTAACCTGGAGTTCACCAAGACAGAAACCCTACTTGGGAGAGGATGGGGGGGGGGGGAGGGGATGAAGTCACTCCAACTTCTGTCTTGTGACCCCTGGGCCCCGGGCAAGTTTAGTTGAGATTGGATAAGTAACAACCAAAGTTGCGTATTTTAGTGGCCTTACTATGATTGACATTAATTTAGTTATCCAACTCAATAGAAATGTAATATATTGCTTTATGAATCTACTTTATAAGCTTAGCCTCTTATCATGAATGTTGTTGTCTTTATTTCATTTTCTTTCTTTCCTTGAGCTTTTATCGCCATCTTTTTTATTTCTTTTTTTGTTGAACCACAGAATGATTGGCTTATGGAAGAGCTAGAACACAGAATGGATCAGGACACAACAGAACAAAAGGAACATAAAAAAGAGAGCGTGTGTTGGGGGGGGTATGTCAACAGCAGGACAGATGGATAAACAAGGGGATGCGGGTAAGAATGAGGAGTGGGGGATAACACAGAGAGAGGATAAATGTGCGCAGAAGCAAACTCGCAGGAA
>CM068961.1:34936921-34966921 GCA_035128595.1 Eptatretus atami
TTGGTTGGTTGGATTGGTGTTGGATTGTTTTTTTTTGTTTGGTGTGGTTGTATGGATTTTTTTTGTTTGTGTGGGGGGTGGTTTTGTGTGTTTTTTGGCGCGTCTCTGGTGGAATGCTGCACTTGCGTTTGTGCATGCAGTTCTGTGCTCTGCCTGGAGCACAGACATCATCCCAACTGAATGGAAGAGGGGCATTGTTGTCACTCTCTGGAAAGGAAAGGGTAACCGCTAGGACTGCAACAACTAACGAGGGGTGACGCTGCTCTCAGTGCCGGGCAAGGTCTTGCTTGGATAATCTTGACAGGGTTCGCCACCATCTGCTTGAGCACCAGTGACAGAGCAATCAGGCTTTACACCAGAGGTCAACGATTGACCGTATCCTTGCTCTTCGGTCCTCACTGAACACTGACGAGGGTTTTGGCAGGGGCAGCTTGCAGCCTATGTTGATCTCTGCAAAGTGTTCGATTCAGTGAATTGGGGTGCCATCTGGAGGATTCTTGTCTTTGTGGGGTGCCACCAAAACTGACCAATCTGATGTTTGAACTATACTCTGGTACTGAGAGGTGCTGTGAGATGTGGTGATACCATCTCCGACTTATTTCCAGTTGTTACTGGAGTTCGTCAGGGGTGTGTATTGGCCCCCACACTTTTCAGCGTTTGTATGGACTGGATTCTATGGAGGATGTCGGAGAGATCAAGCTGCGGTGCATTGCTTGGAATGTCAAAATCTCTGACCTTGATCTCGCGATGTTGTTGTCATCTTTGCCGAGACTCTGGAAGATCCTTTGGGGCCCTCGAGGGTGCTGAATGAGGAGTCGGAGCTGCTGGGATTATGGTTTCCTTGGTCAAAACTAAGATCCAGGCTGTTAATGACATCTTAGATGCTGCTTTCCTGTGTGTACTTGTTGTGGCGAGGATGTTGAGGTCACGGAGAGATTCACTTACCTTGGCAGTGATATTCATGTCTCTGCTGGCTGTGCAGCCAAGCAATGCACCGCAGCTTGATCTCTCCGACATCCTCCATAGAATCCAGTCCATACAAACGCTGAAAAGTGTGGGGGCCAATACACACCCCTGACGAACTCCAGTAACAACTGGAAATAAGTCGGAGATGGTATCACCACATCTCACAGCACTCTCAGTACCAGAGTATAGTTCAAACATCAGATTGCTCAGTTTTGGTGGCACCCCACAAAGACCAAGAATCCTCCAGATGGCACCCCAATTCACTGAATCGAACACTTTGCAGAGATCAACATAGGCTGCAAGCTGCCCCTGCCAAAACCCTCGTCAGTGTTCAGTGAGGACCTGAAGAGCAAGGATACGGTCAATCGTTGACCTCTGGTGTAAAGCCTGATTGCTCTGGTCACTGGTGCTCAAGCAGATGGTGGCGAACCCTGTCAAGAATTATCCAAGCAAAGACCTTGCCCGGCACTGAGAGCAGCGTCACCCCTCGGTAGTTGTTGCAGTCCTAGCGGTTACCCTTTCCTTTCCAGAGAGTGACAACAATGCCCCTCTTCCATTCAGTTGGGATGATGTCTGTGCTCCAGGCAGAGCACAGAACTGCATGCCACAACGCAAGTGCAGCATTTCCACCAGCCTTGAAAAGTTCAGCATGAATGCCACAGATCCCAGGTGCTTTCCCCCATTTTAACCGGTTCACCGCAGCCTGTGTTTCCACAAACGAAGGTGGATCACAGTTGTTTGGAGGGTCAGCAATAGGGTGAGTAACACCCCTGACATCCAACTCGATAGCTGGCGGATCAGCCTGGTACAGCTGATCAAAGTAACCGGCCCAGCAAGCCTTCACTTCGGACTCCTCTGTCAAGAGACAAGGGAGGATTGAATCGATATCTGTGAAGATGTGAATCCGGATCTCGATACGAGAATATTTAATTTTTTTAAGTGATTCTTCACCATTGAGAAATGGGGCAAAAAACGATATGTCGCACAATATTTCAAAATGTTATGGACAGAATATGACAAAACTTGGTGGATGAGTTGGGTAGATCACAAGTTGAAGTGGATTCGATTTTATTTGAGGTCCGGATGGCGATCCGGCCTATCAGTGGGATTGAAAATGTAAACTGTTCAGCCTGGTGGAGGTATGCACTCTACCGAGTGTCATTCTAGTTAATTACATGGAACAGTCTCTGGAAATCTCTTGGCAGCAGAAACAGTAAATATGTTTAAACAGGAATTTGGTGTGTGTGTGTGTGTGTTTTTGTGTGTGTTGGACCAAATGGCTTACTCCTGCATCAAAGTGCCTTGCTTGTATATTCCCTGCAATGTGCAGGTGCAGCAATTGTGATCAGTTGGAGAGGACTTTAAACACAGGCTTCGGATGTTCTTCTTGGAATATATTGTTGTGGATTTCCGCCACTCCGGCGTGCGGGCGACCACCTTTAGCTAATTTTCGGCTGCACGCGCCCACCGAACGTGGAAATCCAGTCGCAGCTTTTCGGATCAACGCCAAACCCAGCTACGGGTGTTGTTAACCACACCATAAATCAGCCAACTCTTCTGTCCACGCGCGACAGGGTTGATCGCCGAATTGTCGATGTACCTAATTATTCGCGCAGACAGAAATGCTGGGGATTTACACCTCAACGGAGCCTGCATGAAAATGAGCCGCTTTAAGCAGCTCGTTCCGTTTGCGATTTGCCGAGCGGTTTTATATCGCCAATCCCTGTCGGACCCGATTATCTTATCGGTGTTAAAAACCAGCTAATATTCCGAACGCAATTACGGCAGTTCAATGGAGGAAGGGACGCAACGAGCAGGTGAATATTCAACAAAGGGGACATTTATTTGTACACGTATGCGATGAATGGGGGTAGGGGACAAAACACGAGCAAAAAGACCTACAGCCGATGTCTATTTATTATCTACATGCACTTAGTCAGTTCACTACTTAGGGCCCTGTCACACCTTGACGTTTAAGCCAGCAATGGCAACGTATAAAAATTGATCTAAACGTTGACGTACGCTGAAATTTTGATGTTTTTTTTTTGAGTTTTTGGCGTATTCAAAACGTGTTGGTCGTTTGCATAACATATTAGTAACGGGCACAGAACGTTTCGTTTGGTTATACATAACTTTTACCAACGAATGTTACCTTGTGATCGGCGTTCAAAACTAAGACAAGCGATAGTTCAACTTACCCTTTGCGCGCTATACGTATCGCCGGCGAACTCGTGGCGTAGCCTGTTAAGAACTTGCCGGACGCCGATTGAAATCAAAACTGCGCGAGATTTTGAATTGTCAACATGCAGTCACACCTTGACGTTTTGCCAGCGTATGCCATTCTATGAAAAATGGGTTTACAACGCTAGGCACACGTCAAATACGCTATAGGAAGTTGAGTATACGTTAAGATTTATGCTCGAAATCATTGAAGTACGCTGGCATATTACCTAGTCCGTTCGATACGTCGTGAAATTTCAAACATGCTGAAATTTAAGACGTTACTCGACGTAAGGCTCACACGTTTCGCATGCGTTGGCATCTGTTCTTGCACGTTCCGCGATCGTTTAAACACGGCGAACACACGTTACTTTGTAGGTTAGTCATAAGTCGAAGCACGTCAAGTTAATGGCAACCATACTTGAAACCCAATTTATAACCGTGAGTAACGTGCTTTGAACAAATGAGTAACGTCAGCTTACCCTATGTTTAACGTGCTTGGAAAGTATGAGTAACGTGCATCGAAACTATGTTATAACTGGCCTGAACCAATGGCTACCGTGCTATGAATGTAAGAGTAACGTGCGTTTAACCTATGTGTAGCATGTTTTGAACCTAAGTAAAACGTGCATCTAACCATTGAATAACATGCTATGAACCTATTTGTAACGTATGTATAACGCACATTGTCGTATGTAGACGAATTAAATTGACGTCTTCCGGACAACCACAGAACTTACTGAAAGTGTTTCTAACTTACATCTACCGTTGTACTGACGTATTGGCAGCGTTTAGGGAATTGGTACATACAAATGGGCTTCACAGAGGAACCCATCATTGTTCCAGACTCCATGTTGAGTAGATGTCAATGCCAGTAGTATCAGTAGTAGTAATACTATTAGCAGGAGTTGGTGTGCGTGACAGTAGTTAATAGTAGGAGTAGTTGAGTAGTAGCATTGGTAGTAGTAGAATGTCTACATCAGTAGTAGTAGTAGTGGTATGTCTATGTCAGTAGTAGTAGTAGTATGTCTATGTCAGTAGTAGTATAGTAGTAGTAGTATGTCTATGTCAGTAGTAGTAGTAGTAGTAGTTGTAGTAGTAGTATGGTAGTAGTAGTAGGTCCATGTCAGTAGTAGTAGGTGAGCGTGATGGAGGGTGTGGGTGATGATGGATCCTCTTATCGTCCACGAATAGAAGACTACTTTGCACCATTGTTCGATGTTCTTTTCGGCTAATTTTTTTCCTCATTCCCACGATGAAATATTTCTTGTTTTACTTTTTAAAGTATTAAAAACGACTTTGACAAATGCATAATGTACTAGTAATGAACACAGAACGCTTCGAGAACTTATACATAAGTTATACCAACGATTGTTTATCGTGTTTTAGGCGTCCCAAACCTATGCCCAACGATAGTCCAGCGTATGCATAGCGTAGGAATTCCCAAGCACGTTATTCATAGGTTATAATAAGTCACGGGTACCCTAAACATTACTTTGATGTGTTTCGACGTTATGAGGAACTTTCAAGTAGCGTGTTGCGAAGTGTGAAACAACGTTCGTTGTAGCGTGCTTACAAAACGTTTACTCATAGGTTAGAAATAAGTTTCGGGTACGCGAATGTTACCTCTACGTGTTTTCGACTTTGAGTAACATACAATTAACGTGTGTCAAACGATCGCATAACGTGCCTAAACCTTATGGCCGGCGTAGCGGAACGTGTGAGCCAAACGCCGAGTACGTCGTAAAATTTTAAGCATTCGAAAAAGAGAGAACAAGCACAAAAGTCAACGATTAAAGCCAGCGTACAACGACTTATGGCAGTGTTTTTCAGGGTATTCCTAACGTATACAAAACTTACCAAAACGTATTCAGTGTCCAGCGTATTCGGCAAATTTGTAAAAAAACGGCATACGTTCGCTAAATCGTCAAGTGTGACAGCCCCTTTAGCAGACAAGGCGCCACAGACTTTCATGCAAAAACCCCAAGAAAGAAAGAAAGGAAAGCACCGGGCTCATAAAGCCTTTATGATTGCTCGGAGCCGGGATGACCGCAGGGGCTCCGAGAGACCGAGCAGGCTACCTGCCACCCTCTTGGTGACTCGCTGGGTGACCCTCGATGTCTCGAATTGCACTCCGCTGGACTCCACCAGCTCCCAACTCAACTCCTCGACTCCCACGACGCCTCCACAACGCCTTCAATGCGCTGCCAAAGGAGCCTCCAACGACCAACTCCAACGACGCCAAGGAGACCAAGGAGAGAGCCTAAGGAGAGAGCCTCTCTCACCAACTCACCAACCGCCAACTCGCCAACCGCCAACTCGGCGTTCCAACGCGGCCCTTTATCGCCCCGGGGCATTTGCCCCTCCCTTCTCGGCGCGCAGGGGAAAATTCCAGGGGAGTTCGGCTTGGCTCTTTTTGGTCTGATCACCGACATCTTTTTCTTACGTCGTTCTGAGGGAAAATTCCAGGGGAGTTTCGGCTTGGCTTTTGGTCTGATCACCGACATTCTTTCTTACGTCTTCTGAGGGAAAATTCCAGGAGAGTTCGGCTTGGCTCTTTGTTTGTAGTGAGGGTCGTCCTTCTGGAGAATGTGGCTCCTATGGCGGTGTTTGTGGAGATGGCATGGTGGTTGAGATGTCGTGGTTGCGCTGTGGTGGGGATGGCGTGGTTGCTGAGATGCTGTTGTGGTGGTGGAGGTGGCATGGTTGCAGTGTGGTTGCGCGCTGTGGTGTCGTTGAAGAGATGCTGTTGTTTTGAAAATAAAAGACAGAACAGAATAACGCTAACTCAAAGATGCACCAGCCGGCACACGAATAATTCCCTTTATACATCGGTGGGGAAATCTAACCTGGAACACACACTTACCGAAATAACTGACTTTCGGGGAACCTGAATGGTGTTCTGTGAATTTCCACACACCATAAACAATATCAATGATATTGTTAGGTGTTCATTCTTATTTTGTAAAGTAACAAATGTCACAGTTGTACTTGATGTATGCTGGGAATGTTGTTGATTTTGAGTCACTGTTCTTCTGAATTACCCCACTATTTATTGTTTCCTTAACCCATTCCTCAGGTGGGGGTGCAGAGTTTACTACTCCAGTGGTGAGCATTGATCCCCAGTTCATGACAGTAGAGGTCGGGCAGTCAGCGATGTTCCAATGCTCATCTACTGGCCATCCAACCCCTGTGCTGGAGTGGACAGGTACTAATTTTGAGCTGAGATTTTTGTGATTATTTATATGTTGAGGTCAATTACCATATTTTCCGGTGTATAAACCGCACTTTTTATCGGCAAAAAAAAGGTAAAAGTTGGAGTTGCGGTTAATACATGAGAAAAAAAGATCAGTCTTCAAAACGATCAATGCTGAATTTCAATTATATTTCAAATGAATACTTTTGTTGCAGTCAGCAATGCTGTTAAGCTCAATTCCACCATTTAAATTTTGAAAATCGCTCCAGGTTAAGAGTTTGTACAGCGTTTTATTAACCGTTTGTAAAATTAAATAAATAAATAAAAACGGAGACACCCTGAGTTTAGGAGCATGTCGTATATAGAGCCTCTCAGCTCTGAAAATGCCATTAAATACAAAAGAAGAAGAACACCTGGTCTCACATCAAAAGAAGAGTTATTCACAATAGCTAGAGTCTAATAATGGAGCACCCACTTCAAATAATCTTACGCGGCAAGCTTCCCTCGTATGTCATGTTCAAGAGGAAGACACTACCCAAAGACAAGTTTCCAGCCGGCGTCATTGTTCGTGCGCATCAGAATGGGTGGATAGACGAGGGACTTGTAGTGGTGACTATCTTTTTACATGCATCATTTTCTACATGAATATCCGATGCAGGCAGAATTAATCCACCAAGCTCGTTCCTTACATGCTGACGCTATGCTAGCACATGCTGGATAGTGGGGCATGGTGTAAAACTAGGAACAACCAATCTTGGTTCTCTTCGTTTTCCCTTGTTTCTATCAGTGGTTCCTAACTTGCTTCCCGTGGTTACTCGCGTCGACCAGATGAACTTTCTTACTTCACAGGCCTTTGTATTCGACCCAGGTTTCGAGAAACATTAGCTGCACCTCGGTGGAATCACCACAGATGAACTTTCCTTTTTCCCGGACTTTGTATGTTTCCCGCCGGGCTTTTTGACCTAGATCATTGGCCACATGGAGCATTGGCCAAATGCATCTTGGTTGAACATTCACCATTACTCCCGTCGCTACGTTGTCTGAGCATTATGTTTACTGGGACACTGCCAGCATTAATCCGGAGGATGAGAAAGGTCGACCTTCTGATGATCTGCGGCTGGATCGTCAAGGTGTGAGAGGAGATACCGTCGGACATCAATCATCAAGTGAGCATTTCTGAAATTCTGCATCTCCAACAACATGGACAGCATATAGGACATCATTTGGGAGGAGGAGGCTGCAAATAATGGTGACAGCAATGTGGACTTGCTCTACCCTGATTTGAACAAGGAGTTACGTGCCGTCTTTGATGAAGAAAGCATTGATGAGGATTTCCTCGGGTTTATCTGAAAAGCTTCATCAAACCCAAATGGCCCTTTTCAGGGCCACAAATTCACAAGAAATATGTATGATACCGGTATAAATCCCTTTTCTTCCTTTTTCTAGGAACAATTTTTCTAGATCTTGATCAGAAAATAAAATGATCAATGTATTAATTTTTTTTGAGGGTGAAAAACAGGGGTGCGGTTAATACACGGCCGCGGTTTATACACCGGAAAATATGGTATGCATTTCATCCGTGACTATGACATTCACACAACCATAGAGCAAGGTGTATTTTTTCTTCTTTTTTATATACATAGTCAGGGCTTGTGGAAGAGCTCGAGGCTCATGGAAGACCTAGTGCACTGAATGGATCAGGACATAATGGATAAAAACAGAAAGCAAAACACACATGCAAATGGTGGACAAGATGGATAAAGAAGGAAACTCGAAGGAGGGAAACCTGGAAAATTGGAAGAATGAGGGATTTAGGTGGGGTTAACGAGGGTAGAAAAGATCATGGTTTTAGATTGGGGATGATCTGAGATGGTGGTGAACAGCTGTCTTGAAGACCTCGAGGGAAGAATGAGATTGAGGAGGATGTGGAAGTTGGTTCCACAGGTGGGAAAAAAGAGGAACGAATGAGTGGAAGTGAGCAAATAGTGGAGTCATCAGCAAATAGATAAAGAGGATTTTCCAGGAAGTCAAAGAGATCATTGATGAAGATCAGAAAAAGTACTGGGCCCAGAGTGCCTTGGGGGCACTCCAACCATGACAGGGAGAGGAGATGCAAGGATTCCGTACATTGAGTACCACACGTTGGCTTCAAGAGTAGAGGTAAGCCATGTGTGGAGTTTGCTTTGGATGCCATAGGCAGAGGGTTTGGAGAGTAAGGCAGGATGCCAGACCGTATCAAAAGCATGAGATATGTCCAGATATACAGTCCTGATCTCACATCTGACATTGTGGGCCTCCCTCCATTGTTGGGTGAGTAGAAGTAGCATGTCCAAGGTGGAGTGATCTGGTCTGAAACCAAATTGGTGATCTGAGATGAGGTTGTTGGAGAAAGGGAAGGATTTCATATCAACTGCGATGATGGATTCCACAATGATCGAGTCTTTTACCAACACCAGAATAAATTTCCTCTTTATCAAGTCATCAATTTATAGTCAATAATAACATTTTTGCTGTTACATTTTGAATTAGGATTAATATTTATTATTCATCTATACTAATTAAAAGGGTGTGTGTGTGTGTGTGTGTGTGTGTGTGTGTGTGTGTGTGTGTGTGTGTGTGTGTGTGTGTGTGTGTGTGTGTGTGTGTGTGTGTGTTTGTGTGTGTGTGTCTCCTCCATAACTTCAAAACCATAAAACCTAACAACCTGAAACTTTGCATGCATACAAAGAATACTCCAGGGAAGTGCAAGAGTCCAATTGGGTGTTTGGTTAATTAAAACACCCATTTTGAAGATAATAATTTATGGCTTTATTTAATTATATCCTTCATCAGGCGATCCTCGGCCACCTCTCTGTCTGGGTCTTAAGGCGTTTCCTTGGTAACCTCGCTGGGGTCTGAAGCCGCCATGTTTTCTGGCCTGCTCAGCCATGCCTTGACTTGGAACAGGCCGCAATGATTTCTTCACGATAAAGTTGTTTTCACTTTCTTCACTCATATTCTCGAATGCCTGTTCATAGCTACGAATCGCTGGGTACCTGGCAATGCTTATAAACACCCGGAGACGTCAGCGTTCATGGCTTGACATTTCGGGCGTCTCTGGGAGGTGTATGTTTAATGTGTCGCTAATTACCTGCCAAACGAGCCATTTTTTGTCAACCGTTTCGTTGGTGTGCTTGTTTGAGTGCTTAAGCCACTTGGCGAGCACTCTCCAGCTGCTTGGTTGTTCGTTTCGGTAAGAGTACCCGTGCTTCAATGGAACATCGATTAGACAGACGTACGTTTCCGCCTGTGTTGGGCCCTGCGGCGCCGTGCGGTTCGTGTCTCATCCGCTGAAAATGTGCAATTTTTTTTCTTCAGGACATCGTTTTGTTTTACCTTTTTGTGTGATCTCCTTTTAATATATATCCCACCCCTCACTTCGACATCGATACATATATGAAAACAATAAGGTCCGTCCAACCAGGTGTTTGCCGTGATCTGGCTGTGAAGGCATTAAGTATATATCGACATTTTGTGTTCTGTTCGTTGATTTATTTTTGGATTGAATTTTGTGAATTTCCCATTTGAATTCCTCTTTCAATGAACTCTGTTTCAAGGTAAATCTTTGTGTTTGTCGTTCTTATGTATTTTAAATGTGTGTGCATTTGCACGTGTGTATGAATAGAAACTGTATTACCATAACGGAACGTGTGTGTGTGTATGTGTGTGTGTTGGTTTCAGCAAGGCTGCCAACGCGGATTCCCTCCCAAGGTCTTGACGTATTCCCACTGGTCGTGCTGTGCTGTGTGTGTGTGTGTGTGTGTGCTGTGTGTGTGTTGTTGGTTCAGAAGTGCAACGGATCCCTCCAGGTCTTTGACGTATCCACTGTCGTGTGTGTGTGTGTGCTGTGTGTTGGTGTGTTGTGTGCTGTGTGTGTGTGTGTGTGTTGTGTGTGTTTGTGTTGTAGTGTGTGTTGGTTTCAAAGGTGCAACGGATCCCTCCCAGGTCTTGACGTATCCACCTCGTGTGTGTGTTATGTGTGTGTATATGTTTGTGTGTGAGTGTGTGTTGGTTTCAGAAGGTGCAACGGATCCTCCCAGGTCTTGACGTATCCACTGTCGTGTGTGTGTGTGTATGTGTGTGTATATGTTGTGTGTGAGTGTTGTTGTTGTTCAGAAGGTGCAACGGATCCCTCCAGGTCTCTCACGTATCCACCGTCGTGTGTATGTGTGTGTATGTGTATGTGTATGTGTGTGTGTGTGTGTGTGTTGTTGGTTTCAGAAGGTGCAACGGATCCCTCCCAGGTCTTGACGTATCACTGTCTGGCTGTTGTGTGTGTGTGTGTGTGTGTGTGTGTGTGAGTGTGTTGTGTGTGTGTGTGTGTGTGTGTGTGTGTGTTTTGTTTCAGAAGGTGCAACGGATCCCTCCCAGGTCTTGACGTATTCCATGTCGTGTGTGTGTGTGTGTGTGTGTGTGTGTGTGTGTATGTGTGTGTATGTGTGTGTGTTATGTTGATGTGAGTGTGTGATTGTTTCAGAAGGTGCAACGGATCCTCCAGGTCTGATCGTATCCACCGTCGTGTGTGTGTGTAGTGTGTGTATATGTTTGTGTGTCTGAGTGTGTGTTGTTTCAGAAGGTGCAACGGATCCCTCCCAGGTTGACGTAATCCATCGCTCGTCGTGTGTGTGTGTGTATGTGTGTGTTATATGTTTGTGTTTGAGTGATGTGTTGTTGGTTTCAGAAGGTTGCAACGGATCTCCCACGTCTCCACGTCACTCACCGTCGTGTGTATGTGTGTGTAGTGTTATGTGTATGTGTGTGTGTGTGTGTGTGTGTTGTTGTTTCAGAAGGTGCAACGGATCCTCCACGGTCTTGACGTATCACTGTGTGTGTGTGTGTGTGTGACAATGTGTTGTGTGTGTGTGTGGTGTGCGTGCTGATGTGTGTGTGGTGTGCCGTGTGGGTGTGTGTTGGTTTCAGAAGGTGCAACGGATCCCTCCCAGGTCTTGACGTATCCACCGTCGTGTGTGTGTGTATGTGTGTGTATATGTTTGTGTGTGAGTGTCGTGTTTTTTGCTTTCAGAAGGTGCAACGGATCCCTCCCAGGTCTTCACGTATCCACCGTCGTGTGTATGTGTGTATGTGTATGTTGTAGTGTGTGTGTGTGTGTGTGTTGTTGGTTTCAGAAGTGAACGGATTCCTCCCAGGTCTTGACGTATCCACTGTCGTGTGTGTGTGTGTGTGTGTGTGTGTGTGTGTGTTGTGGTTGTGTGTGTGTGTGTCTGTGGTTGTGTGTGTGTGTTGTGGTTTCAGAAGGTGAACGGATCCCTCCAGGTCTTGACGTATCCACTGTTCGTGTGTGTGTGTGTGTGTTGTGTGTGTGTGTGTGTATTGTGTGTGTAGTGTGTGTATATTTTGTGTGTGAGTGTGTGTTTGGTGTTCAGAAGGTGCAACGGATCCCTCCCAGGTCTTGCGTATCCACCGTCGTGTGTGTGTGTATGTGTGTGTATATGTTTGTGTGTGAGTGTGTGTTGTTTCAGAAGGTGCAACGGATCCCTCAGGTCTTGACGTATCCACTGTCGTGTGTGTGTGTGTGTATGTGTGTGTATATGTTTGTGTGTGAGTGTGTGTTGTTGGTTTCAGAAGGTGCAACGGACCCTCCCAGGTCTTCACGTATCCACCGTCTCGTGTATGTGTGTGTATGTTATGTGTGTGTGTGTGTGTGTGTGTGTGTGTTGTTGGTTTCAGAAGGTGCAACGGATCCCTCCCAGGTCTTGACGTATCACTGTCGTGTGTGTGGGTGTGTGTGTGTGTGTGTGTGTGTGTGTGTGAGTGTGTGTGTGTGTGTGTGTGTGTGTGTGGTTGGTTTCAGAAGGTGCAACGGATCCCTCCCAGGTCTTGACGTATCCACTTCGTGTGTGTGTGTGTGTGTTATGTGTGTGTATATGTTGTGTGTGAGTGTGTGTTGTTGGTTTCAGAAGGTGCAACGGATCCCTCCCGGCTTCACGTATCCACCGTCGTGTGTATGTTGTGTATGTGTATGTGTATGTGTGTGGTGTGTGTGTGTTGGTTTCAGAAGGTGCAACGGATCCCTCCCAGGTCTTGACGTATCCACTGTCGTGTGTTGTGTGTGGTGTGTGTGTGTGTGTGTGTGTGTGTGGTGTTGTTGTTTCAGAAGGTGCAACGGATCCTCCCAGGTCTTGACGTATCCACCGTCGTGTATGTGTGTGGGTGTGTTGTGTGTGTATGTGTATATGTGGTGTTGTGTGTGTGTTGTGGTGTATGTGTGTGTGTGTGTGTATGTGTGTTGTGTTGGTGTGTGTGTGGTGTATGTGTTGTGTATATGTGTGTGTGTGTGTGTATGTGTGTGTATATGTGTGTGTGTGTTGTGGGTGTATGTGTGTGTGTGTGTATATGTGTATATGTGTGGTATGTGTGTGTATGTGTGGTGTGTTGTGTGTGTATATGTGTGTGTGTGTGTGTTGTGTTTCAGAAGGTGCAACGGATCCCTCCCAGGTCTTCACGTATCCACCGTCGTGTGTATGTGTGTGTTATGTGTGTGTGTGTGTGTGTGTGTGTGTGTGTGTTGTTGGTGTTCAGAAGGTGCAACGGATCCCTCCAGGTCTTACGTATCCACTGTCGTGTGTGTGTTGTGTTGTGTGTGTGTATGTGTGTGTATGTGTGTGTATATGTTTGTGTGTGATGTGTGGTTGGTTTCAGAAGGTGCAACGGATCCCTCCCAGGTCTTGACGTATCCACCGTCGTGTGTGTGTGTATGTGTGTGTATATGTTGTGTGTGAGGTGTGTTGGTTTCAGAAGGTGCAACGGATCCCCACAGGTCTTGACGTATCCACCGTCGTGTGTATGTGTGTGTATGTGTATGTGTATGTGTGTGGTATGTGTGTGTATTTGTGTATTGGTGTTGTGGTTTCAGAGGTGCAACGGATCCCTCCCAGGTCTTGACGTATCCACCGTCGTGTATGTGTGTGTGTGTGTGTGTGTGTGTGTGTGTGTGTGTGTGTGTGTATGTGTGTGTATGTGTATGTATGTGTGTGTATTGTGTATTGTGTGTATGTTGGTTTCAGAAGGTGCAACGGATCCCTCCCAGGTCTTGACGTATCCACCGTCGTGTGTGTGTGTGTGTGTGTTGTTGGTTTCAGAAGTGGCAACGGATCCCTCCAGGTCTTGACGTGTCCACCGTCGTGTTGTGTGTGTGTGTGTGTTGTGTGGTGTGTGTGTGTGTGTTGTTGGTTCAGAAGGTGCAACGGATCCCTCCCAGGTCTTGACGTATCCACCGTGTCTGTGGTGTGTGTGTGTGTGTGTGTGTGTTTGTGTTGTGTTTCAGAAGGTGCAACGGATCCCTCCCAGGTCTTGACGTATCCACCGTCGTGTATGTGTGTGTGTGTGTGGTGTGTATGGTATATGTGTGTGTGTGTATGTGTTGTTTCAGAAGGTGCAACTGATCCCTCCCAGGTCTGACGTATCCACTGTCGTGTGTGTGTGGTGTGTGTATATGTGTGTGTGTGTGTGTGTGTGTGGTGTGTGTGTGTGTATATGTGTATATTGTGTGTGTGGTGTTGTTGTTGGTTTCAGAAGGTGCAACGGATCCCTCCCAGTCTTGACGTATCCACCGTCTGTATGTGTGTGTGTTGTGTGTGTGTGTGTGTGTGTGTTGTGTGTGTGTTGTGTGTGTGTGTATATGTGTGTGTGTGTGTATGTTGTTGTTTCAGAAAGGTGCAACTGATCCCTCCCAGGTCTTGACGTATCCACCAGCCGTCGTGTGTGTGTGTGGTGTGTGTGTGTGTGTGTGTGTCTGTGTGTGGGCTCTCTCTCGCTCTCGCTCTCTTCTCACTCACGCACCCCTCTCTCCCACGCAGTGAATAGCAACGTTTGGTGAGATGTCGTCTCCTCACCTCCCCGACCTACCTCTTCTTCATCCTCTCGGCCTCCCCTCCCCCCTCTCACCCTACACCTGCCTCTCCTCCCCCCTCTCGCCCTACACCTGCCTCCTCCCCTTTATTGTCCCCCGTCAGCGAAGTGACGGGTTGTATTTGCTAGTGTAAAATAAAAACGGCTGGTAAGTTGGCCTCGAGGTACACACGCTCATCTTTAAGCTGTCGAGCCTGGGTTCGCATCTCAGCCCATCTATAAACTGTCATCCTGGTGTTTCACCAGCAAGGTGATTCATCAATGTGTGTGCCATGAGTCATATGGACATTAAGCTGGGTTTCTCATCTTCTAGCATTTGTCGGTGGACATTAATGATCCCATGGCATCCTTCACAAAGAGTCGGTGAGTTATCGCTGGCACCATGACCATATTCCAAATTCCTGCCATAACTACAGATGGGAAGGCAATGGCAAACCACCCAGTGGCAAACCCTTGCCAAAAAAACTGCTTCAGCACCACTGACGCTCTGATTTTCCTCTTGTTCACTCAACGATTATAATAATAATATCATCACATTGAAGAAAATTATTGCTCAATTTCTTATTATTTATTTTGTATGTCAAAATCTAAGCTCATAGAGGAGCTTAACAATAGAGGCAGCAAATATAGGTATGTACTGTATTTACATGATTCTAAATTGCCTCAGAATTAATAGAAGGGGTTTATCATAACGCAACTCGTTAGATTCCTGACCTAGTTAGATTAAGCTACGAGGAATGGCTGAAGGAGACAGGACTTTATACATTTGAAAGGAGGTGATGACAACCTGATCCGATCAAGATGTTTAACATAATGAAGAGACAAAATAAGTGCAGAATAGTTTATCAGCAGAATGGAGAGTGACAGGGCAAGGGGTCACATCCTGGGAGTATAGAATTTTCTGTTTCATCGCTGCTTTTCTCTTCCTCCCCTTGATGTGTTTCATTCAGCTTGTGTGCAACTTGTTCACTCCAATGTGTCCTTCTCCACCTCTCCTTGATCACATTCTCACTGTCACTTATACTCTGCTGTTGATATTTCCCCCTTTCCATTTTGTTCCCCTCCATTGTGCTAAAGCTCTTCCATGAGCCTCGATCATGTAAAAAAAAAGGAAAGAAGAGGGGAGTTAGGATGATGGAAAGGTAAGGGGTCTCTCACTCAGAGAAGATGATCCATGGAATGGTCTCTCTGGAAAGTTAGTGGCAGCAGAAACAGTATACATTGTGAGGTTCCCAGCTGTCAACTGAACTTTCTCATTCAAAACAAAGTTCAAAACCATCACTCCCACAGTCATCACACGCACCCATTGGCTCACCAGCAACGGGAGGGTTAGTCTACTCAGCCCTGACATACTCCTCCAGAGTGCTCCAGCCCCTTGCCACATCCACCCCTGACCTGTTTGCTCCCACCTCACCCACCAGTGGGATCCGGTTAAACAAAAAAATCCCACTTTAGGTCACAAGACCAAAACCAGGATGACTATTCGGGTGATTCAAAAGGCCCAATCCACATGCGTTGTGAGCAAGCGCAACATCTCACAACGGGTGCGGCCTTGCCCAGCCAACAGAATTGTTTCCAAAGGTATCTGGGTAGGTTGCTGCCCCCGCCACCCCCTCTCCCCCATGGGAACCTCACCCCCACCCCCATCGACTACTAATTGCCCCCTGAGACCTACCAAAACAATGAAACCCTGCAACTCGGACATGACGGCTGTATCTGTTAAAGAGACAGCTGTCACCCTCTGTCCTGGGAGCATGAGGTCTTTCCCTCTGAATTGTCCCTTTAAATACAGACCGGCTTCACAGAGCGTCTGGGGTGGAGTGTGGATGGACTTCGAAGCATTTCCGGATAGAGTCGTGCTCAAGCAAATTCTGAACAAGGGAAAATAAACTGGGAGGATGGTAGCCATTTCAGGCTTTCAGACACTTGAACCAAACCTACCTAAATTGTGGCGATAGAGTGTTACATCATCCAAAATTACAATCGGACACGGGACATGAGAGCTTCCTAAAACGTATACGTGTCACGTTTCCCAAATTTTCCAATCGTCAGGTCCTCAGAACCCACAGATTATGACTTGGCCGTTAATGTGCCCATGCGTCCATCCTTCAGAGCAGCATGCCTGTCGTGCCCAGTGGTTGCTTATAATGCATAGAAACAGGTGCCTAGGGAATGGTACGTAAGTAGTATTTGTATTTGGGGCTGCTGGGGAGTATGGGAGAGCCTCCGGGTAAACTCCTGTATGTATTGCCACCCCTTGAAGCCGGATAGGCCCTGGCCAGGTCGTTCATCAACGCATCAGTGTATCAGACAAGCTCAAGGGACTCTGTTGATCATTGGTACTGGAGGCCAAACTACCAGAATAAGTGTCATTGCCTTGGATTGGTAAACGTCTCCTATGCTGGCTCAGAATCATGGCCCCTTTGACAGCCAGACACACTGACAGGATGTGGGGCAGAGTTTCCTCTTCCGTTCCGCACCACCAGCATGTCCCGTCTGCCTCAGGCCATCCCCTTGTCAGTGAGGCCTTGGTCAGATACCTGTTGGAGTGGAGTTGCAAAACCATGATGGTGTGCCAAATTATTCCAACTTTTCGATTCCACAGCCATCTATTGCTGCATGAAGCTACACCAAGCCCAAAGACCAGCTGGGAACACCAAGTTTTGCTGACCATTGTGCACCACCCACTGATTGAGAAGCTTCCAGATTTGCTCACCTTCATGCCTAATTTGGTGTTGTGGGTCTGGAGGGATGCATCAGCAAAGGACCTAATGGCAATGGCCCAGGTCATACAGTCAAAGGAATGGATCAAAGCCCAGTCCTTCACCACCCTCATCCAGGGCCCAATCCTTAGCCACCCAAAGCCACCCTCATAACGTTACATTACCATACCAAATGGAATCTCTGTGCTGGGAGAGTGACGTGCCAGGGCTAACACGGGATATATCTTATTGTCTGGTCAAGCTACCAACATCCCATGTCACCAGTCCTTTAGCAGTTCATGACTGCGTCAATCTCGACCTCGAGCATAATTCCCCAGAGCCACCATATGGCACCGTCGTGAGCAAGCAGTATCAGTCGAGGCCAAGTCAAGCTCAATAATTATATTGTGTGGTGTGCAGAAGGCACGTATACAGTAAACCCTTAAATATTGCGGGTTTTGACCAATCGCAAGCAACCTATTGTGTTCCAGTTTCGTTATTGCAGGACTTCATTTCAACCAATTGTGTTTTTTGAGCTGAGATGAGTCATCGTTTACATCCGCATGTATGATTATCTCGCATTATGAACCTTTTGTTGTTTCTCACACACCGTTAATAATGGCGCCCAAATGTAAAGCGATGGACAAAACTAATTGTGCCAAAAGGCAGAGAAAGGTTATGACCTTGTGTGAAAAAAAATCGAGCTGTTAGATAGGTTGGCTGGATTTTCAGAAGTTAAGCAATGTGGGAGTTTTAAGAATTGAAGCAATTTTTCAAATTTTCCAAATTTAATCAGTGTGAATATTTTATGAATTAAAGAAACGTGAGCATTCTTAGAACTTAACCATCATCTTGTTTCCATAATCGAAGATATTTGCAAGTTTTAACTTGCCTATATAAAACACCATGTGCATTTGTGTATTTGTCTGTCTCCCTTCATAAGGACGATTTGAGTGAGGTTTTAAAGGCAAATCTTTTAGCACGACTATGTGTTCACTCCGGTCTATTTTTTCAGGACCAAAAAAAAAACCTCAAAAAATATTTTTCATAAAAGTTTAAACATGTCTCTTCTAATGGAGTTGGAGACGGTGACTAGCAAACCGAGTCTGGAGGGTGGTGTACAGAAGCGTTTTCAAAAATAACAATAAATACAACGTGTAGGGAGGTGTAATTTGCTGTCCATGATGTGTAACGCACGCAGAATAAAACGAGTGTTCATTTATGTCCATCGTTTGTCTAATAAATAAAGAACAAATAAAGCACCTGACACTAGGCCGAGGCTTCAGAGTTTGGCACGCTCACGAGGCTGTACCGTCAAAATGAAACATCCCAGAAGATAAAGAAAATAGGGTAACATTTGTGCATGCATTGTTTTAAAATAGCGCTTTTTCTTAATACAAAACATCATATCTTCCAGTCTCCTTGAATATTTCGAATAAAATAATATTCCAACTCGTCATTTTTGAGTCCAGCAAAAAATGACTTCTGTCATTAATGTTCATTAATATAAGAAAAAGATAAACATTTCATTCATGTTTATGTATTTCATATAGTAATGTATATAATGTGCAATTTCAGAGCCTAAACAAAGTGATATTTTTTTCCAAGTCATAAGCAATGTGATTTTCCAGAATCTAGTAATTTGTAGTTTTAAGAAATTAATCTGTGTGAGTTTTCAAGTTTTATTGAATGTGAGGGATTTAAAGAAATTATGCGTTTTGCAAGTCTTGGAATGTAAAGAATTTGAGAGATGTCTAAAATTACATAACGTGCTAATTTTCTCAAGATGGCCTTAATTGTATCACAATGATAGTGAATCATTTGTTGATTACACTGGTTGTCCAGTTGAGATTGAATGTGCCAGGAGTCAGTGCAAGCTCCTGTATATGAAATGGTCATCCAAGTGGAGCATTGCAAGGTATTGCATACCCATTCCTGTGATGGTTGTTTGCTACAGGAGGCCAGGGAGCACTACGTTCTGAAGGTGCAGCAGTGCATGACGGTGTACTTCACTTTCTCTCAGTACAGCCAGCCGATGAAGCGGAATATGTATGCCATGCTCGAAATTCTGCTGGAGAGGTTCAGGCACGTGCTACACTCTTTGTGATCGGTGAGGGTACACCACAGCATCCCATCATATCACGGCATATGGCCTCATTTACCTTTCTTAATAACCGATAACCATCCATGATGGACCTGCTCCGCCAGCGTCAAGTTCGCAGCGCCGGCCTGTTGTGGAGGTGCACCCTCCCCAGGTGGAGGTGCGTGAAGGTGATACAGCCCATCTTTTCTGCCGCGTTGCTGGGGAGCCACATCCCACGCTCAACTGGCGGCGCCTTGCTGGAGAATTGCCTCCTCAGGTAATGCAAAGTAAACAGACATTTAAATAGCACTTCAAGCCCAAGCCCACTACTTCCCAAAATAATTGAATGAGCTAAGTTCTCACTTTGAAACTCCATGTGGCCAGCTGTTTTTTTGTCAAACTACCTGAGGTTTCTGGGTTATTTGTTCATATTTCTCCCTTATTATACTGTTTCTAATCCACACGCATCACCCTTCTCATATACATATTGTTACGAATTTGGAATTTGATTGCACACAACATACAGGTTCCTTTAGTCAGCTATGTCGATAAGTGCTTGTTCCCTAGATAGCTCACCTTCCATTGTTTAAATGTTCAGAAATCGATTAGATGCGCTGCGGATCGATTTAATAGTTAGGGAACGAACAATGGAGACATCCCTCCCCCTCTTCTGCGAAGAGCAAGAAGAACCCTGCCGTCCCATTACTCATGATGTCAACAACTCCCTCCCACCCGTGGCTGAGCGGGGGATGGAGCACGAGGGCATGAGTCATGAGTCACGCCGGGAGCGGGGGAAGGGCGGGAGAAGAATAAGACGAGATCTTTTCTTTTGTTCGGGGGCAGAGTTGGAGAAGGGAGTTGAGGGGAGTCGTTCAGCAGACCTTCGGGTCCTGTTTGGCTTGGGTTAGGGTTGAGGCCTTCGGAAGCTTGTTGCTTCGGCTGGCTCAGTGAGCTTCCGCTGAGGCCTGGCTCCGTAGGAGGCTTTTTGGAGGCTTTTTGCTTTGGTGGTTCAGTGAGCTTCGGCTTCTGCTTGGCTTCGGGAAAGCTTTTTGCTTCGAGTCTGCTTTGCTTGGAAGAGAGTTGAGCTGGTCGCTCGGCTCGAGCTGCGAGTGGTGGCTTCTTCTTTCTTGGTTCGTGGAGCTCTTTGTTCTCCATTTTGGTTCCGGCTTGGTGCGACTCATCTGATCTCTTCTTGGAGGTGGTTCCTCGGGAAGCGACGCATCGATGGGAAGGATCGGCGCTCGTCTCACCAGCATGTGTTGAGAAGCGCGGGAGGATTCGCGGGAGCTCGGGAAGGATCGCAGCTCACGGCGATTGGATCCAGCTCGCTCTCGCTGGAGCCCGGGTCCGAACAACTTGAAGACCACACGAGGTGGGAGGTTCGAGATAGGTTTTGGGTTTCAGCTCACCTTCCTCCGAGCTGGAGCTCGTATTAAAGGCCTCTGCCACCATTTCTTGGGTGTGTGTGTGTGCGTACGTGTGTCCCTGGCCCGTCTAATAAGTAGGAACTGCTGTTAAGTGCAAGTGACTGTACATAATAAGTAGACGGTTGTAGTTCTTTTGTCGTGCTTTTGTTGCTTGTATAATTGCATACGTGTTTTGCCTTGTTTAATTGCATACGTGTTTTATTATAATAAATGTCTTTGTGTGAATGTAAACCTGTTCGTTGCGTCCATTCCCTCATTGAACTGCCCCATCTTGCACCGGAATATAGTTGGTTTTTAAATAGCCGGTAAAGTGATCGGGTCCAACGGGATGCGCGATAATACCCCGCTCGATTATCCCAAAAGGAAGCGAGCTGCTTAAGCGGCTGTTTCCAAGCGGTCCGTTGAGGTACAATCTCTCGGTAACCTACCCGCGTGAATAATTAGGTAAATCGAAGATTTGGCGATCAGACCCTGTAGCGCGGGTAGAGTGCGGACAAGGTTGTGGTGAGGTTAAAACACACCCGTGGCTGGTTTCCGGCGTTGATCCGGAAAGCCGCGACTGGATTGTCCGTTCGGTGGGCGAAGCGACCGCTATTGGTTAGACTCGGTCGTTCGCACGCCGACGGGCGGGAAATTTAAAACAATATGTTTAGGTCATAACTCATTACAAAAGCTTTGCAAATAAAGCGTAACCCAATATCAGTTCTGACAAGAAATGCTGCTTGATATTATCTTACCTTTCATACTTCCTATCCTTACGTCAATTTAATATTGCAATGCTGACAGGTACATTTTCCTTTATAGCCAGTCACTCGGTGTTTAATATTATCCTGCCCTTTTTATTGTAGGTAATCTTATACGAATAAATGTGTGTGTGTGTGTGTGTGTGTGTGTGTGTGTGTGTGTGTCAGTGTCAGTGTGTCTCCTCCATAACTCCAAAACCATGAAACCTAACAGCTTGAAACTCTGCATGCATACTAAGAACACCAAGGAAGTGCATGAGTGAAAATTGGGTGTTTTGCTTAATTAAAACACCCCTTTTGAAGATAATTAACAGCCTGTTTTAGTTACATCCTATTTCAGGCGCATCCTAAGTCACCGCTCTCTGTGGGGTCTTAAGGCATATCCAAAGTAACCTTGTTGGGTTCTGAGCCGCCATGTTTTTTGGCATGCTCTACCATGCCTGACTTGGAACAGACCGCAATGATTTCTAAACGATAAAGTTTTTTTTTCACTTTCCTCACTCATATATATAATTATCGAATGCATGTTCATCAGAGCTTCGAATCCCTGTATACATAACTTTTGTAAGTACTATAGTCTTCAAATTAGGAGCTTGGAGTGATTTAATGCATTTTATGTTACGATTTTCCACGATCTGCTCTCAAGGACTAGTTAGAGTATATCATAGAAAATTTTTATTTGGCTTTGATGATCGGATATTGTCCTGACTCAACAAGTGTCAAATGTAGAGTGAAATCTGATAATTTAAAGAAATATGAGTCTTATGACTAAGCCTATATACCTATTTACTTTAAGCAAGCAAGGCTATGGTCCCTCCTTCTCCATCTATACACAAGAAATGTGAAATTTCCAAAGCATTAAACTTCTTTTTTTTTCCTACTGTTTGGAGATTTATCTTGAGTGAAGAAAACATTTAGGAATGTGCCAAAATTAACCAGTTTCATTAGCTATATGATTTAATGCATTCACTGCTTCACCTCATGGCCTGTCCCCAGAGGGACTGCTTATCCATAGCGTCTGCCAGATCTGTCTATATTTTCAGAGGTTTTGCAAGGTGCTCTACAGGAAATCAAAGCAAATCTGGTGAAAAACAGACGTTTTAAAATAAAGTTATAACATTTGCGTTGACCAATGTACCATGTGACACGTGCACTAACAAGCAGGCAACATGGCTGATTATCTGCAATGTTTAATTCACGGGCGATTAAACTTTGCGAGGTCTCCAGGGTTGTTCTACATTGAACAGCCACTATTTTGTGGATAAAGTCATTATTTCAACAAATTCATTTTATTTCATTCACTGCTGCGTGTGCGGTGCAGACCAGCTTTAAAGTTAGAGGGATCCTATATTGGTATGCAGCCACAGCCTGGCCAGCTGCTCCTGATGAACCATTTAATTGGAGTGCTTGCTTGAGTGCTTAAGGCCCTTGCCAAGAGCCCTGCAGTCAATACTGGTACTGCGCTATGTCATTCTGAGAGAATCATTCACTTAATGCGGACGTTGTTGCCACGCGACGTCAAGCACGAAAGTGTGTGTGTGAGTGATGCATAACATATTGTTGCGATTCGCGCCCGTCGGCGTGCGATCGGCCACGTGACTCGAATCGCGACCGCCTCGCCCACCGGACGGACAATTCAGTCGTGACCCTCCGGCTAACGCCGGGATCCAGTCACGGGTGGACCTTTCGGCCTCACCACAACCCAGTCCGCATTCTACCCGCGCGGAATAGGGTGAATCGCCGAAAGTCGATATACCTAAGTACGGGGGTAACCTACCGAGGGATTGTACTCGCCACAGGCCGACTTCGGACACGATCCGCTTAAGCGGCTCGTTCCGGGCTAACGGGATAACCGAGCGGTGTTATCGTGCCTTGACGGTTCAGATTATTATCGGGCCGCCCGCGCACGAGATTTTAGTGAAACAGATGGAGAGCCAACGAAGGAAGGACGCAGCGACACGGGGGGAATTCAACGACAAGCATTTTTTTACAACGCGACAACGAATAGCACACATAAAGCAAACAGTATCAATAATGCACATACATCAAATAGAAAACAAAGAGACAGAGCTACTACCGACTAACGCGACACACGGACACTTACACAATTCTACTTCACGGACTTGGCGCGACACACACACTTCACACAAAACCCAAAAGAAATGGAAGTCGCGACTTCCCTTAGGTGCTGTCCTTGGCGCCCGTCGCGGTCGTGACTCCCTCGAGCGCGGCCGGCAAGGCCTCTCCGGCGCGCCTGCCCGTACCGGCCTCTCGACGCCTTGGACCGAGCACCGACCGACAGGGGAGCACACGCCGAACCCGGAGCAGCAGGACGAGCGAGCGCCGAACCAGAGAAGCCAGCAGAGCAGAAAGAACTCCAAGCAGAAGACGAATCAACGAAGAAGAGAGAGAAGCCTCAGCCGCCTCCGCCTCTTATACGCCCGGCGCCACACCCCGTTCTCGGCTCACCTTCCTTCGAGGCGCTTCCAAGAAGGGGCGTTCCTCTCGTTCCCTCCCACTGCGGCTTGTGGGGGACGAGGCGAAGCCGTTCGACGGCCTTCAACGCGCAAACCGTCGTATGTAGACCGCTGAGGATGGCGTTCGTTGTGTAGGTAGCGTGGTTGAGATGGTGGCGTGGTTGTGAGGGTGGTGGTGTGGCGTTGTTAGAGTGGTGGCGTGGTTAGCGTTGTTGTTGGCATTGAAGTGGGGTTGGCGTTGTGTTGTTGTTGACGTTGAAGAGTGGTTGGTTCGAAAATAAGCAGAACAGAAAAACGCCTAACTCAAAGTATCGCAGCCCGAATGAATCACATTAATTCCTCTAAACAATGGGTTTGGGCTAACTACACATGTACTTAAGAACTATTTCTCACCTACGGGACCTGGATGGTGTAATGCGAATTTCCAAGCCGTAACACTACCCCTCCCCTTTTTACAGACTCGTCCGAGTCGTCAAATTATCGTGTGCCATCATGTGTAGTTCTCCCTAGTACGTTTTACCTACGGATCCTGAGTGCGACATTCATGGTATTTCGTGTCCCCAAAATAAATAACCTACGGGCTGAGTAACTAACTAAACAACCACTCATACGGACGACTTAAATAAAATTGCCGGCGCTAGACAGACATGCCGGGGGCACACTCATATTTACATTACACAATACACAACTTAGCCTTAACCTTATATTTTACACTAAACCATGGCCCAGGATCAATGGACTCTGCAGGAAAAAGGTAAGAGTCAAGAAAACCGGTGCACGGGCCGCCACTGCAGGCCCGTGTTGCAGCTGCCAACAGGACAGTTCCTGCAGCTTTGCAAACTGTTGCTTGCGGATCCTGGCGCGCATGGAAATGAAGGGGGGCAAATCAAATTGAACAGAACGGGGCAAAATGACGATGTGGGCAGTAGGCATGGCTGGCAAAAGGTGAACAGGCAGGCAAACACAGCCCGCAGAACTAGGCCGTTGCAGGAAACACAGCCGGCAAATGAACTGGCCGGCCCAGGCCTTGAAGTAAAACACAGCAGAAAAACAACCGTCGGACGATCCGACCGGCACAGGCCTTGCAGCAAAACAAAAGCTGCCGATGAAGTTGGCCGGCCTCTTGCCGTGCAGTGCAGGTTGGTGGAGGGAGTGCGGTGGTGCTGGCCACACAGAAGGCGGGCTCGGACCTGCCTACTGTCTCCCTCCCACCTATCGCCTTTGCCTGTCACTGTCCATACCCACCCCTTAATTTGTACCACCAATTTAGCCCAACTTATTTTTTTGTTTGTTTTATTTTCACCCTCTTCCCACTATAAATCGTCCCCTAACCCCCTTTACTGTCTCTGTTCGGCTAACCTATGTCCCTAGCCTACTCCCAACCCCTACGTTCTCTTCCGGAGGGGAATAAGGGAGAGCTAGCGTCCTGTGTCGAGGCCCAACCAAGCCTCAGGATGGCCTCCCCAGATCTCAGCGATCTCTAACCCAAAGTGGTCCAGCGGCCCACAACGAGAGCGAAGGGATGGATGGTGCGGAGGGGTACACTTCCTAATCTACCCTATCCATTAACCTTTAAACACCCCGGGGCTTTCAACAAGCGCCTCTCGCTTAATCTATTGGTTCTAAAAACCCAGATTCCGTCGCCTGTGTTGGTGTCCTTCAATTTCGGGCCTCGCCCTCAAATTTTCCCTCGTGCCTTGCACGGTTTCGTGACTGGGACGCGTGGCTCCCTTTGGCAGGCACGACCCTCTGCCGAATCCCCTACGATGGCACCCCGGGCACTACACTGCCTCCGAGCTACCAGCTCCCTAAAACACGGGGAGTGCCCCATGGCAACTCCCCTGAAACGCACACGTGGCAGGCTGGCGCCCCGGGCCCTTTCCGAGGGTCACCCGTGCCCACGACACTGCCCACGCGGCTAACGGCGCTCCGGGCCCCCGCACCAAGCGGGCGCACCCGTGCCCACTACGCTAACCCGGCCCCCATGGGCCCTTGGCCTACCCGGCCGACTAGCCCGGTGCCCGGGGTACCCACTCAGCGATACTCACCGTTCGCAGCCACGCTCCCAGCCCGTCAACAGGGCTCCTGCACCCCTCCAAATGGGTTTCGAGCCTACTTCCCCACCAACAGCAAAACGACTTCCATTTTTGTTAATTTGACTAACCATACCTCACTTATAACTGACCCCGGGGTCCCTTGGGCGGGAGTCACTCCTCCCCCAATCACTCATCGCACCATGCATTCCACATTCGCTCACTCACAGACCCGCTGGCCTCACTCACTCAACACGTCTCCACGCAACTCACACAACACACACATCGCTGAATCCTGCCATCCTTCTAACTACCTCCCCTAACTAACTCGTGCTCCCACGTCGTCCCTTATACTACAGCACGTTCCATTTTAATACTACGTAGCTAAGCTACGTCCCTCTACACACTCACAGTCTGTCACTGTCCTCCAAATCCTAAAATTCCATTTCCCATATTCCTAAATCTCACTAAATCCCTCTACCTAATCCATTCCACGGGCCCCATGAGGACTTACCCCTGCCCCATGAAGCCGGTCTAGCTAAGCTAACCCTTCCCCCTGACTAGTTCCATCTGTGCCTGGTAAGGGGTCTTTCACCCTTACCTGGGAATCCTGTTCACCGAAAGCGAGGCTTGCTTTTGTTAATTTGTTTTTTCCAATTATGCGCAGCACCAGCGCGGCAACTCACAGCCTGCGCTCTTGCACCTTGCCCGTGACGTCATGCAGCTGCACGCGTACCTCGTCCCTCTTGGACGGTACCATCCGGCAGGGATTCACCCTCCTGCCGATTCCAACCCCACGTGCAGCCATGACGTCACCCTGCGCACCCAAAAGCAAACCTCGCACTCCGAGGGGCTCCCACGCGAACACCTGTGTCTGCCGTTGGAGCTTAACACAAGCTCGCGTGGAGAACCCGTCCGGTCCAAATCCGTCTACCTGCCTAGACTTTTGTCGTCCGCGGGATCGGCAAATCCACCGCTGGCGTTTCCGGACCGGGCTTCACTCCCGCAAGCGAGCACGTGGGGTCTCGTGCGTTGCACGGCACGGACTCGCGCTTGCCGCTGGGTGAACCCGGCACGGTCCCCACAACAGCTACGGCCGCTACCCGGCTTCCGTCTCTCTGTCGCCGTCGTCTCCGTTCTACCCACGCACACCTGCGTGTCACGACGCACAGACTCCCTCCATCACACTCACCATTTACAGGAGACGCGGCTGCATGCTCGCGCATGCCCACCGACATCTCCCTTACACACCGTGACCTAACACACACTGTCTCCCTCACATAGCGCATTCTCACACACAGTGCTTCGCACACGCGTGCCGTTTTGTGCGCAACGCCGCTCCACCCACCCGTGGTCTTTCACCCGCACCGTGGCTCCCTCCACACACGGTGCCTCATCCACCTGCGGTGCCCCTTTCACACACGGCACGCTGGAGACGCACTCCGGCACACATGCCACCACACCACTCACACACGGGTCGCACTCACACCTGGGTCTCATCCACACACGGGGGCGCACTCACACCTTGCACCACACACACCGGGACAACACACTGGGGATTCGTGTCCCCACAAGGGTTCCGGGGCCTCTATACCCCAAGCTGCACGTGCACCTATCCACAGCACTCGTCCCTTCAACTCCGCTTGGCACGACCGAACCCACCTGGTCGTGATTCGCCTCAAGGGGGCATACTTCCTCCCTCGTTCCTGGAGGCAGCCATCCAGCTGCTCACACCGGTCCCCACACGCTCCGCGAGCTCACCTCCATTAGCCTCGCTACTCTGTGTGTGTGTGTTCTGTTCCTTTAACCCCGTCTTTATCGTGCAGTCTCTCCTCTACTTTCTCTATTTCCGCGTCTCTGTACATTTGTTAGTTTCTGTTGTCTCCTCGTGTCTATTAGACTCTGCTTCTTTCTGCGTCTTTCCCTTATCTTTACGTAGGTCAACCTTGCTTTCTCCTTAAGTCGCTCCCGTCCTTCCTCTGTTTCACTCCTTGCTCTTTCAGGATCTCCGCGTACCTCATCCTTGCTTTCCGTCTTAATTGTTCTTTTCTCTCCCTCCCAATTCCTTTCACCTCGTGTCTTATACATTTATTAGTTTCTGTTCCTTGCTGGAGTTCCTCCATCTCTCTGGATTTCAATTTTACTCTCTCCTTCAGTTCATTAATTTCAAACTCGTATAGTTTTTGTTTCCTTTCCCACAGTTTCTCCTGCTCCTCACTTTCCAATCCCATCGTTTCTTTCAATTGGCCCATTTCCTTCCTGTGTTTCATTCGCTGTTCTCTCATTACCCTTCCTTGCTTCCTCTCCTGTCCTTCCTTCTCCAGTTTCATGGTTGCTTCATTTGGTTGATCTCCTTCTTGTGTTTCAGTTGCTGCTGTCTCATTATTCTTCCTTGTTTCTTCTCCTGCCCTACCCTCTGCAGTTTCATGGTTTTCTTCATGTGGTTAATTTCCCTTTTGTGTTTCATTCGCTGTTCTTTGTCTATCTCCTCGCACTCCAGCCTCACCTTTTCTTTCAATTGGTCACCTCGGCTTCATGTTCCTTTTGTTTTCTATCCCATTGTTCCTCTCGCTCTTCCCTCTCCAATCTCGTTGTGTCCTTCATTCTCCTCATTTCTCCTTCCTGCTTCATTCGTTGCTCCTTCAACTTCTCCTCGTATTCCAACTTATTTTTTTCGTTTTGTCGTTAGTTTCAAATTCATACTCTTTCAGTTTTTCATTCCACTGTCTTTCTTGTTCCTCATTCTGTAATCTCGTTATTTCTTTCAGTTGGCTGACTTCGTTCTCCTGTCGTAATCTTTGTTCTTTCAGGACTCTTTCTTGTTCCTCATTCTGCAATCTCGTGGTTTCCTTCCATTGATCGATTTCCTTCTTCTGTCTCATTCGTTCTTCCATCATTACTCTTTCTTGCATCTCATTCTTTAATCTGGCCTTCGCTTCCAGCTGTTCGATTTGTACAGTGTGGTTCCTAACGTTTCATTCTCCATTCTCGTTCTTTCCTCTCTCAACATCCTCAGCTCGTTTTGTAACTCAGAAGCTTTCTTTCCAATTCCTTTCTCATCTCCGCACACTCCAACTTGCTTTGGCTTCTAATTGTTCAATCTGCTCAGTGTGGTTCCTTAACGTTTCATTCTCCGTTCTCTTCCTTTCCTCTTTTAACATCTTCAGTTCGTCTTGTAATCCTCTTTCTTTGTTTTCGTGTTTCAGTATCTCAGAAGTTTTTGTTTCTAATTCCTCCCTCAATTTGCATGCTTCTTCACTCATTTCATCTCTTTTTTCCACTGCTTCCCTCCTCAATTCGTCCCTTTTTTTGCTGTATTCTTTAGTTTTTTCTGCCATTCCTTTCCCATTCTTATCTCCCCTTCCAGGATTTCTCTTTCAAACTGACTTTCCCTTACCTCTTGCTTCAGTAGTTCAATTCCTCATCTTGTTTGCGTTTTTCCTTTTCTAGCTTTGTTTTCTTTTCTCCTTCCTCCCTCAATTCTCCCTGCAGTTCTTTGAACTGTTCAGACTTTTCCAGCAATTCTTCCGTCCTTTCCTCCAGCTGTCTCTCTCCTCTTATCTTCCATTCTAGGCTTTCCCTTTCCTGATTGCCTGTTCTTATCTCTTCCTTCAATTGTTCCAACTCCCCATCATGTTCACATTTTTTCTCTTCCAACTGTATTTCCCTCACTCTCCCCTCCAGTTCTTTGAACCGCCTTGCTTCCTCCAATAATTTTTCCATTAGTTGTTTTACTTCCAAGTCGTGCTCCTTTTGTTTCTTTTCGAGCTCGGTTTTCCATTCTTCCTCCCATTGTTTCCTATCCTGGGAGATACCAATCTGCTGTTCCTCTATTCTTTTGTTCAGTTTGCTCTTCGCATATTCCAACTGACGGGTATAAACACTACAAATCTTTTTCCCACATAGTTCGTCGACTCTGTTGGCCAAGTCATGTTTTTGCCACCGAATTCGTTCCAGTAAATCGTCCATCGCTGTGTCCCCCCGTACACGTAATTTTTCTGAAGCTCGTCTGCGTGCCGTTGTGACTCGTCCACTCCACTTTGCACCTCCTCGATATATTCTTCATAATGCTTCACCTTTTCCAAGACATCCCCCAATTGTGCCTGAAGCCTGCCAATGCTCGCATAATCATCCTGCCACGCCTGCCATGGCACATGCCGTGACCACGTGGCTTGAACTGGTGACTGGGAGTTCACGCCTCGTGTTGCGCCATTTGCAGCGCCATTCGCAGAGCCATAAATAGCC
>CM068961.1:34971921-34973488 GCA_035128595.1 Eptatretus atami
AATAGATATTATCATGTCCATGCCGATTAACACTGACGCTGGATGGATGAACTGAAACTGGCCTAAAAGGCACTGCGTTCAATATTACTTTACTTTACTCTTCCCCAAGGTCACCCAAATGGGCGAAATGACGGCAATCACATACGGAAAGCAGATGGCTGAAACACGCTGTCTTTCCTTTTAAAGGATTTGTTTTTATATTGAAAAGCACAGGGAAGAGGAGTCAACAAGATGCTATGATAAACGGAACAAACCAAGCAAATCAAAAGACACAAAGAGGATAATGGGATACGCAAACTTGTCTTCAATGATTGAGAAATACAAGCTCAAATCCTAACACACGAGGAACCACAGGTCATACTTTTACAACTCGACGATGATGCTGGCAGGACTTCCCTTTTCTTTGCTGCACAGGGTGGACGCAGTTCAACACAATGTAGCCCATTTTAGAGACCAGGTGCACAATAAGGGCCAGTGACGATGGCGCCCAGATGAAGTAAAATGGCCACGAGCAGGCCCAGCGATGAGTCGGCCTTCAACCAGGCCACATGGTCCTTTTTAGATCGGTGCCCCATGGTCTGCCCTTCGTCTTCTTCCTCCAAACCCTCCAAAAACACAGGGTGATCCCAGATTGGGTCAATTCCACATGAGGTTTCTCCTTCAAGCAAGGTCTCAGTCCTCCTTTCCACACAAGCCTCTCCGTCCTCTCCTGGTTGATTCGGTTCTCCCTGACACGAGCATCTCCTGTTCCTCTCCTCGTGGACTCAGTTCTCTTCTTCCTACTGGGCGGACTCTTCCTCTCGCATCCCACCCACAGGGTGGCCCCAATAATAATAAATGTACACCTTTTCCTCTGGGCTCCACAGCCCACTGCGCCACCATAGCTGGCACACACTGGCCAGAGAGATCATAATTGGCCTAGTTGTACACGTGACATGTGCCTCTGCGATGGGAAGTCCACACCTAGCCCTGCCCACAAACAAGAGGTTTTCCACAAACATAATGAATCTGTCTACCCTGTTTATAAGTTAAATACGCTGTCTCCTGTTACGACCTAGCACTCAGATAGAGGGCTTTGGGTACTGTCTATTGTTCCGGAGGTCCTAATTGACGTGCTCGCGAGACCAATACGTACCCCGTGTGCGGTCACGCCATGTAGGCAGTCAGATGTGACCGAGCGAAGTGAACATCCTATGCTGATGCCAATTCACACACCCCACTTTTCAACACACAGTATCGTATGCAAATCCAATAATGCAATGAAAAATTCAAAACAAGAGGAACAAATGCAAATGTTTTACTCAGGATATAGAAACACAGGGCATACCATGAAGCAATTAATAAACCATGTTACAAAAAAAGAGGAATATAATAAAATATATGCAGTGGTAATAATTATGAAATTAAGGGACAGACAGGTGCCAAGACAAGATGGACAAGATAATTCCATGGCCCACCAGGTATCCCCAGCTAATCCCAAGGGGGTGGGGGGGGCAAAATAACAAAAGAATATTTGCCAAGATATAAAGAAAATAATTGGTAAAGGAGAAAGGTTGGTGAGTGGGGA
>CM068961.1:34979058-35005157 GCA_035128595.1 Eptatretus atami
TTGTGTGTAGGGCAGTGCAGTGCAGTGCATACTGAAAACATACAATAAAGCATTAACAATGCATCTTCCTGACTCCTCAAAAACACTTCCTTATCATGAAAAATTGTTGAATATTCCACAGCACAACACTTCGGTTGCAGCATTCAAGATTCTTGATGAATACAAACAAATGGCATGCAACGGTATAAGCAAGGTGTATGATGGGGGTAAAATAGTTGCATCATTTGTGCAGGTGAGGAACCACCAAGAGTGAAGATCCAGCCAACATCGCATTTGGTGGCACGGGTCGGGGAGAGTGTGGAGTTTCATTGTCAGCTGAAGAGCGGTTCACTTCCAGTGTTAATCCAATGGCGTTCTGAAACAGGTGCATCATTCCCTGGTGAGTGACCCTTCCTTCCTTCCTTCACATGAAAAAAAAAAGACCATGTGCTCGTAAGTTACTTGCTTCTATTCTGACTCGGTGAACAACTTGTTTCATTGATTAAAGTTAATCAAATCGAGTTGAACCTGACCGAGTTTGGAAGCATGGTATTGTTCTTCCTGGTACTTCATTAAAATTAAGATTCAATGAATGTAAATTTGGAAAGAGTGCGATCAACAAGAAATAGCTTAAGTGACCCTATGTGACAGCACACGTGTCAAACTGGGACATCTTTCTTTGATCTCCTCCACAATATTTCCATGATTTGATTCTGTTTGGATATCCTTGACTGCAATCCTGGTTCACATGTTGATCACATCATGCATTGTCAAGTGGAATTTTATTTTATTGGTCTCCCCCCAAAGGCATTGCGAGACTGTTGCAGTGTGTGTGTGTGTGTGTGTGTGTGTGTGTGTGTGTGTGTGTGTGTGTGTGTGTGTGTGTGTGTGTGTGTGTCCATGTCTATATATTTTTCCTTTAAAATTATATTTCTCTGCAACCGCTTGTCCGATCGATGCAAAAGTTTAAACACAAGGGGGACTCCCCATGGATATTTTTTCTTGATAGCACTGATTTTATAGGTCACATGGTACAGCAGCCATATTGGATTACAGGAAAAAAAATTAGACATCATCTCTGAAATTATTCGACAAAATACATTGAAACTTCTCAGATGTCATTATCTTCCCATGGGGTAAAGAGGGTATAATAATGACATCATCAGTGAAGTGGTATTCCAACCATAATCGGTTGAATTGAAATCCTTATCTGAAAAATCTGAAACTTCATATATCTGATGTACGACCCCATGTGAGTGAAGAATTAAATTTATGATGTCATCAATCACATGATCTGGCGGCCGATTGGATTGAAAATAAAAACCGAAAAAATCTTCTTATCCAGAACCACTTAACAGATCGATGCAAAACTTTATACCATATGATTGACTGGCCATGGGAAATATAGTTTGAATTTTTTTTTCATATGCATCTTCATTGAAGCAATTTAGCCTTAATGTGCACAAAAGTGGTCGTTACATATCCTAATTAATTAATAAAGCTACAGATAATGGCAATCTATGTGACATAGGGTGCATGGATGATATGGTTATATGGGCCATCATAACAGTGGACCATAATACTGTAGTAGCATGTTCAGTTAATGATGGCATTTTTGTTCAGAATGCACGCGCGAGGCAAAACTATGTGCTATACTGAGTGCCGTTATAGTTCTCATTGAATTAGGTTGGAACACACTCCAATACCCTCAGAGTAATGTGAAAGATGGCACAATTCATCAGGCAATGCTGCCTACAAAGTAGCAGGAAGTCAGTTTCTTTGTCAGATTATATTACGGTGAGAATCGAGGTGGACAACTCAAAGGCAAGTATGCTACAAACTACTACATCATTCTAACAGTGCCAATGATAGGAATTGTGCAAAATATAAACCTGTAGGGCAACTCATCCATAATGTGTATGGCCCATGTGACCATGACACATGCTCCTTTTGGCTCGTGCACTGTGGTACTATGCACTGTTGACATCACTTCCCATTCCCAGGAATTGTTTTAAAATAGTACATGGAAACTGTTTATGTGGATCCAATTGTTCTACTCTGATGCAGATTTTTGATGTTGCTTTAACAACTCCAAATTACCCTGGCCCACTCCTTTTGATGCAAACCATAACGTATACATTTTACATAATTTAAGTTTTCAGGATTCCTTTTTTTCCTTTTTGCATTTAATCTCTATGTCTTGACAGATAATGTGCAGGTGAGTGAGGATGGCACAACGTTGTGGGTGCAGCGAGCAAGTGTCCAAAATCATGGGAATTTCGTATGCCTTGCAAGCAATGCCTTTGGGATTACCCGTGCCGTCGCTATGCTCTCCGTGCAGGGTAACTGTCCACTCTGAACACCTAAAAACATGTGCACACTTTGTGCATTACACCTCTTATTAGAAGCATGCTCAGTTGAGTGCACACAATGGAATGCATCATTGTGTACACCACATGGGTGCACTTATTCAATGTACACCACACATTGTGCACCCTACACAAGGCAAACCATTGTGAGTGAAATACACATACGGCATTTGATAAAGAATATGTCCCGACTTGTTGTGAAATGGACCACTGAGAGACATTAAAGTTAGTATGGAGACATATATCTATCATGCAAACATAGGAAGGAGGATATAAAACCAGACTCTGTGGTGTAATGATGAGAGCATCGGCCCTATGTCTGGGAGGTTGGCATTTCAAACCCGACTCCAGCCAAGTCGTACCAGACTTAAATGTATGTGCTGCTTCATTGCTTAATGCTGAGCATTTAAAAAGAATAGAGCATGGATAATAACCTTTAGGTTGGTAACAATTATACTGGCCTGATAGGCCTAATGCTAATGATCTTCTCCTGTGTTGAAGTTCCTTGTAAGGGAGTTTCTATTTGGTCATACTTACATTTAAAACTAGAGTTCATAGAACACCTTTCTGAGTCCTGTGAAATGGAATGTCTTTTTAAAGTGTCAAGAAGGCAATTTGTGTTCTACAGTATTGAAGTATACAATTCAATTGAAATTTTAAAAAAATTTTAAAGGCAGAAAAAATATTTTTTTCAGAAGTTTATTACCATTGATGCACCGTCTTTTATACCACCTTATTTAACATGTTACTTTCGTTTGTGGTGCCTGGTGTTTATGTCCTTTATGACGTCCCTAAAAACAGTAAGTTTCCTGTTTGGAATGATTTTCAATTTTGTTTGACTGCCAGACAAGCAGACGAGTAAAAAAAAAAATAGCCCCGAGTGGGCTGACAGTCATTGACTGTTATTTTGAAATTGTAGTTCAGACCGAGATTTGGACCTACACCGACTTGATCTCCTTGTACCAAAGGTTACAGGGTGAGATTTTGGGGAACCCCACTGGGAGCCACCTGATCCGAAATAGAAAAATCTAAGACCGAACCATCCTGCGGACCATCGAGGAGAAGGGCTGTATCGGGTTTCAGAGCAATCGGTTGGTAATTAAGGGCCGAGTAGGGATCCAAAGTTTCAGGGGGTACCCCAATGGGAGCCCCCATGATGCGAAATCGAAGCCTGAGCGATTGTGCAGGCTACTGTCTTGTATTCATGTGTCAAGTTTCAGAACAATCATCCAGGTGATAATTGAGGAGTAGCAAAAATAACAAAAAATTGAGATGGACAGATGGACAGACAGACACCAAGACATCACAACCCATTTTACAAGTTCATCTCTTCGAGAATCGAGATGAGATGACCAAAAAATTACCTTACTCCTCTCTGCATACATATGCACAATGGGGATGAAATTCCATATAATCTACCAAATTCAGAGCCAAAGTACTGCTAAACCGCAGGTTCTTGTTCTGATTCGTGTTCCACATTATTCAAAATATAACATTCAGTTGAAATTAAACAGTTCCTCAATCATGGACTGATTCCTGTAGACAGGCAGACAGGCAGACAGACAGACAGACAGACAGACAGACAGACACAGACAAAGTGAATAAATTGCTTAACCCCGCTTTAAAACTTGCCAAAGAGTGTCATAATGGTGTTTTACCATATTCGTCATGGTGCTTTCTTTTCAACACAAGTCAGGCTGAGGGAGGAGCAAAGGTTTACAGGTTATCAAAGGGGAGTGTTGCAAAGACCTTGTTTTTGACTACGTCAAAAGTAAGGAAGGTGAGTAGCAGGAGCATCATTCCAGAGAGGGGAGACATCCTCTGTGAGGCTCCATATTGATAGCCTTGTACACCATGATGAGCTCAATGTGGCTCAGGAATGCCTTAGATCAATGGAGAATACTCAGTCGGTGACTGGCCTTCAATGCCAGATTGGAGATATATATCCTCCCATGAAAGGTTATGGCAAATAATAAGGCCAAGGAGTTTCAGGGACTGCACCTCTGCCAGTGGCTGTCCAGAGAAGTGGATCAGATAGTTTGATTGTCGATCCTTGTGGAGAGAGAGAGATTGAGAATGAGATAGAGAGATGTAGAGAGAAATTGTGAGAGCATGTAACTTGCCGGCATTGCACGTCATGTTCCAAGTAGCTGACCGGCTTATCTTGTCCAGGTCTGACAACAGGAATTCAGTGGCAGCCGGTCTTTCACAACTATAATCTATTGTTCTGCACAGGGTAGTCATTGACAAAATGGTAAAATTGGTTTTCAACAGAATAGATCATCGCTTGAAATAAAGAATAACGTAAGTCCGAAGATGTTGCCTTGTGGAACCATAGCCTGAAGGAAAGATCATGGGAAAGGACACCATCAAGGGCCATCTGCTGTTTCTGCTTATAAAGGAAATTAGACAACCACTTCAGCAAGGGACCCTGAATATCAATCGGTCCAAATCTGCTTGCCAGTTCCCAGACACCAAAGGTAGGGTAGAAAAAAGTAATGTACCGGATAGGACATCCAATTGTGTCATCAGTGCATAGGTGAGAGTGCATGTAGCCAATTTAATTGTGTTAAGCTTGCAGCAAGTAATGCCACAATAGGCATCTCAGTCTTTATTAATGACCAGCATTATAAAGTGATGTCCATGGACTGCAAGATGCTTTGTGCAATGTAGAGCCAGTGATTTTCCGTTTCAAAAAGTGCCAATTCCGTTTTAAAAAATAGATTTCGTTTTGTGTAATTATCAATGGAAAAAGATGCATTTATTTGTGTGCATGCATTGGGAAAAATATTTTCCTGAAGTCTCTGGTCCTCAAATCTACCCCTGGGCAGTATTTCTGCCATTAGACGACACACTCCCCACATTTGTGTGTCGTAATAAAATTACAAACAGCAGGTGGGAAAAATGAAGGAAGCCAGACCCATGGCATGTGGCACTTTAAACTAAATTAATCTTGATTACAATGCCCCTGTACACTCACCGACAAAGGGAGTGCACAGATGTGACTGTATGTACATTGACATACACACCAGGGATACTTTTACCCCACTTGCGTAGCTCAAAGCAGGCTTAACAGTTGATTCACTCTGTCTGGCTGTCCAGGAACTATTTCTCTGATCCAGGAACTACTTCATTTCAATTGAATGTTATATTTTGACCACTGTACAGTACAACACAAATCTGAAGATGAATCGAAACACGGACACGCGGTGTAGCAGTACTTTGGCTCTGAATATGGCAAATTGTACTGTGTCTTGTTCCAAGTGCACATACGCACTCACGATGAAGCAATTGCTTTAGTCTGTCTGTTTGGAAATCAAGCAAAATTGAGAATCATTCCCAACAGGAAACTTATTCCATTGAGGGATGTCATAAAGGAGATATGCAACGAGCATGAAGAACTAACATAGCATGTTAAATAAGGTGGTGTAAAAGAGGGTGCAGCAATGGTGGTAAATCTCCAAATCTATTATATATATACCGTATATACATATATATATATATATGTAAGTTTTATTTTATTTCATTGAATTATACACTTGAACAGTGTAGAACACAAATTGCTTTGTTTGTACTTCCAAAAACCCTCAGTTTAGCAGTACCTGGCCAAATCTTTACGCTATCTCGACCAATCAAATTTGCCGTGAATTTCAAAACTAATTTTGCCTCTGAGGACGGAGTTGGCAGAAATTTTTTTTAAACTCTGGACTGTTCTGTTTGACTCCTCGGCTTCGTTTGGTTGCCATCACACTAGTTATTCAAAGTTCACAAACAAAGCTAATATAGTTCGTGTTCGGCAACGTAAAGCACCAGTTAAAAAAATCCTTCTCATGTCCTTTTTATCAAGACTGCATGAGGTAAGGTGTTCTATGAACTCTCTAGTTTTTGATGTTTTTGATTATCTTTGGCAATCCCACTTGTATTTTGATGATTTTTCACTGTAAAATAAAGTTTCTCACAAGTTGCACGCATACACATGTAATGACTGACATTTTGTTTTCGCTGACAATTGTAATTTTCAGGGAATATTTTCACCGAATTTTCAACAAAGTGCGGCAACTTTCAAATTGAATTTCACTTTGACTAGGCTCTCTAGAGATTGTTGGATGGTATTTTATTCAGTATTTAGCACCAGCAATCAAAAGTGAGATTCATAGCGACGCTCGTCCAAAGTAGCTGCGATTGACATGAGTTGAGCATTGGATGTGTTCACATTCCAGGTATTGATGGTGTAAATCAGTGATCTTCACTATTTTTTAGAGGGGGGACACTTTTGCTGACAACACATCAGTGTGAGAACCACCACACTGCCTGCAGTACTCCATAATGACTGCTCTTTGGCCCCGCCTCCACATACTCTTCTTCGTTGTGGTTAACTAGGATGCAAGCATAATTGTTTGTATACTGCCATCTACTGATGTTGTGATGTTACTTTTATGCTTTACGTTGGAACACTCATTTTAAACTATTGGGTCAATTTGATTGCATTTATGGCGGATTATGATTACGTGTTTTCACATTTGTGTGTTATCGGCCACATGTCAGGGGGCCGCAATTTAGGCCACCAGGGGCTTCCAGTGGCTCACGGGCCGTGCAATGAAAAATGGGTGTAAATGGTATCCCTTGTGTATCAAATTGTCCTCGTTTTGTTTTTTAAATCACTTTTCATAATTACGTGATGGGAATTAAGTCTGTGGAGAATCACACACAAAATCAGACAATGTAGTGAATATTTCAATTGCAGTTCGACCTAATATTGGAAAAAAAAATTCAGTTATTCACTACATTCCATTTTTTTTCCATGTCAGATTTCCATTTCAAGTCACCGATTGCGTGAATTCCCTCCATTTTCCACGATTGCCAAAAATCACTGGCTCCAGCAATGCCTTGGGTGGTCCTGGAATTAGATTATTCAAAGAAGAATTTTTGTATTCATTGTCAGAGGTTTCAAAAATATATTCTTTCAATATTTTGTTGCATCAACTACGAAGACACATGAGTACATATATCTTGGCACCATAAAACAATACAAAAGTGCAGGAATGGTATGAATGCTTGTTCTGAATTCATCATTAAAAAAAGAATTGCAAAACAAACTTTTTGTGCAGCAACACTGACCTTTTTTGTCAGGGAAAGCTTTTGTAATAAACTGTGCTCTTGTACAACCTTCAGGGCCTCCAACTGTAGAGCTGACACCACCAGGGCCAGTGTGGGTGCGGGAAGGTGAGGCAGCGATTGTTCGCTGTGTGGGTTTGGGTGAACCACATCCTGTCGTGATGTGGCGTCATGAGGGAGACAAGAGACCTGAGCCAGGAAACCCAGACTTCAGACAGGAAGAAACTGTTCTCAGGGTAGGTTTCAGCAGGAGAAGTAGATGATGTACTTACAAGATACTTACCTTATTTTGGATGACAGAAATAGGTTTCATTCCACTTTTGTCAGAAATTGGGTCATATGTGACCCCCATGTTCATCTCATTTTGTGTACAAATGTATAATTCATATATTTTTGGATTGATAACACTGGGAACAATTTTTTTTATTATCTGTTGCATGAGATTTTTCAACTTATTCTATGTATTTTTTCAATGCTGATTTCAAATCTGAAATCGGATTTCCTCTACATGCTCCGGTTTTCATGCAATTTGAAACTTGCGATTTTCGCAAAAAAGGACACCCATTGCTATTTGCACTAGGGATAACTTGAGAACTAGGGGTGCGATTTCGGACTTTAGTGGAAATATACGATGCCTAAACTGCTAATAAACTATAGACCATATTCGTTTTGCTGCTAACGATTTGCTCACGATTTATTTGACATCAATTTTCTTTATCTTTATTGATATTTATTTATCTTATTGATATATTTCTTTAACTTTATGTTTTTCTTGTTTCAGATCTGATCATGGCTTCTTCAATAAGACATAAATGTGTAAATAATTCTGATGCATTCTGTTATGTATGTGGCTGCTACACACTACTTCGTCAAAAGCGCAATATAACATCGTTTGTAAGGCGTGCCTACAAAGCCTATTTTGATGTTCCCCTTTGCGACCAAGACAAAAAATGGGCTCCTCATATTGTATGTCATAATTGTGAGGAAATGCTTCGTGACTGGACAAAAGGAAAACGAAAGGGTCTGCCTTTTGGAGTTCCCATGGTTTGGCGAGAACCCAAGGACCACGTAACTGACTGCTATTTTTTCCTGGTCACACAAAAGGGTGTCGGCAAGAAAAACCGGCAAAAGATCTCCTATCCCTGTATCCCTCAGCAATTCGACCGACTCCGCACTCTGAGGAACTCCCCGTTCCAGTCTTTAATGGTTTTGTCTTATCTGAAGATGAAGGCAGTGAACATGATCAGCAAGAGCACGAGGGTCGTGATGACGGGCTTCAAGAAATGGTTTCAGAATCCGAAGCCTCCTCATCTGATACCAAACGGTCATCAGCCCCTCAGCAGTTTAGCCAACCGGAATTGAAAGACTTAGTGCGTGATTTGGGGCTCTCCAAGAAAGCAGCTGAGGTATTAGCCTCCAGGCTGCAAGAAAAAAATCTACTTGACCACTCTGCAAATGTTTCATATTTCCGAAAGCGGGACCAGATCTTTGTCGCCTTTTTCTCAGAAGACAAGCAGATTGTTATCCCACGCTGCCACGATATCCCAGGTCTTCTCAGGCAATTAGGTGTTACTTCGTATAATCCAACAGAATGGCGATTATTTCTGGATACCTCTAAGCGCAGCTTCAAGTGTATTTTCTTGCACAATGGCAATGTTTATGGAGTGGTTCCAGTTGGTCACTCAGTGCATTTGCGAGAAGAACATAATGACATAAAAATGGTCATTGACTTACTCAAATATCACGAGCACAACTGGATCATTTGTGTGGACCTGAAAATGGTCAACGTTCTCCTTGGTCAACAGAAAGGCTTCACAAAGTTTCCATGCCATCTCTGCATGTGGGACAGCCGAGCTCGAGAGAAACTCTGGATCCAGAAGGAGTGGCCCATCCGTAAAACTCTGGAAGCAGGCATGCCAAACATTGTGAATGACCCAATCGTCAGCCGAAGAGAAGATCATTTTTCCCCCACTCCATATCAAGCTCGGCTTGATGAAACAGTTCGTGAAGACATTGAGTACTGATGGTGAATGTTTTCAACATATAGTTTCTGCTTTTCCTGCTTTGTCTTTCGAGAAGATCAAAGCAGGTGTGTTTGATGGACCTAAAATTTGTGCTCTTGTATGTGATGAGGAATTTGTAAGGAAGATGAATGACAAGGAGAAGACAGCGTGGCTGTCTTTCGTCGCAGTTATACAAAACTTTCTTGGTAACAAAAAGGCAGATAACTATGAGTGTCTGGTTACTAGATTGCTGTTGGCTTTTCGCGATCTTGGGTGCAACATGAGTGTCAAGCTCCATTTCCTGAATAGTCACCTTGATCAATTCCCTGAGAACCTTGGGGCTGTAAGTGAGGACCAGGGAAAGCGCTTCCATCAGGACCTTATGACGATGGAAGAGCGCTACCAAGGGCGATGGGACAAAAATATGATTGCAGACTACTGCTGGAGCATCAAACGAGATTGCCCTGTGGAAGTCCACAAACGCAAGAGCTACAAGCGCAAATTCTTGCCTGAATAGGACCTATTTGAACTTTGCATTCCATCCTTATCAATTGTTCTGAAACACCTATCGTCTTTATGTCGAATATATGTTAATTTAAATTTGCTTTTAATTCAAATTGTAACTTACCAAATAAATGTTGAAAATGTTGAATTGCAAAATATATGTTTAATATAAATTTGCTTTTAATACAAATTGTAACTTACCAAATAAATGTTGATAATGGTGTGTATTGCAAAAAATCTCGAGCTTACAGAGAGAAACTAACTTCAGATTTGAATTCAGCACACTCAAATTAGGTAAGATCAAGTGCTGGTATCAATGCAACAAAAACTTTGTTCCCCAGTGTAATATTTCTTTCCAAAAAGTTGAAATATCCAATTAGTTCAAAAAGTTGTCCAATAAGTCAAATATGAAATTTGTATATTTCATTATATTCCAGTGGTAATTCAAAAATATACAAAGAATCTTAACTTTGGTGTGTAATTGTTGGAGAGTCTGCTCTGAGTCTGGGGAAATCGGCGATTCAAACCATGGTCGAGTCATACCAAAGACTTAAAAATGGTACATGCTGCTTCCTTGCTTGATGTTCAGCATTTAAAAGGATAACAGCATGGAAAGACAGCATAGCTTGGCATCCACATGGAGGAGGAAACTCCTTAGGAAATGCCCTGCTTAGTGCGGTGAGAAAAGTGGCACCATTGTTGTGAAGTCACTGGTACTCAGAGTACCCCGGAAGTGACGGCACTTCCCCCAAGATCAGTGGCTGTGTTTATCTCATCTAACAGTTTTGTGTTGTGTCACATATGTTCGTCTGCCTGACCATGTGTGTGTGTGGCAGCTCCACTACGAACCTTAGATCATGTATAAACAAGAAAAAGAACAATCAGAGATTGCAAGCCCTCACCAGGACTTCTTTTGAGTGGTTTATGTTTATAGGTTTTGAGGTAAATCCAATATGGCTGCCAAACCATGTGACCAATGATATCGTATGTGTGAACCTTTTGTTCCTCATGGATAGGCGGTCATACATTTAAAGTTTCCCCTTGATTTGTTCAGCCACTTCAGTGAAGAAGATTTTTTAAGGTTCTTTTTTTTTTTACAAAAACAATATGGCTACCTAATTACGTGACCGATGACATCATTAATTTTTTTCCTGTGGACCATTTTATCCCTCGGTGACTCTCAAAAATTTTCATACTGATTTGGTGTGGCATTCTCCATATGCAATTATGATGTCATAATGAAGGCACCAATGACATCATAAAAAAATCACTTATTCCCCATGAGGAGTTACTGCCGTGTGCCAAGTTTCAATTTTTTCCTTTATGCGGTTTCAAAGATAGAGGTCCAAAGTTTTTCCGTTTTTATCCCCCGCCGCGTGGCGGAAGGGGGATATTGTTGTCACTCAGGTCGTCCGGCTGTCCGTCCGTCCGTCCGTCTGTCCGTCTGGGCGTCAACATTTATAGCTGTGAGTGCGATAACTCATAAACTGTTCGCCATATCGATTTGAAATTTGGGTCACACATGTACCACCTGAAAAGGAAGGAACCCTATTGATTTTGGGCGTGGCCGGATCCAAGATAGCCGACTGGGGCGGCCATCTTCAAAAAATTGTTTTTTCGCCATATCGATTTGAAATTTGAGTCACACATGTACCACCTGAAAAGGAAGAACCCTATTGATTTTGGGCGTGGCCGGATCCAAGATGGCCGACTGGGGTGGCCATCTTGAAAAAAATGTTTTTTGTAATAAATGGAAAACCGCTTATCTGATTTCAATTATTTTTGGTTACTATTTTTGGTCACCCCTGGGGAACTTTTTCGAGATGATGACCAAATGGTGTCTTGTTTCCAATTCACCTCCCTCATTATCTGGAATATGTATGACTTTTTTCATTCAATGGCGGGGGATTCCCCATCTCTGATGGTATATTTCCAATATGGCTGCCACACCATGTGACATATGATGTCACAATCATCAATAAAACATTATACATGAGTAGTCGCACCAATGGTGAAAATTTTGTCTCAATCCAACAAGCGGTTGCAGAGAAAAACATGAAAGTTCTGTGGGGACAAACAGACAAACAAACAGACCCAAATGCAATAAATACCTTCTCCTCTGGTGAAGGTGAAAAATCCAAACAGTTCTGGAAAAACTGAATGAATGTTACACACAAATAGCTTGTTTCCATGCACCACTCATCCCGGGTTGAAAACTGTGCTGCCCTTGATACTGCATGTCCATGCAATTTCACCATTCTGGTTTGACTTGTCAAAGTGAACGAGCCCACATTTTATCCTGACCCTTTCCCAGAGCATGCAAACACGTGATGGGATGTATGCCGGCTAATCAGGCGATGAGTGAGTGTATACATTCGAAGTCAAACCAAAGAAAAAGGTGCCATATCTTGGTATACAATAATCCTAATTATTCTTTGTCACTTTTTTTTAGTATCTGAGTTGGCAGAAGAGGAGAGAGAGGTTGCAAAATATTCAGAAGATGCCATGTGAGCTTATCTATTGCGAAGATCCACATTCCAGGTCTGAAATTGCTTATCGACTTAGCATTTCTCTTGGGCCAAGCAGCACAACTGAAATCATGGACTCGACTAACGGGCCTGGGCTTGCTGTTCGAGCCCATAGTCAGAGGTGCATTGCAAGGCGTGAGTGAATGCCTCTGCCTATGGACGAGTGTGTATCTTGAATGCGTATCTCCACCTGGTAATAAGCTCATGTCTCATATTAACCTTTTGCAACCTCTCTCTTATCTTCTGCTGCCTTGCTCATGTTTTAAAAGGTGCGAAACAATGATTTGTAATTATCCAAAAAATGGCGGCCATCTTGTCGGGGTTCGTTAAGGCTTGCTGTGAAAGAATCATCCATCTAAAACACCCGCTGAGTGTGAACCTCAGCTTTTCACTCAGTTTTGATAGACGATCATATATGAGCTGCAGGAGAATCTGGGTTGGAGCAGCTCAGTTTTCAACACTCATTGAGTGGAAATGAGGAACAAGTTGGGATATTCCTCGGTTGCAATAGAATTCTTGCTGTACTTCACTGCACCGAGCACACAACTTTATTGTCATCCTTAACAAGGGAAATGGCGTCCAACGTGACCCATGGGAAGAAATCGATTCCAGTACATCTCGTGATCCAAGTTAAATATCCATGTGTAAACATTGCTGAACAATTACATACGTTTAAAATATATAGCAAAAGAAAACACATCTTGGGGTCAAAAGTGACCCCATTTCACTCAACCTGAAAGGTAGTGAACATATTCTACAATGATGCAGTTCATTTGGTAACAATGTGATTTTAGAAATGGATTATTTGCTTTTGTGTATGCAGATTGATGTGGCACAGCAGAGTGATAGTGGAAGGTTTGTGTGCATGGCATGGAACGAGGCCGGTTGGGCAGAAGAAGGAGTGGATATCATAGTCGAGGGAATCATGGGTGAGACCCGGCCTACTGCTCGCATGGAGCAGGCCGAGGTCACAGTTGTTGCTGGTGAAACAGCTACACTGACCTGCCATGCCACAGGTACTCTATGTCGTATTGCACAATATCTTCTACACTACAGGGAATAGCAGCTGTTTTAACTCAAAAATCAACATCTAAAGAAAAGCCATTATGCTAACATATCTATTACTAAAAGGAAAATCCGTGTGTGTGTGTGTGTGTGTGTGTGTGTGTGTGTGTGTGTGTGTGTCTTGTTGGTCGTTATCTCCATATGTGGGTTTCAGAAGGTAGAACAGAGTCCTCCCAAGGCTCGAAGTATCCACCTCCATTTCAGTAAGGGATCATGATTCATGGACCTTGGACGAAGCTGTGAAGTTTTCTTGTTCTGAAAGTTTTGTTCCGAGGGCTCGCTTCAGGATCGTCACCAATTCCCAGACAGTTTCCAATTGTAGTTCGTTTGTAGTGATGTTCCCAGGGATGGTTTTTAAGATCTCCATGAGGTTCTTCTTTATCATTCCCGTTGCTCCAATTATCACTTGTACAATTTTGGCGTTCTTCAGCTTCCAAGATATTTTCTGTGTGTGTGTGTGTGTGTGTGTGTGTGTGTGTGTGTGTGTGTGTGTGTGTGTGTGTGTGTGTGTGTGGTTGTGTCACGTGTGTTTGTGTGTCTGTTCTGTCAACACTTATTCTAAAGAGTTCCTGTTGTCATGCAATAATACAAATGGTACTATTGGAAAGCAAATAATCGATTTACTTTGATCAACAATTTGTGTCGGTGAATGTAAAAATGCCTCTTTTAAAGCCCATCATTCCCCTAAGAAGGGAAGAAGTGTGAATTGGAGCTTAATGTAGCAGTTCCAATGGTACGACAGCAGGAACCCTTTAGAATAAAACGTGACGGACATGGAAGGAGCACACAAATCACATGTAGTAATACTTCTCGAAGCAATATAAAAAAATATAGCAAGAGCGAGAATTGCTTTGCAATACATTCCCCCCAAAGCCTTGTGTTGGCTTAGCGGTTAGGGGGGCTGGCTTGGGCCACTTGGGTCCTGAGTTTGAGCCCTTGTCAACCGTTGAATTAATACCAGGTGGGGTTGATTCAGCCTGTCATCCTTCCGAGGTTGGCAAAATGAGTGCCAGCTTGCTGGTATCCTGTGTTGGAGTGGCGACCCATCTGGGTTTGTGCCCAATAGACCAGGAGACTGCTTAGGCAGCACCAACGCTCTGCACAGGCTGTGGTCCCAATGGATGGATGGATGGGGTTACCTGCGTCGGAGTGGAGACCCGTTCAGGACTGCACTCCCAGCCAATGAAACTGCCCCGGCAGCCCTATATGCCTTTATCGCATGAAAGGAATGGTATTATTATTCTTACTAGCAGAGTACCCGCCCTACGGGCGATCTTGTTCCAAGCATGCAATGCGTTCTTCTGATGCATACCTTTATTTGGGCGGTGTATTAGGCAACTGACAGCACTGTGTCGGCAAAAAAAATTGTAGCCCGGGTTATGTGTATGAAGCAAAGACATACCTACTGCTTATGATTCAAAACACCTCACAACACTGGAAAACGTGGGGACAGTAATACTGTATTGTAAATGCTGGAGACTTGTAATACCCTCCCCCACCTGGAGGCGGCGCTACAAGATACACATTTACATCGAGAATTTGCGTCCTCTCCCTCACCCACCCACTCCCAAGACCATTGGCAAAGATAAAACCCCTATACATTAATTGGGGTCGTACTAATCCTGTGTAGCAAGTTTGGATGTAATTGGCCCAGAACTGTAGGAGTAGTCGCGCGACAAACAAACCCACAAGCGAACACACAAACACCGGTCCGTGAATTATAGTAAGGATTATTACATGCCCCCCCCCTTACTGGTCCCACTGAATGTCCAGGAGATAACTATTTGTTGTCAATATTCATATGTTTCCCTTCCATGCTTCGACTCTTCTTCTTTAACGACCACAATGACTCTCACATTCTTGCAGCATTGGCCGGGGGTAGTTTGTCCCAAGTCTTACACGAACTGGCTGGCCAGGCCTGATGTTCATCTAAGTTTAGGGCAAGAATTTGGAATTTGGCCACGGTGCCAGTGACAGCTCAGCCACTCTACACGAAGGACGCCATGAGGTCTTTAACATCCACTAACTAATGCACGCAGATGGGACGCCAAGTTTAACATCCCGCTGAGGGACGGCACACACATTGATGAATCACCCTGCCAGTGAAACACTGGGATAACAGTTTATAGCTGGGTCGGGATTCAAACCCAGGCTAGACAGCTCGAGGAGAGTGTGCGTAACTCCAAGCCATCCTTCCAGCTGCAAGCTTCGACTCTAGCTTCAGATAAAGAACATTCTGACCGGAAAGTTTCCCCTCGTGCTATGACTGGCTTTGGCTCTGGGCTCTACTGACAAAGCTTCCCTCCCATGCTATGAACTTGATTCATTATGGCTGATTTGTAGCAAAACCTCATGATACACCAACATTGTTTTTATTGCCCTTGTCTTCGCTGTTAAGTTCCTGTTTCACCAACTGTTACTACCGGCGACCTCTCGCTCTCATAGCATTGCATATTGGTGCTATACTACTACTTTCTTTGAGGAGAGCTGCCATTCAGTCCTGTTTTCATAAAACTTTGGAAAACCTATCACCTTGCTAAAATACTGTTCATCATTACACCTGAGTCGTTGTGTTGTGGCACTATTAATGTATGACAAATTGCACTCATTGTTCCCCAATATTTGTACGTCCACTGATAGGTCTGATAGGTTAAAAATGTGACCCTTCACAATGGTGCTTTGTTGAATATTCTTTCAGTTCATGTAGAAAATGCCTGTTTCCACCCACCGTCAACATAGTGGACGAGGCCTGGATCTATATTTCTAATCTTAAGCCAAATATGAGGAGACTTTCACAGCAGTAGAAGTGCTGCAGTGGTTGCCCACTAACAACCAAACTCTGACATTGCTTCCAACGGTGAGGTTCTCTATCCTATTTTCTCAGACAAAATGAGGTTTGATTTTGGCTCATCGTGTTCCAAAAGGACAACATATGAACAGGTCAATACCTTCGGCGTCACTCTTTTACATCCCCTGGAACGATGTGATCTTTTCTAAAAAAAAGTACATTTTTGCCCAACATCGTCAATGATGCATTGAGATTTCTTCTTTGACACAATGCATCACCGTACTCCACTGGAGTTGTGATGAAATTCTTGTCAGAATATGGCATTGAAGCATTGCCGTGTCATCTCGATTGCCGAACATGGCTCCGAGTGACTTTTGCCAAACTGAAATATTTGCTCTGTTATTCATCACGACCTTCCCTTGGAAATACTTTTGATCAGTGGTTCTCATATGTTCCTGAAAACGACCACGCGTTGTTACAATGATTGAATACAGAGGTGAAGATTGTGCACTGATAAAGGAAGAGCTTATGTACGGAAGTAACGTTTGCATATTCTACCATTTCTGGGGGGGGGGGGGGGTGTTTTTGCACTGTATGAAAGGATGTATCCGTTTTGTGTGAACCTCAGTTTTTTATTTGGTCCGTAATGACATCATCAACAAGAAACACAATTTTCAGGAGAGTTTTTGTCATTAACCAGAAGTCTGATTTATCTCCAACATCTTTTGGACAGGAACACCAACCCCGACAATTTATTGGTCAAAGCTGCGGTCACCTCTACCTTGGCAACATCGTGCAGAAGGTTCAACGCTTACCCTGCCACGAGTTGGGCAACAAGACTCTGGCCAATATATCTGCAATGCAAGCAATGCTCTTGGCTCTACACAAGACTACGCTACATTGCATGTGGATGGTAGAGGATTTTTGAAATACTCTTTTTGGTGAAGGAGACATCACATTATTAATTCTGTGCCATAAACTCCAATAAACTGTCACCATTTCGTGTTCCCTCACCCTCCCCCTCTACTCCATTAGTTCCTCCTTACGCATCAGTCATACCGACCAACTTGGTGGTGGCAGTGGGTGAGGTTTTGCGGTTACAGTGCCTGGCACATGGCACACCACCCCTACAACTTCAATGGGAAAAAGTGAATGGCTCATTACCTACACGAGCTTCAAATCGTGATGGAATACTGCAAATCAATTTGGCCACAGTCTCTGACTCTGGGACTTACCGCTGCCTTGTTCGTAACCACGCCGGGCAGGTCGAGGCTTTGACCACAGTTGCTGTTCGATGTAAGTGTTGCTGCAGATCATCTTTACACAGTTTTGTCCCACTTGCACCTCTTGCATTTTTTCACAGCTTGCTGCACCTCCTCCTGTGTGTTGCGTTTCAGCTTTAATCTCCTTGCTCCCTCCCACCGTGCCTCATAAAGGCCCAGTCACACCTTGACGTTAGCCAGCTTATGCCGATTTTTGAAAAATTTGTCGAAAACGCTGGCACACGTCAAATAGTTATGGGTAAGTTTGGAACATTGAGAGCACGCTGAAAAACACTGCAATACGTCGTAGTACGCTGGCTTTCATCGTTGTACTTTGCGGTTGTCCTCAAATTTTAGCATGCTTGAAATTTTACAACTTATGCCAGCGTATGACTCACACGTTCCGCTACGCTGGCCATAAGTTTGTAGGCACGTTATGCGATCGTTGACACACGTCGACACACGTTACTGTAAGTTAATCATAAGTCGAAACATGTCGAGGTAATGATTAGCGTACCCGAAACTTATTTCTAACCTATGAGTAACGTGTTGTAGGCACGTTACGCGATCGTTGACACACATCCACACACGTTACTTGTAAGTTACTCATAAGTCGAAACACGTCAAGGTAATGGTTAGGCCCAGTCACACCTTGACGTTTTAGCCAACGTATGCCGATTTTTGAAAAATTTGTCTAAAACGCTGGCACACGTTGAATACGTTATGGGTAAGTTTTGATAACATTGAGAGCACGCTGGAAAACACTGCCATACGTCGTTGCACGCTGGCTTTAAACGTTGTACTTTTCGGTTGTCCTCAAATTTTTGCATGCTTGAAATTTCACGACGTATGCCGGCGTATGACTCACACGTTCCACTACGCTGGCCATAAGTTGTAGGCACGTTATGCGATCGTTGACAGACGTCAACACATGTTACTTGTAAGTTAATCATAAGTTGAGACACGCCGAGGTAATGTTTAGCGTACCCGAAACTTATTCCTAGCCTATGAGTAACGTGTTGTAGGCACGTTATGCGATCGTTGACACACTTCGACACTCCTTGCTTGAAAGTTACTTATACGTCGAATCATGCCGAGTTATTGTTTAGGGCAAAAGAGGCTTTTATCTAACCTATGAGTGACGTGCTTTGCACCTGTGTGTAACGCACCTCCGCCGCATACTGGCGTATGTAGATGTATTTGACGTTTACCGGACGACTACAGAACTTAACGAACGAGTTCCCAACCTACAGATACCAGATAATGATGTAATGGCAGCGATTAGGGAATTGGTAAAGAAAAAGGGGTTTCACAGGAGGAACCCGTCAGTGTTGCAGACTACATAGCGAGTACATGTCCATGACATTACGAGAGATGGAGTATCCGGCAACGATGACACTACAATATCTACCTGTCCTCCAACATCAGCATACCCTCATCGATTTGGCACTGCACCAGTTGCGTGCCAATGAAACCGAGAGAAGAAGACGTGAACGGAGGAGAAGGTACTGGGTGACACCATGGATCGGGATTTGATTTGCACCGATAAGAACACGTTAAGTGTAAAAATTGCGATTGTTTGGCGCAAGCGTCTATTTTCAATAGTGGAGTTTGAGCGATTTAGCACGTTCAATAGAAACGCTTCAAATTTCCGAGCGCCAGCGTCAAAAAACAAAGGCGAGTGACAGCAATTAAATCGTTCATTGTAAACAATTAAAATAGTTGAGTGGCACGTTTAAAAGTCGTTGAGTGTAAAAAAATCCAATTGTTGAGCGCAAGCGTCTACTTTCAATAGTGGAGATGCAGCCATTTAAATCTTTGAGTGGCAGCCTATGAATAGCAAACCCCACGTCACCGGCAAAGATAAACTGCCGCACGATATGGATAAGTTAGGCTATCGTTGGGCATAGGTTGTGAACGCCGGCTACACGATAATTATTCGTTGGTATACCGTATCTATTAAGGTATCGAAGCGCTCTATGTACATTATTAGTACCTTGAGCATTTGTCCAACTCGTTATGAATACACCAAAAACGTAAAAACAAGCCATAGCTCATTGTTGAAAAAAACCCAAAAAAAATTAGCCGCGAAGAACTTCGAACAATGGTGCAAAGATGTCTCCTACCGTGGACACGCGGACGCAAGGAGGATCCATCATCACCCACCACCTCCCCATCACATACCTACTACTGGCAACCTGAACAAACTACTACTAATACTGATACTGATACTGATACTGTTACTGCTGACATGGACATCGACTCAAAAAGGAGTCGAAAACACTGATGGGTTCCCCTTGTGAAGACCATTTTATATACCAATTCCCCAAAACGCTGGGAACACGTCATTATATGGCAGTTGTAAGTTAGAAACACGTTCATTTAGTTTTTTGTCGACCGGAAGACGTCAATGGAATACGTCTACATACGTCAATGTGCGTTGGGACTACGCAAAGAATTGGTTCAAAGCACGTCAAACATAAGTTAGTAATAAGTTTCGCGTAAAAAAGACATTACCGCGACGTGTTTCGACTTATGAGTAACTTACAAGTAACTTTTGTCGACGTGTGCCAACGATCCATATCGTGTGTACAACTTATTCCATCGCATGCGGAACGTGTGTCATACGCCAAGTACGTCGTAAATTTGAACATGTTTAAAATTACTTGACGTACTCCACTTACTACGACGTATGATAGCGTACTTTAGCGTTCTATTCACGTATACCAAACTTACCCATACCGTATTCGACGTGCGCCAGCGTTTTAGACACATTTTTCTTAGAGTCGGCATACGCTGGCAAGATCGCCAAGGTGTGACTGCGATGTTGACACTTCCATTTCTGCGGCGGTTATGATTTGAATCGTTGTGCGTCAGCCTTTTAATAGGCTACGTCACGTCATCGTCGGCGATACGTGCAGCGCGCTATGCATAAGTTAGACTATCGTTGGGCATAGGTTGTGTAGGCCGACAACAGGTTCAGCATTCGTTGGTATAAGTTAGCTATAACACAACGAAACGTTCTGTGTCCGTTACTAATACGTTATACATAAGACCAAGTCGTTATGAATACGTCCGAATCTTAAAAAAAAACATCAAAGTTCAACGTAAGCCAGCGTTTTACATACATTTTAATACGTTGCCATCGCTGGCTAAAACGTCAAGGTGTGACTGGGCCTTTAGCGTCAGTGTTCCAGACTCCCTGGTTTTTTCTTTCTTCGGTATGACGGTGATGTTGACACTTCGATTTCTAGTGCGGTTATTATTTAAATCGTTGAGCGACAGCCTATTAATTATATTATATTATAACCGTACTAGAAATCGAAGTGTCAACATCACCATCATACCGAAGAAAAAAAAAAAACCAGGAGTCTGGAACACTGACGCTAACCATTACCTCGACGTGTTTCGACTTATGAGTAACTTACAAGTAACTTTTGTCGACGTGTGCCAACGATCGCATATCGTGCGTACAACTTATTCCCATCCGCATGTGAGAACGTGTGAGGCATACGGTAAGTACGTCGTAAAATTTTTAAACGTTTAAAATTTCAAGTCGTAAGTTTTGGTCGTATTCATAACGTGTTGGTCGTATGCATAACATTAGTAACGGGCACAGAACTTTTCGTTGTCTTATAGATAACTTATACCAACGAATGATTAGCGTGTTGTCGGCGTTCACAACCTATGCCCAACGATAGTTTAACTTAGGCATAGCGCGCTGCACGTATCGCCGACGAACTCGTGGCGTAGCCTGTTAAAAACCTGCCGCACGCCGATTTAAATCATAACCGCCTGAAAATTGAAAGTGTCAACCACGCAGTCACACCTTGACGATTTAGCCAGCGTATGCGACCTATTAAAAATTTGCCGAACCAAGCTGGCACACGTCGAATACGTTATGGGTAAGTTGTGTATACGTTAAGAGCACGCTGAAAAACGATGAAGTATGCTGTCATATTTGTGGTACGTCTTGTACGTCGTGAAATTTCAAGCATGCTGAAAATTTTACGACGTACTCGCCGTATGGCTCACACGTTCCGCTACGCTGGGAATAAGTTGTAGGCACGATATCGATCGTTGACACACGTCGACACAAGTTCCTTGTATGTTACTCATAAGTCGAAACACGTCGAGGCAATGTTTAGCAACCCGAAACTTGTTTTCTCCGTCAAGGCACATTTTCTTTTTGCTCCTTGGCTCCGTGAAGGCACGTGACGAAATATCTGAAGTTGTTGTTGTTGTGTTTTATTATTTTTTTTTTTTTTAGTCTATCACGAATTTTAAAATATATTCGGATATTTGCTTTTAAGTTTCGACGTGACAATATCCTCAAACAGAAAATATTCACAGAGGAGAACTAAGAATAAGACATGAGCAAACTGAAGAGGCAATCAGACGTGACGTAACGGCACGTGACGAAATATCGGAAGTTATTGTTGTTGTTTTTTTTTTTAAACGCTGCCAATACGCCATTATACGGTAGCTGTAAATTAGAAACACGTTCAGTAAGTTCTGTGGTCGTCCGAAGACGTAATCAAATACATCTACATACGTCAATATGCGTTGGAGGTACGTTACACATAGGTTCAAAGCACGTTATCATAGGTTAGAAATAAGTTTTGGGTACGCTAAAATTACCTCGACGTGTTTCGACTTATGAGTAACTTACAAGTAACGTGCCTCGACGTGTGTCAACGATCGCAACAGTGCCTCGACGTGTGTCAGCGATCGTGTAACGTGCCTACAACACGTTACTCATAGGTTAGAAATAAGTTTCGGTACGCTAATCATACCTCGACGTGTTTCGACTTATGAGTAACTTACAAGTAACGTGTGTCGACATGTGTCAACGATCGCATAACGTGCCTACAACTTATGGCCAGCATAGCGGAACGTGTGAGTCATACGCTGGCATACGTCGTAACATTTCAAGCATGCTAAATTTTGAGGACAACCGCAAAGTACAACGATGAAAGCCAGCGTACTACGACGTATGGCAGTGTTTTTCAGCGTGCTCTTAGCGTATACAAACTTACCATAACGTATTCGACGTGTGCCAGCGTTTTAGACAAATTTTCATAAGTCGGCATATGCTGGCTAAATCGTCAAGGTGTGACAGCGCCTTTAGCATTCTATTCACGTATACCAAACTTACCCATAACGTATTCGACGTGTGCCAGCATTTTAGACAAATTTTTCATAAGTCGGCATATGCTGGCTAAATCGTCAAGGTGTGACAGCGCCTTTAGCGTTCTATTCACGTATACCAAACTTACCCATACTGTATTCGACGTGCCCAGCGTTTTAGACCATTTTTCAGAGGTCGGCATACGCTGGCAAGATCGCCAAGGTGTGACTGCGATGTTGACACTTCCATTCTTCCGGCGGTTATGATTTAATCATTGTGCGCAGCCTTTTAATAGGCTACGCCACGTGATCGTCGGCGATACGTGCAGCGCGCTATGCATAAGTTAGACTATCGTTGGGCATAGGTTGTGAACGCCGACAACAGGCAAGCATTCGCTTGGTATAAGTTATCTATAAGACAACGAAACGTTCGTGTCCGTTACTAATATGTTATGCATACGACCAACTCGTTATGAATACGTCCGAATCTTGCAAAAAAAACATCAAAAGTTCAGCATAAGCCAGCGTTTTACATACATTTTGAACGTTGCCATTGCTGGCTAAAACGTCAAGGTGTGACTGGGCCTTAACACTTGCTCTAAAACACAACTCAGGACTGAGAAAGTACAGGTTTATAGTCTTTCAAAAAGTAGTTTCGATCTGCAATTTATTATCACATTATTATGATGTTTAAATGGAATAATTTATAGCTATTATGATCCAAACTCATGGTTGGGACAGCAAGGCTGAATGACGTCGTCACAATGGACCTGTGGACTTTAAGACAGCCAATTATTGCTCCTCAATTAAACTAAATTCATTGCTGGAGGAGGCAATGCTCTCAGACTGATCAATGATCAGACTGCTTCCTGACTTTATTGCACTGTATCTGTTGATAATCATGGCGATTGCAATCAAATCTGGATAACTCTGGAAAAGGTTGTTCCATGACATTTGATGTGGCACTGTACTTCATTATATCATCAAACTAGAATGGCACTCGGTAGAGCACATCCCTCCACCAGGCTGAACAGTTTACGTTTTATATCCACTGATAGGCCGGATCTACATCCGGACCTGAACCAATATCGAATCGGCTTGTTCTTGTCACCTAATCAACTCATCCGCCAAGTTTTGTCACAACTGTCCACAACATTTTGAAATATCATCCTATATATTGTTTTTGTTCTTGTCTCTCAATTATGAAGAATCACTCTAAAAATTCTAGTTGGTCAAAGCTCCGGATCCTCACCAAAATCGAATCGCTTCGTCCTTGTCACACACTCAAACTGTCCACTAAGGTTCGTCCGAATCCATCCATAACTTTTTGAGATATCCTGCTCACAGACAGACAGATAGATACACAAACAGGGGTGAAAACATAACATCCGTCCACCTTCAGTAATGGAGGTAATAATTATCTATGATGAAGCATCACGACCTCAACCTTGTGGATTTTCATTTTCACTGTGCTTTCATATTCGTTCAGCCATACACAATGAGGCCTGTGGCATACGGTGTGGGCTCACTTTTACAGGGAAATCAACCGAGCTCACGTGCATTATATCACGATGCCTCACATTCACAAGCATTGCAAAGCCGGCCTGCAAGTAAACATCTAAAAGTGTGCTTTATGTGCGGGAGCAACCAAGTGTAATCTTTATCCTCACATGACCTTTTATCCACAGCTCCTCCTGCAGTAAGAGCAACTCCACGCATCAAGGTAAAACCTCCTGGTGCTACGACTACCTTGAGATGTCTCGTGTTGGGGGAGCCTCGTCCTCGGCTCACCTGGAGTCGTCAAGGTGCTCCCTTACCATCGCAGCACACCATAAGTGAAAACGACCTCGTGTGAGTAAACGGCGCACCTGCTATTTTTTATTTTTACAATGTCATCTTTTACAATATGTGATTACATAATTTTGTGGGTATTATACGTAATCTTATAATTGTGAAACACACAGTGAGAACTTAATATTTGATGTTGGGATGATGATGATGAACGAGGAAGAGTTTGATAGAGACACAGGCTTGATTTCAGTGTATCGGGTCATTACACATTGCCATAAGCACCTGTCAGAAGACTAGACTATCGGAGTATTAATCATAGTACGAAGCTATTGACTGAAATTAGAGAAGCTAGGCAAGCCTTCATTGCAAAACATCAACTTCATTGAACGATGGAGATTAATGTGGTGGCATTTTTAGGCCGTTAAGCCTCAGTCGTGTGGTTTTATCAGTGAGCACACAAGTCAATTATTTGAGCCAGATACATCATTGTCATTGAGGTTTTCCAAAGTCGGATTTCTCACTTCAAACAACTGGCCTTTGGGGCTGGGAGGATAGCACAGGGATATGTGCACTCATCTCTGAGCTGTCTAATGGATGAAATCAACAGAACGTTCATTGAAGCATGCTAACCACCATTGCATGAAACAAGGAGAAGCTAACGATTTGGGAAAACATCTGTCATCGGAGCAAAAGATAGAGAGAAGGGATTTGGACGAGGGTGGATATCGGATGGAAGTGAGTCAGAGATAGGTGGGCCAAAGTAGAGTCAGGTGGCACGTTGGGCTGAAAATGACTGATCAGGGTTCAGGAACGAAAAATCAAATGGAATAAGACTTGGTTTTTAACCGATTGTTCTCTCTCTCTCTCTCTCTCTCTCTCTCTCTCTCTCTCTCTCTCTCTCTCTCTCTCTCTCTCTCGCTCTCGCTCTCGCTCTCGCTCTCGCTCTCGCTCTCGCTCTCGCTCTCTCGCTTCGCCGCACTTCCCATGGCAGTTAGCATACCTCATTCAATGTCATGGTGATTTCATCCATTGTTATACCTTTCTGCTGATTCAGATCGACTCAAGCCTTTGCTTGTAAGAAAAGTTCTTCATTCTTCCCTGAGCTGTCTAGCCTGGGTTCAAATCCTGACCCAGCTATGAACTGCCACCCTGGTGTTTCACAGGCAGAGCAAGGCATCAGTATGTGCACCTTCTTCTTGCTCTTTTGAAATGCAGCACAGGACTGTGAGGAGCTGAATTGACTGAGGGTGTGACTGTGCAGCTGATGCAGTGCCCTCTGCAATTTGGCGTAGGAATTTGTAATTTGTTTGGGGTGCCGGTGATGAGCTCGCCTACTCCTGGTGAAGGACACCGTTGGATCTTTTAATTTACACCAACTCAAAGGGTGATCTTTACCACAAACAAAGCTTTTGTCCGCAGCCTGATGGAGTACTGTTCTCCCCTCTGGGTTGGTGCTCCCACCTCTCACTTTTCTCCACTTCACGCTGTGGGAACCAAGGCATGTCGGATCATTGGTATCTCCCGCGATGAGGCTGAGTCTTTGGGCCTCACTCTCTCACCACAGG
>CM068961.1:35009303-35020607 GCA_035128595.1 Eptatretus atami
CTTACTCTGTGTGCTATCTCTCCCTCCCATATTTCCGCAGAGTGCTCAAGGTCTGCCAGCAAACCCCCCTCTGGTAAAACTACCAAAATCAAGAATCAATGCTCACCTTCACTCTTTCATTCCTCTTTTTTTCCACCTTTGGAACAAACTCCCACACACTTTTCAATCCCACTCTTCCCTCTAGGTCTTCAAAACAACTGTTCATCACCATCTCTTGTCTTCCCCCATCCAAAACCACAATCTTTTCTACCCCGTTAATCCATCCTAAACCCACCTCCTTAAAATTCCCTGCTTTCCTTCCTGAAAGTCATTGTCATGTAAGGACCTGAAAGTCCCTGTAATGTCCATCTTGTTTACCCTGTGCACCCCACCCCATCCCTCTCCCTTCTACAGGTCTCCTCATGTTTCTGTTCTCCACTGTTTTGTGCTTCCCTCTCCCATCCCTCTTGTCTCCTGCTCCCCTTGTTATTGGTTCTGTGTGTTAGCTTATATACAAGACTTCACATTGTTTATTAAAAAAGAAAAAAAAATATATATATATATACATCCATAGGGATAGGTTATAATTCACCCAATTTGATGATATCTATGGCATATCGGTTTCCGCCAGGTGGCACTACACAATACACACTCGCATGCAGAAAGTAGGGGTTCTCTCCCCAGACTGAACCCCGGGAGATATTTTTTTAACTGCCTAAAACCAACACTTTGAGTAATCCTGAGAAATCAAACACACAAACAAACCCACAAGCAGATAATTCTACAATTATAGTGCAACTATTGGGGATGCCTCTTCACTGTGGTTGTACCCCAATGCAAGTCGGGGGCCAAATCTTCCCCATTCTTCTTTGCTGCCCAGATGCGCTAGAGCAGCACAGTTATGGTCAGAGTGCTGATCAGTCCCCATGGACTGTCTCTTCCTCTTCCTCTTCCTCTTCCTCTTCCTCTTCCTCTGTCGTGGCTCCTGGCCCTGACTTTGTGAAGGCAGGGGTACACCATCCTGGATGTGGGGGATCTCTGGGTCGCTCCTGGGAGATCGATCGGCTACCTCTGTGCTTCAGGTTTGTTTGAGACTACTGTCCAAGGGTATACAACAACAACTGTCTGTTGTCTGTCTATCTATCTGTGAGCAGGATATCTCAAAACGTTGTGGACAGATTCAGACAAAATTTGGTGGACAGTTTGGGTGTGTGACGTGGACGAATTGATTAAATTTTCGTGATGATCCGAATATGGATACGAGAGTTTTTTTGTAATTTCACAAGTGATTCTTCACCATTGAGAGATGGGGCCAAAAACAATACATAGCATGATATTTCAAAATGTTGTGGACAGATTATGACAAAACGAGGTGGTTGAGTTGGGGAGGTGACAAGAACAAGCCGATTAGATTTTGATTTAAGTATGGATGCAGATCCAGCCTATCAGTGGGATATAAAACGTAAACTGTTCAGCCTGGCAGAGGTATGTGCTCTACCGAGTGCTGTTCTAGTTAAAACTGGATCTTCCACCAAAGTGCGCTTTATTGTATGAAAATTTGTGTTGATGAGCATTCCTTATAACAGGGCATTTAAAGTACCATGTATCCCAAAAGTCCATGACATTGAGGTGTTTGAGATGATAAAATGACCTTCAAACAAAAACTCCTTCCAAGTCTATGAACTATAATTTGTTATTAATTGTTACTGGAAGGTGTTCAGCTCACCCGTTTAGCACATCCAGACCATTGAAGGAATCTTTAGGCCATTGGTGTAATATTTTTGGTGAGAAACATTTTGGATTGGTCATCTACATTGTTGAGGCTTATTGTTTTGGCAAAGTGGGCAGTATTTCTTTTTTCTTTTTTTCTTTTTTTCTTTTTTCAAACTAGATCATCATCATGGTATGTAAGGTGTTGTTGACTTACCATTATTGTCCTGATTTGATGTTTAGGTAAAACCCTTGGCTTACCTCACCCAGTCTAATAGAACTAGGCTTTTGCTGAAATCGTTTGGGCTGGAGTGAAGTCAGTAACTAAAAACCTGGTGTTGGCTTTGGGGATAGGGTGGCGGGCTTGGGATCTTATGGTCCTGAGTTTAAGCCCTGTTGGCCACTGATTTAACACCAAATGGGGCTGACTCAGCCTGTCATCCTTCTGAAGTTGGTGAAATGAGTACCACTGTACTGATATAGGGGCACAACATCAGCGGCACAGCTGCGTCCCAATAAAATGAGAGCTACCTGGCAGCCAAGCTGCCATATGCAAGAAGAAGAAGTAACTAAAAAATTAGCTAAATTTTTCCACCATTTCTTTTCTTTCTTTCCTAGAACTACCAGTAGTGATGATCAGTGTACTGACCGAAGTGCAAACAGTAGTGGTTGGTGGCAGTGTGCAATTTGATTGCCATGCCCTGGGAGATCCACCACCCATGGTGCACTGGAGCCGGGTGGATGGAGAGCTGCCAGCACATGCTGTGGTCATGGGTGGAATGCTCAAACTTACCAATTCATACCGAGATGCTGGCACATATCGGTGTACAGCGACCAATTCTGCAGGTTCAGTTCAGTCCCAGGTGACTCTGCGTGTACATGGTGAGTATTTCAGTTTCAACAACTTTACTCTGTGGGTGTGTGTGTGTGTGGTGTGTGTGTGGTGTGGTGTGTGTGTGGTGTGTGTGTGTGCCGCGCACGTGCACATGTTGCATGGCAGTTACTGACTACAGATACCTCGGAGTATGGGAGGAATTGCGTTGCTCAGCCACTGGTTGCCCAGATAACTCAGATGGCAGAGCACTGGTATAGTTTGCAGAGGACCTGGGTTTGATTCCCGGTCTGAGCCTGTAATTTCCACATATTTTTTATGTTTTTATATTATAATTTTTAAATATATTATATATGTTTGTCATCTGTTCATTATAATTATTATATATATATATATATATACTGTATATATGTTTTTAATTCCTTCACATTTGCATTTCGACATGAATGATCAAGCTCTCACATGTGAATTTGCTCCGAGGATGGTGTCTTTTCACTCTCTCATTGCCATGCCATGCCACTATTTAGATATCCAAGAATGCATGCGTTTACTCACTAGTTTGTGCTTGTTGCACCAAATTAATTGTGAGGTAAGACTTCTTTATCACATGCTATGCTACAAGTTGTGTGTCCAATACGTGGTTGTACTTTTTTATTATTTCCTTTTTGCTTTGTAGGCACTCCACAGGTGAGTGTGCAACCTGCGGAACAATATGTCAGTATTGGGGAATCTGTTTCCTTCACTTGCCGTACAGTTGGTTCTTCAACGCCTGATATCTCTTGGACAAAGGTGAGATGTAGAATTGCCCAGCAGGATTTTACAGGGAGTCCCCAAATGTCAACCATTTCAAATACCTACAAAACATTATTTTTTTTATCAAGCTCCCCGAGAGTATGGAGATTGTTGTGTTGTACTCTTTCTTTCAAATATTCCCAATTTGCTTCAGTTCAGCTTATCACCACCATTGAAGGCACGGCCCCCAAATATTTTTGATCGTGGGCTAGACCCAAAATTATTAAGCACCTCACGGGCCACACAACCAAATACATTATAAACTAGAAAAGCACTCGGTAGAGCGCATACCTCCGCTATGCAATGCCTGATCCATGAGAACATATCGGGCTCAATACATTTTTGAGATATCATGCGAAACAGTTCTATATCGTTTTCGGCCCCATCTCTCAATGGTGAAGAATCATTTAAAAATTATCAAATCCAGATCCTGATTCGGATCTTCACCAGAATCTAATCAGTTTGTCCTTGTCACACACCCAACCTGTCCACAAAATTTCATCCGGATCCGTCTACAACTATCTATTTGCTTATCTGTTTGCTCCCCATTCTGGCTAACATTCTTATCTCAGGCAGTTGGGGTCATTAAGCATGAGAATTACATTAAGTAACAACTGAATAAAATTGATAAACAACAGTATCCTACAGTCACCATGTCACCTCACATCTGGCCTACATGGGGAGATAAAGAGATGCAGAAGCATGTCTATCCTCCATGACTAGTTTAGCACAATGGAGCATGGCCATTGATGGTGCAGATTTTGGGGATGGGGAAGGTGGAGTATGTGCATGCCAAAAATATTTGAAACGATAGGCACGCAATACCATCGATCATTTCATTTGCGCATCATTTGATTGATACCCATCGTAGTTCACTTGGGTCACGGAGAGCTTCAAGGCATAGAACTGTGACTACCCTTCATCGTGATAAGACGGATACTGATGAAGATGAGCGGAGGTGGTGACGGAGGGAGGAGGGTTGAGGAGTATTAGGGTGGTCAAATATTTGAAATGTAGGCACACAATACTATGAAATCAAATTATGCCTATAGCAGCTTGCAACGCTGGCCATCAAATGAAGTCAAAAGCTGCGAAAGGGTTAATTTTAAAAAATCAAAATTTCAATAAATGCAGCTTTACAGAGTGGCATGCTTAGAAAACACAGTCAATGCAAACAGCCTGTTTCACTAATTATGACTGGGTACCGAAATAAAGAGGGGCACACACTTTCGAATATGAAGTTGATGAATGAGTAATATTAAATCAACTTCATAATCCATCCATCAGGACCATACTCTGTGCAGAGCGTGGTGCTGCCTAAGCAGTCTCCTTGGCTAATTGGGTACAATCCTGGACAGGTCACCACTCCGACACAGGATACCAGCAAGCTGGACACACTGTTGCCAACCTCAGAAGGTAACAGCAGAGTCACACCCCACCTGGTATTAATTCAATAGCAAGTGGGTTTGAACTCAGGATCTCAGGATCCAAGCCCACCCCCCTAACCATTAAGCCAACACTGAGGAATAATTGATAATATAAAATATAAATTAAATTGGTACAATCAGAAACCAAAGAAACAGTCTTAAAATGAATAGCTTCACATATCAATGATAAGAAATCAAACAATCCAGCAAAGTTACTTTTTCACAATGAAATGGAACGAGAAGCATCTGAAAATGCAAAGCCCATCCGCTTTGTATTCAGGACTACTTCTTCCATATGCTTAAATTATACTTCGACCTTTTGATCAAATTATTAATTTGTCTTCTCCATATTCTCTAATAAAGCTTTGTTGAAAATTTGATGACAAAAGCTCAAATGGTAAAAGTTACGGCCCAGACACGCACGCCACACACACACACACACACACACACACAACACAACACAAACAACACACACACAACACACACACACACACACAACACACACACACACAACACACGATTGAAAAACCCTGTCTTCCGCTGCGTGGGGACGGGCTAACAAGATATGACCATAGAAAATATTTTACTCCATATCTCTATATGACTGTATTTATTATATATATATATATATATATTAATTATATATATATATATATTATATATATATATTATATATATATACCATTAAGCTGGCTGCTTTACTCCCACGTTAATCACCTGTATTAATCTCTTCCTGCATTTATCATTTATTCAAGTTGGTCTGAATGGATAAGTGCCGAGGCCAATTGACGCATAAAGAGGGGTAGATAGAATAGAGAACATGTGAGGGATTCGCTCAGCAGGGGAGGAGGGGGGGGATGCAGACTGATGATGCCTGCAGTCCCGATGTAGACCAGGTCCGCCTTTTGAGGACCCTTTATATAAGGTCACTCCCGATCCACAATCATATTTTCTGGCCCATTTAACCCCCCCCCCAAGCCCAGTTCTTTCCGAGCTTCCAGTTTTTCCTTTCCACTTCTGTGATTAAGAGTTTGCGGCGGTATCCATCTTGTTCACCCCCTTGTGTTCTACCCTTGCTTTCATCTCGCCCACATCCCTTATTCTTGCAAGTCTCCCTCTATTTTGTCCCTCAACACTGCTTTTGGCATGTTCCCCTGATCCTCTTCATATTGCTCTTTTCATTATTTTACTTACAGGTCTGTTCTGTTTTCTAGCTCCTCCATGATCCTCGAATTTTTACACCTGTCACTTCTAAACATTTTTGGTCTTCAATGTGTGGTTGTGGCTTGATTTTCAAAAAATAAAAAAAACCTTTAGAAAAATATCCACCTGGACTGTGTGCTGAATGCAAAAACATTATTTAGTTAACCATGACGGTGTTTTGCTTTTCTTGGCCGAGTAGATTATGTCTTTCGAAATTGATAAAATCTTGTGATGACCTCATCTGACATGCCAGCAAAGGTTGGAATATTTGGATCCAATGATCCACTGACAACCCAGGCCAAGAGATTATGAAGCTGGTGTGGAACCACTTCATTGGCTTTATCTATTGACAAGTGCCACGCAGTTGGGGGTTTGTCCTGATTTCAAAAGTGACCATTGTAGTGTTTGTGTAAAAGTGACCTTTGCACAAGTGGATGCAGTTTGTCCTGATTTCAAAAGTGACCTTTGTACTGTTGATGGATAGATGAAGACACCTGAGCTTTCTGCCAGTTCTGTTGTCAATGCGATGCTTGTCTTGTTTTTTTCTATTCCTTAAGGATATATTATCTTCAAGTATTTCTCATCCTTGTTAGACAGCTATTGGTCTTCCATGCATGGGTTTGTCAATTACAGATGATGTTTCTCGGTATTTTTGATTGTGCTTTGGATGCCACACCTTGGAAATCGAGTGATGCGAGATATTTCACTCAATGTTTTTCCTTCTTTATGCTGAAACAATTCTATGGCAATCTATTGGAATTTTAGCCATTTTGGTTCAAGCAAACAGTTAATACTGGGAGATCAGTATTCTGCAGTAGGGTACAATTAGTGGGCTTTTAGCTTTATGGATGTGTAGAGAGTAGCACCCGATGGTAATGATGAAGAAGAACTGACAATGAGTCATCAATTAGATTTGATTGATCAATGGGATGGATTAGACATGACAACACTTCATATTAGCTGCTTATGTGTAGTTTACTTTGAGTTGTGATCACAAGTTTTTGATGATTCTGATGAATGTGAATTAAATATTGTTAAATGACAAACTTGGTTTCTTCTTACCCAAACTAAAAGGTATTAATAATAGTCAATGTTATTATAATAGTAGAAAACATGAGCGGAGGTTTGAGTAAATTGCTCATGCTCATAACATCCATATATTGTAAATCCTAAATGTGACCAAGACTTTTGCACAGCAGTGTACTTTAAAAATAGGGGCAATGCCCCTGCACTCGCCTGGTAGAACCAGAGAACCATTAGTAGGCATGGATGACCCATGAAATATGTAAATTAGCCGATGGTTTCAACAAACTTTTGAAAAGCACCGTGCAGTGATGATTCCTACCAAGTTACATCTAAATCAGATGAATACTTTTTGAAAAGTCAAAAGGAGCGATTCGAGAATCGTAATGACCTTTGACCTTTAAATTGACATACTTGATATGCAATTTTTTGATGGGATTTGCAAGGCATTATGAGACCTTGGTCCTCAGAAGTTTGAGAAAGTTTGGTGAAAATAGGTCTATTAGTTTTAGCATCACGGGTGATGATGGTTGTGGTCAAGTTTCATCGAAATTGTGTGTAGTTTTTGAAACAAAGCAAATACTGGTACTTATTTTGTGTGTGGGGGGGGGGGGGTCTGGACCTACTTTGACCCCCAGTAAACCACCTTCGACCCTGATTTTTTAATGCTGTGAACAAACTTTGGTACATCATGGGTGATTAAGGTTGTGGTCAAGTTTCATCGAAATTGTGTGTGTGTGGTTTCGGAGAAGAAGATCTGAGTGTTTACATACTGACTCACCCACTGACTGATGGACACTACATGATGCTAATACCTCACCTGAACTATGTTCCAGGTGAGCTAAAAATGAGTACACTACAATCTTAAAGATTTTGACTTCATGGTGATAGATTTTGATACTTTAATTGATGGCCTTTTAAACTATAATCAGCACATTGCATTGTCAGGAGAAATATGTTGCCACATTTTCTTACAAACTACTTTTCTGCCCAACCCTTCCTACTCCACCTTTCATTTGTGGTGAGTAGATGGATGGAGCTCCACCGGAAGATGTGGAAATCGATGGTGGCATATTAACCATCAGAGCTGTGCGTCGGGAAGATCAGGGCAGTTACTTGTGCCGGGCTACCAATACCCAAGGGTCGGCTGAGGCCAGGGCCCAACTGTATGTAAAAGGTAGGGAGATTTGACAAAAGAGGATGTTGAGAAAGAAGTGTCAAACTTTAGTTTTTGACTTTATCTACAAAAGTGAACATTGGCCATCATGAAACTTTCCCACCCTTGTTTAATACTCCATTCCCTTCTTCCCTTAATCTTTCTTGTACACCAACTGATTGATTTGTAATTGTCAAACATCTGGACTGTTCTTGATGAAATTGAAAAAGGACCATATTTCTGATTATTATGCTAACTGACAATTATGCTGATTTATTTTGAAATTGAGGCTCAGAAAAAAGCAAAATGATGGAGGATGGAAGGGTAATGTATTGACAGTGGAGTGGAAGAGAACACTTAGACCTTGAAAAACAAACAAATGTTTTATCTCGAGTAGAAAAGATCATAGGTATTGAGATCAACATAAGCTGACAGTGAGTCACGACCTAAGAGTCATGGAGGAATGAACAAGGAGAGATGGACACAGGGTGCTGATTCTACAGATGTGAGAAAAATGTGACAAAGAGTCAAAATGGCAGAAAGCTTTCATTTTTGAACCAGGGTGTTTCACCAGGGAGGTAAAGCCGCTGTCACACCTTGACGATTTAGCCAGCGTATGCCGATTTAATGAAATTTTTTGCCAAAACGCTGGCACACGTCGAATACGTTATGGTACGTTTTGTAACGTTAAGACCACGCTGAAAAACATTGCCATAAGTCGAGTACGCTGGCTTTAAACGTTGTACTTTTGGGTGTCTCAAATTTTTGCATGCTTGAAATTTTACGACGTATGCCGGCGTATGACTCACACATTCCGCTACGCTGCCATAAGTTGTAGGCATGTTATGCAATCGTTGACACACGTCGACACACGTTACTTGTAAGTTAACTCATAAGTCGAAACACGTCGAGGTAATGTTGCATACCCGAAACTTATTTCTAACCTATGAGTAACGTTTTGTAAGCACGCTACACGAATGTTGTTCACACTACGCAACTGTACTTGAAAAAGACGTAGACGTATTTGACGTCTTCAGGACGACAACAGAACTTAATGAATGCGTTTCTAACTTACAGATACCGTATAATGGCGTATTGGCAGCGATTAGGGGAATTGGTTATAAAAAGGGGCTTCGCAGGAGGAACCCGTCTTTTTTTTAGACTTCGTGGTGAGTACATGTCCATGTCATTCCGAGAGTGGAGGATACGGCAAGCTGAGACGACAATACCTACCTGTCCTCGAACATCAACATGACCTCATCGAGTTGACACTGCACCAGTTGCGTGCCAATAGAGCCGGGAGAAAGAGACGTGAACGGAGGAGAAGGAACTGGGTGAGACATGGATCGGGAGACGACGCCATTACGGCATATATGACCAGCTCATGGTGGAACTCCGGAACGAGGACCATGCATCCTTCATCAACTTCCTGCGAATGCCCCCAGCGATGTTCGACGAGCTGCTAGCCAGAGTGGGTCCAAGGATAACCAAGCATTATTATTAAATCATTTCAATAGTCCAGTGGAAGCGATTTAACTCGTTCAATGGAAACGATTTCAATTGCCGAGCACCAGCATCCAAAAACAATAGGCGAGTGACAGGCATTTATTAAAGTGAAGTTGCAGCCTATGAATAGAAAACCACGTAATCGTCGACGATAACACTGCCACGCTATGCATACGTTAGACTATCGTTGGGCATAGGTTGTGGACGCCTAAAACACGCTAATCAATTTTGTATAACTTATGTATAAGTTACGAAGCGTTCTGTGTTCATTACTAGTACATTATGCATTTGTCCACGTCGTTTGAATACTTTTGAAACTGACACAAAAAATAGTTCATCGTGGGAATGAGAAAAAAAAATTCGCCAAAAAGAACATCGAACAATGGTGCAAAGTAGTCTCCTATTCGTGGACGCAACGAGGATCCATCATCACCACACCCTCCCCATCACGCTCACACTACTACTACTGACATGGACTACTACTATAACGATACTACTACTTACTACTACTACTACTATACCACTGACACGCTCACCTAACTACTACTATACTAACACTGACACGCTCACCTAACTACTACTACTACTACTACTACTACTACTACTACTACACTATACTTATGAACTTGACATTGACATCTACTCAACATGGGTCTGGAACACTGACGGGTTCCTCTTGTGAAGCCGATTTGTATATACCAATTCCCCTAAACGCTGCAATACAGTAGATGTAAGTTAGAAACACGTTCAGTAAGTTCTGTGGTCGTCCGGAAGACGTCAATCAATTCGTCTACATACGACAATGTGCGTTTGAGATACGTTACACATAGGTTCAAAGCACGCTACTCATAGGTTCAAAGCACGTTACTCATAGGTTAAAAATTAAGTTTCGGGTATGCTAAACATTACCTCGATGTGTTTCAACTTATGAGTAACTTACAAGTAACGTGTGTCCGACTGTGTCAACGATCGCAGAACGTGCAGAGAACTTATGCCAGCGTATGCGGAACTTGTGAGTCATACGTCGAGTACGTCGTAAAATTTTCAGCATGCTTGAAATTCACGACGTACTAGGCGCACCACGGAATATGACAGCGTACTTCCTCGTTTTTCAGCGTGCTCCTAACGTATAACAAACTTACCCATACCGTATTCGACGTGTGCCAGCGTTTTACACACATTTTTCATAGGTCGGCATATGCTGGCTAAATCGTCAAGGTGTGACTGCGATGTTGACACTTCCATTTTCAGGCGGTATGATTTAAATCGGCGTGCGGCAGCCTTTAAACAGGCTACGCCACGAGTTCGTCGGCGATACGTGCAGCGCGCTATGCCTAAGTTAAACTATCGTTGGGCATAGGTTGTGAACGCCGACAACAGGCTAAGCATTCGTTGGTATAAGTTATCTATAACACAACGAAACGTTCTGTGCCCATTACTAATATGTTATGCATACAACCACACGTTATGAATACGACCAAAACTTAAAAAAAAAAAACTCAAAACTTCAGCGTACGCCAAAGTTTTACCATACCATTTTTATACGTTGCCATTGCTGGCTAAAACGTCAAGGTGTGACAGCGCCTTAAGGAATGCTATTGGGGATGATCAGAAGGCATTTGTTAGGTATGCTACATGAACAAAAGTATGTGGACACCTGCTCGTCCAACATCTCA
>CM068961.1:35023051-35042200 GCA_035128595.1 Eptatretus atami
ACATTTGTGGGTCCATCATGTGTTCTGGAGGTCGTTATTCCGGCAGCAACCTCCGCGGGTGTCTACACATGATTTAGTCTCATAACCACAGAGCCACTACTTTTCTTCATCTTCACTTCACTTCTGCATGAGGAACGAGGTGTAATTGTCCAGAGTGGTTGTAAACGCGTGGCGTTAAATCAGGTTATTAAAACTTATTAGGTTGTGCATTCGGGAAGAATTCTTTGAGCTCTTTAATTGCATCCTAAATGGGCAGCATATGAGATGGACCCCCGAGAGACGAAGCATTGACAGGACTCGATCATTGACAGCCAAAAGACGAGGTGGACTCGGATTGGTTTTGACATCCCCTGAGGAACGACGGTGAAAACACACGTTGGTTGAGCCAGCAGGACGGGACACTGGTGGGGGAAACAACTCAACGAAGAGAATCAGTATTGGCATTGTATGTATGGTGAACTTCCTCATTTGACTTTGTATCTTTATTTATGAAATACAAGTTTCAAAACGTTACTCTGTTATGTGTGGTAACTGCAGGTCACTCAGAAGTTCACAGATCCAACTGACAAAGATTCTATTTGATTGGTAGCCGACGACCTGTATGGCATTCATACTCATGAAGCGCAAATCCTGGGTTGTAGTTTGTTAGATGTACGAAGCTGGGTCTGGCACCACAAAGCAATATATGCAACGAAAGGGAAGGGAAATCCACAGATGTATACGAACACGCTCTCCCGAGTGCCTCTTCTAGTTTTCCTTTGCATTTAATGCAGGTGTCTCTTGTGGTCTGGCCATGCCTGGTTCATGATCCCTTATGCCGTTGTGTTACAATAGCACCACAAATTTCACATTCACTTTGTCATTCCATTTACCCATTTGGTTTGTGTTTTATTTTTATCAAATAAACTCAAGAGGTTTTTTTAGGGAGTTATTGAGTGAGCATTAAAGCCCAAAATGTCAGGACCATGCAGTTTCTTCAACGTCAATGTTTCATTTATTCTGTTTCCTCAACTTCCATTTTAGAAATTGTTATCCCTGGCTTTAATTCCACTAACGTTACCATGATGACAGGGTTGTCTTGGCCGGAGGTGAGCCCGCAGCCTAGAGCTCGATATGCATCAAGGAATGAACGATGCAGTGCTGACGTGTAAGAAATAGGTTGTCTGCTTGAAATATGGAACCAATAACATCTAAAGGGACACACACACACACACACACCACACACATCACACCACACACAACCACACCTGAACAATGTTGGAGCAAACACATCTAATTATTACCATATCATGATATTAATTATTAATAATAAACAATAATAAACATAAAAAATAAAATGATAATAAAACAAAGTAGCCAGAGGCCTGCATGTTACAGATTAAAGTTTAATAGAAAAGTCCATGGCACTCAAACCATGGTCTTCATTTGGGAACATGTCTTATTCTCCTTTGTTACACCCACATGTGAATATCCTTGAAATGTTCACCATTCGCATTAGTATTCTGACCTTATAAGAGCAGCACAGGTGTTTCAAGGTATCCAAATGCGTTTGGGCTAAGCTAACACCTATGTAATAATTTACTGCACAAAATTTTTATTGTCATATCAACAGTAATAATGCACTAATATAAGCCTGCCATTCACTGTTAGCGAATTGTTCAAACATCTTATGGCGCAAGGTGAATGTTTTGTTTATGAGATGATGAAGTGCAAGGATGCAATGAATATTGTTCTTTTCTAATGGCACAATTATCTCCCACATTCTTGTGGATGACTGGGGGAAACTGAATAGAAGGATTTGCTCCAGTGGTGCCGGCTATTAGCTCGTCCACCTTTCCAGAATACGACAGTGGGTCTTTATTGTTCAGCAAACTCGTGCTTGCTAAACAGTAAAACCCAGTATAACGTCCATCCGAGGGACAGCACACACAATGATGGATCATCCCAGCCTATGAAACACAGGATGACAGATTATAGATGGGTCGATGCAAACCCAGGCTAGACAGCTTAGAGCAGCAGTGTGAATGATCTATGCACATCCTTTTAGTAAGTAGTGCAATGCATATGGTGAAATAAACATAATATTCATCAGAGTATGGCTAACTGCTCTCATTGTGTTTACCAACATCACTTATCCACTCTGTTAACATCATTGCTTATCCACTCTGTTAGAATATTCTTGCCACTCTGTTAACAGGCATGCTGTCCACCTGTTAACATCATGCTTGTCCACCTTCTGGTAACATTCTCGCTTGTCCACTCTGTTAACATTCTCGCTTGGTCCACTCTGTTAATCATGCTTGTCCACTCTGTTAACATCTCCGCTTGTCCACTCTGTTAACATCTCGCTTTGTCCACTCGTTAACACTCCCTTGCCACTACTGTTACATCTACTTGTCCACTCTTTTTAATCATCTCACTTGTTCCCACCTGTTAACATCCTCACTTTTCACTCTGTTAACATCTCACTTGTCCACTCAGTTAAACCATTCTCCTTTCCACTCTGTTAACATCTCCTTGTCACTCTGTTTAACATCTCGCTTGTCCACTCTTTAACCTCGCTTGTCCACTCTGCTAACATCGTCGCTTGTCCGCTCTGTTAACATCTCACTTGTCCACTCTTTTAAAACATTCTCACTTCTTGCTTGATAACATCAAACTTATCTGCTCTGTTAACATCACATTTGCTCACTCTGTTAAACATCACGCTTTATATCATTTAACAATCATGCTTATATGCTCTGTCAAACATTCACCCTTAATCCACTCGGTAACAATCAGGCTTTATATTCATTTAAATATCATGCTTATATGCCTCTGTCAACATTCACCTATCCCTCTGTTAACATCACGCTTATATTCTTTTAACATCATCTTATATGCTCTTGGTCACCAATTTTCAAAACCCTTATCTCACACGGTAACATCATGCTTATCCACTCTGTGAACAACTTGCTTGTTCACTTTTTAACATTTGCTTGTCCCACTCTGTTAACATCTCACTTGTCCACTCTGTTAACATCACACTTGTCTGCTCAGTTAACTCTCACTTGTCCATTATTTTAACATCTCACTTGTCCACTATGTTAACATCACACTTGTGCCACTTCTGTTAACATCTCACTTGTTCCACTTGTGTAACATCAAACTTGTCCACTCTGTTAACATCTCACTTGTCCACTCTTTTAACATCACACTTATCTGCTCTGTTAACATCACGTTTGTCCACTCTGTTAACATCACGCTTATACTCGTTTAACATCTCACTTATCTGCTGTGTTAACATTCTCACTTGCCCAATCTTAACATCTCACTTCTCTGCTCTGTTAACATCACGCTTGCTTAAGGCGCTGTCACACCTTGACGTTTAGCCAGCGTATGGCAAGGTATCAAAATGTATGTAAAACGCTGGCGTATACTGAACTATTGATGTTTTTTCCAGTTTTGGACGTATTCATAACGAGTTGGACGTATGCATAATGTATTAGTAACGTACACAGAACGTTTCGATAACATATAGATAACTTATACCAACGAATGCTGAGCGTGTTGTCGGCGTTCACACCTATGACCCAACGATAGTCTAACTTATGCATAGCGCAGCAGCGTATCGCCGACGATCACGTGGCGTACCTATTAAAAGGCTGCGGCTCGACGATTCAAATCATAACTGCACTAGACATCGAAGTGTCAAGCCGCTGTCACACCTTGACGTTTTAGCCAGCGTATGCCGACGTATGAAAAATTTGCCCAATACGCTGGCACACGTCGAATACTTATGGGTAAGTTTTGTATACGTTAAGAGCACGCTGAGCACGCTGAAGACGCTGGCATCGTCGTAGTACGCCGAGTGCGTCGCCAATTTTCAGCATGTTGAAAATTTTTCGACGTATCCAGCGTATGACGCACACGTTCCACATACGCTGGCATAAGTTGTAGGCACATTACGCGATCGTTGACACACTTCGACACAAGTTACTTGTAAGTTATCATAAGTCAAAACACGTTGAGGTAATGTTTAGCGTACCCGAAACTTATTTCTAACCTATGAGTAACGTGCTTTGAACCTATGGTTTTGTTAAGTATCTCCAACGCACATTGACGTATTAGACGTATTTGACGTTTTCCGGACGACCACAGAACTTACTGAACGTGTTACTAACTTACAGCTACGTATAATGGCGTATTGGCAGCGTTTAGGGGAATTGGTATATAAAATGGGGTTTCACACAGGAGGAACCCGTCAGTGTTCCAGACTCCATGATTTTTTTTTTCTTCGGCATGACGGTGATGTTGACACTTCGATTTCCAGTGCCAGTTATGATTTAAGTCGTTGAGCGGCAGCCTATTATTATATTATATTATAACCGCACTAGAAATCGAGTGTTAACATCACCGTCATGCAGAAAGAAAAAAAAAAACAAAAAAAAAAACATGGAGTCTGGAACACTACGCTAAACATTACCTCGACGTGTTTCGAGTTTATGAGTAACTTACAGTAACGTGTGTCGCGTGTGTCAACGATCGCGTAACGTGCCTACAACTTATGGCCAGCGTATGCGGAACGTGTGAGTCATACGCTGGCATACGTCGAAAAATTTCAAGCTTGTTAAATTTGTCGACTCTCGGCGTACTACGACGTATGCCAGCGTACTACGCGTATGCCAGCGTACTACGAGTATACCAAACTTACCCATAACGTATCGACGTGTGCCAAGCGTTTTAGACAAATTTTTCATACGTCGGCATACGCTGGCTAAATCGTCAAGCTGTGACAGGGCCTTTACTCTGTTAACATCGTGCTTATCTCTGTCAACATCAACACTTTTATGCTTTGTCAACATCTCTCAATGCTCTTGGATGCATTTTATATGGCCTGGAGCATTATCTTTTCTTTCTCTCTTAGCTGCTTCGTAACTTTTCCACTCCTATCTGAAACTCCTCGAAAGGCCTTCCTCAGCCCTACAATGAGATAGATTCATCTCACATTGCATCATCAACCAATCTCCTGGGATATTCCTCAATCGGCCCAATCTTGTCTTATTTCTTGTCTTATTTTTCTTTACCCCTTCCTGGTACTTAGGGGCCATCAAAAATTATGTGACGCATTTTTTTGCACATATCTTGACACACCACACCCCCTGGAGCATCCTAACGCTTCAACAGCACCCCCTGAAATACTACGTAAAACGCTCGATTAACACCTTCCCTCCCCCTATTCATACTTAATCCAGGTGCTATTTATCCATTTTTTTTTTATTCCAGTCACTATGAATTATTAATATTTTAAAAGTAAAGGCGGTACAGCGTTCCGTCATTAGGCTAGGTAGCAGACAGATCCCTGTAATGACGTCAATGAAAAAATCACTCGGAGTGATGTAATCGTTTTCTATGTATGTTTAATTGCTTTCATTTGCAATGAGATTAGTGTCTGTGGAAAAAGCAATGATGGAATTTAAATAAAGCAATTCGCTTTTATCATTATTGTATTGAATAGTGTATCATTAAATACTTTCGTCTATGAACAAGGGTTTCTGGAATAAAGTTGTCATTGATTGATTTACATGATATGACTAATGGGACTGGAAACACCCCTCATTTCCCCCATAGCACTCTGTAATGCTTGTACAAACACACCCACCCCACCCCCAACCCGATGCATTATGTAATTTTGAATGGCCCCTTAATGAATGCCTTCTGATTGTTTAATATTATTGGGCAATTCCTTTCATCATATTATCTATTTGGCTTGCTGAGTTAATTTCTTAACGAGCCTTTGTTTACTCATATTTTGATCCAGTCTGACTCAACCTATTGTTTCATACACTACATGGCCACAAGTATGCAGGTGGAACCCCTTCTAATCAGTGGATTTGGCTCTTTCAAGCCATACCTATTGCTGACAGGTGTATAAAATCAAGCACACAGCCATGCAATCTCCATAGACAAACATTGGCAGTAGAATGGGCGAACTGAAGAGGCTCAATGACTTTCAACGTGGCACCGTCATAGGATGCCACCTTTCCAACAAGTCAGTTCGTCAAATTTCTGCCCTGCTGCCGGTCAACTTGTAAGTGCTGTTATTGTGAAGTGGAAACATCTTGGGGCAACAATCAAAATATGAGTAAACAAAGGCTCGTTAAGAAATTAACTCAGCAAGCCAAATAGATAATATGATGAAAGGAATATGCCCAATAATATTAAACATATCAGAAAGGCATTCATTAAGGGGCCATTCAAAATTACATAATGCATCGGGGTTGGGGGTGGGGTGGGTGTGTTTGTACAAGCATTACAGAGTGCTATGGGGGAAATGAGGGGTGTTTCCAGTCCCATTATGTCATGCTAAATCAATCAATGACAACTTTATTCCAGAAACCCTTTGTTCATAGACGAAAGTATTTAATGATACACATATTCAATACAATAATGATAAAAGCGAATTGCTTTATTTAAATTCCATCATTGCTTTTTCCACAGACACTTAATCTCATTTGCAAATGAAAGCAATTAAACATACATAGAAACGATTACATCACTCCGAGTGATATTTTCATTGACGTCATTACAGGGATTCTGTCTGCTACCTAGCCTTAATGACGGAACGCTGTACCGCCTTTACTTTTTAAAATATTATATAATTCATAGTGACTGGAATAAAAAAAACAATGGGATAAATAGCATCCTGGGATTAAGGTATGAAATAGGGGGAGGGAAGGTGTTAATCGAGCGTTTTACGTAGTATTTCAGGGGGTGTCTGTTGAAGCGTTATGGAGTGCTCCAGGGGGTGGGTGTGTCAGATATGTGCAAAAAATGCGTCACATAATTTTTGGATGGCCCCTAAGTACAGAAGGGGTAAAGAAAAATAAGACAAGAGAATAAGACAAGATTGGGCCGATTGAGGAATATCCCAGGGAGATTGGTTGATGATGCAAGTGAGATGAATCTATCTCATTGTAGGGGCTGAGGAAGGCCTTTCGAGGAGTTTCAGATAGGAGTGGAAAAGTTACGAAGCAGCTAAGAGAGCAAAGAAAAGATAATGCTCCAGGGCCATATAAAATGCATCCAAGAGCATTGAGAGATGTTGACAAAGCATAAAAGTGTGATGTTGACAGAGTATAAGCACGATGTTAACAGAGTAAAGGCCCTGTCACACCTTGACGATTTAGCCAGCGTATGCCGACGTATGAAAAATTTGTCTAAAACGCTGGCACACGTCGAATACGTTATGGGTAAGTTTGGTATACGTCGTAGTACGCTGGCATACGTCGTAGTACGCTGGCATACGTCGTAGTACGCCGAGATGTCGACAAATTTTAACAAGCTTGAAATTTTTCGACGTATGCCAGCGTATGACTCACACGTTCCGCATACGGTATACTAACTATGATGTTTTTTTTTCCAGTTTTGGCTATTCATAAGAGTTGGAGTAGCATAAGTTTGATACGTACAGAACGTTTCGATAAAACAATAGATAATTATACCCAAGAATGCTGGCGTGTTGTCGGCGTTCACACCTTGCCAAGAGGTCTAATTATGCATAGGCAGCAGCGTATGCCGATGATACGTGGCGTAAGCCTATTAAAAGGTGCGGGTCGAGATTCAATTATCAAGACTGACTATGCATCGAAGTGTCAGCCGCTGGAGTCCACCTGAGTTTTGCTAAGGCCACCGCGTATGCGACGTATGAACATTTGCCCAATACGACTGGCAGTCACGTCGAATACCGTTAATGGGTAAGTTTTGTATTAGTTAAGAAGTACAGCGCTGGAAGCCCGGACCCTGGATATCGTGTAGTAAGTTGCGAGTGCGTCGCAAATTTCAGCAATGTTTTGAAATTTTTTCGAGATCGTATCGCGTATGACGCAACACGTTTCCAGCATTTTACTGGTGATCTTGTCATAGGCTTAATCTTGATTTGTTATATATCGATTTTGTTATTTATTTGTTATTTTTTTAGTTTTCTTTTTTTTTTTTTTTTTTTTTTTTTTTTTATTTTTTTTGTTTTTTTTTTTTTTTTTTTTTTTTTTTCTTTTTTTTTTTTTTTTTTTTTTTTTTTTTTTTTTCTTTTTTTTTTTTTTTTTTTTTTTTTTTTTTTTCTTTTTTTTTTTTTTTTTTTTTTTTTTTTTTTTTTTTTTTTTTGGTTTTTTTTTTTTTTTTTTTCTTTGTGGTTGTTTTTTTTGTTGTGGTTGGTTGATTGATTTTTTTATTTATGTCGTGCTTCAGTTTTTCATTTTGGTGTATTGGTAGTGTTGTCGGTATCTGGTTTGTTGGAGGTGCTTGGGTTAGTTATACTATCGCTGATGTCTTGACCAGCTCGGTTTGTATCGATGCCGATCGTTGCAGAATCAATTACAAGTAATACTAATGAGTGTGAAAATAAAAATGGAGAATCGGGAGTTTGAGGAATGTTTTATTGTTTTATGCTTGTTTCGTGTGGATTACCAATCTGTGTGAAATCGCGGGCAGAGGTGGAGGCCCACAGGACGCAGCGGGGACACAACGGCGACACAAGGGTACTTGAAGGGATCTAGAGGCAAAACACGGGTGAGGAAGTTGAGCGTACCGAAAACTGATTGCTAACCCGATGGAGAACGTGCTGTTGGAACCTAGGGTTTTTGTAACGTGATCTCCAATCGCCACATGACGGTATGTGACGCGATTGCGTTTTCCGGACGACACAGAACTTACTGAACGGTGTTACTAACTACAGCTACGTATAATGGCTATTGCTCGTTTAGGGGAAATTGGTATATAAAATGGGGTTCACAAAGGAGGAACCCGTCAGTGTTCCAGACCCATGATTTTTTTTTCTTCGGCATGACGGTGATGTTGACACTTCGATTTCCAGTGCAGTTATGATTTAAGTCGTTGAGCGGCAGCCTATTAATATATTATATTATAACCGCACTAGAAAATCGAGAGTGTTAACATCACCGTCATGCGAGAAAAAAAAAAAACAAAAAAAAAAACATGGATGTCTGGAACACTGACGCTAAACATTACCTCGACGTGTTTCGAGTTTATGAGTAACTTACAGTAACGTGTGTCGACGTGTGTCACACGATCGCGTAACGTGCCTACAAAACTTATGGCAGCGTATGCGGAACGTGTGAGTCATACGCTGGCATACTCGTCGAAAAATTTCAAGCTTGTAAAATTTGTCGACATTCTGGCGTACTAAGACGTAGCAGCCAGTACTACGACGTATGCCAGCGTACTACGAGTATACCAAACTTACCCATAACGTATTCGACGTGTGCCAGAGCGTTTTAGACAATTTTTCATACGTCGGCATACGCTGGCTAAATCGTCAAGCTGTGGCAGGGCCTTTACTCTGTTAACATCGTGCTTATACTCTGTCAACATCACAACTTTTATGCTTTGTCAACATCTCTTCAATGCTCTTGGATGCATTTTATATGGCCCTGGAGCATTTCTTTTCTTTGCTCTCTTAGCTGCTTCGTAACTTTTCCACTCCTATCTGAAACTCCTCGAAAGGCTTCCTCAGCCCCTACAATGAGATAGATTCATCTCACTTGCATCATAACCAATCTCCTGGGATATTCCTCAATCGCCCAATCTTGTCTTATTCTCTTGTCTTATTTTCTTTACCCCTTCCGTTACTTAGGGGCCATCCAAAATATATGTGACGCATTTTTTTGCAATATCTGACACACCCACCCCCTGGAGCACTCCAAACGCTTCAACAGACACCCCTGAAATACTACGTAAAACGCTCGATTAACACCTTCCCTCCCCCTATTTACCTTAATCCCAGGATGCTATTTTATCCATTGTTTTTTTTATTCCAGTCACTATGAATTATATAATATTTTAAAAAGTAAAGCGGTACAGCGTTCCGTCATTAAGGCTAGGTAGCAGACAGAATCCCTGTAATGACGTCAATGAAAAAATCACTCGGAGTGATGTAATCGTTTCTATGTATGTTTAATTGCTTTCATTTGCAAATGAGATTAAGTGTCTGTGGAAAAAGCAATGATGGAATTAAAATAAAGCAATTCGCTTTATCATTATTGTATTGAATAGTGTATCATTAAATACTTTCGTCTATGAACAAAGGGTTTCTGGAATAAAGTTGTCATTGATTGATTATAGCATGTATGACATAATGGGACTGGAAACACCCCTCATTTCCCCATAGCACTCTGTAATGCTTGTACAAACACACCCACCCCACCCCAACCCGATGCATTATGTAATTTTGAATGGCCCCTTAATGAATGCCTTTCTGATATTTTAATATTATTGGGCATATTCCTTTCATCATATTATCTATTTGGCTTGCTGAGTTAATTTCTTAACGAGCCTTTGTTTACTCATATTTTGATCCAGTCTGACTCAAACCTATTGTTTCATACACTACATGGCCAAAAGTATGCAGGTGGACACCCCTTCTAATCAGTGGATTTGGCTCTTTCAAGCCATACCTATTGCTGACAGGTGTATAAAATCAAGCACACAGCCATGCAATCTCCATAAGACAAACATTGGCAGTAGAATGGGCGCAACTGAAGAGCTCAATGACTTTCAACGTGGCACCGTCATAGAATGCCAACCTTTCCAACAAGTCAGTTCGTCAAATTTTCTGCCTTGCGCCCCGTCAATCTGTAAGTGCTTGTTATTGTGAAGTGAAACATCTTGGGCAACAACAGCTCAAGCCACGAAGTGGTAGGCCACACAAGCTCACAGAACGGGACCGCCAAGTGCTGAAGTGCGTAGCATGGAAAAATCGTCTGTCGTTGGTTGCAACACTCACTAACAATTCAAACTGACTCTGGAAGCAACATCAGCACAAGCACTGTTCATCGAGAGCTTTCATAAAATGGGTTTCCATGGCCAAGCAGCCACACACAAGCTAAGATCACCATGTGCTATGCCAAGCGCCGCTGAAGTGGTGTAAAGTTCACAACCACTGGATTCTAAGGCGAAGTCACATTTGCCACGGCGGCCGTGGGGTCTCCAAAATCACGCCCACTAGTATTATACGGCGGCGCCAGTATTTCCACGGTCACACAATTTAGCAGTCACATATGTTTTTTTTTCGGGGACCGCACAGCGTATTTAGAAATTGTGGAGACGAAAACGTGGGGTTGCCGTACGTCCTTTGATTTGATGTCGCACGGTGCCTTAAGGGGGCCCTGCGGCGGCCATAGAATTTTCAGGCAGACGCAAGGTAGCCTCAAGGTGCCCACAGCGACTGTTAGGGGGCCCGAAGGCGAACGTGCGGCCAGCGGACGGTAACGAGTGGGTTTCATTTAAAAAAAAAAAAATGTTTTTAACGAGTTTTTTTTTTTTTTCGGCTTGTCGGAATCTGCTTACGCGCGAACGTAGTAATTGAAAAAAGTTATAACTCTTCGTTATAATTCACGGCGACCCCTACGCCTGTAAAAGATAGCTAAACAGCGTAGGCCACCTGAGGCCACCGCAGAAACTCTTGCGGGCCATCGCCGCATCGTTTCTGTCAATTCAAAGAGGGCTACAGCCGCCGTATCCTCGCCCGTAGAGCAAATAGTGCTACGGCCTAAAGCAATGTTAAACGTGTTCCTGGGTAATGCAATCACGCTTCACCATCTGGCAGTCCCGACTGGATGAACACTGGGTTTGGGCCAGATGCAGGAGAACGAACTACCTCCTTGAATGCCATAGTGCCAACTGGTCAAAGTTTGGTGGAGGAGAAATAAAGTCTGGGGTTTGTTTCTCATGGTTCGGGGTAGCCCCTTAGTTTCTAGGTGAAGGGAAATCTTATCTTAACATACAGCATACAATTGGCATTCTAGAACGATTCTGTGGCTTTCCAACTTTGTGCAACAGTTTTGGGGAAGGCCCCTTTCCTGTTGCATGCATGGCATGCCCCCACGCATAAACGCGAGGTCCATCACATAAATGATTATGTCACGATCGGTGTGGAAAGCACTTGACTGGCCTGCACAGAGTCCTGACCTCAACCCATCAACACCTTTGGATGTAATTGGAAACGCCGACTGCAAGCCATGACCTAAAATCCGCCAACTCAGTACCGACCTCGCTAATGCTCTTGGTGGCCGAAATGCAAGCAAATTCCTGCAGGAATTGTTTCCAATAATGCAGTGAAAGCTTCCCCAGAAGAGTGGAGCTGTACAACAGCAAAGGGGGGGACCAACTCCAATTAAATGCCCATGATTTTGGAATGAGATGGTTGGACGAGCAGGTGTCCCACATCTTTTTTGTTCATGTAGCATACCTAACAACATGCCTTCTGATCATCCCGAATAGCATTCTTAAGGCGCCCTTGTCACACCTTGACGTTTTAGCCAGCAATGGCAACGTTATAAAAATGTATTAAAATCGTTGGCGTACGCTGAAGTTTTGAGTTTTTTTTTTTTTAAGTTTTGTCGTAATTTCATAACGTGTTGGTTGTAGCATAACATATTGAGTAATGGGCCACAAACGTTTCGTGTGTGTTATAGATAACTTATACCAACGAAATCGCTTAGGCCGTTGTTCGGCGTTCACAAAACCCTATGCCCAACGATAGTTTAACTTAGGCATAGCGCGCTGCACGTATGCCGACGAACTCGTGGCGTAGCCCTGTTAAAAGGGCTGGCCGCACGCCGATTAAAATCATAACCGCCTGAAAATTGGAAGTCGTCCAACAATCGCAGTCACAACCTTTGACGATTTAGCCAGCATAAATGCCGACCTATGAAAAAATGTGTGGTACAAACGCTGGCACACGTCGAATACGGTATGGGTAAGTTGTGTATACGTTAGGAGCACGCTGAAAAACGAGGATAGTACGCTGTCATATTCCGTGTGGCGCCTAGTACGTTCGTGATATTTCAGCATGCTGAATAATTTTACCGAACAGTAAACTCGAACGTTAATGACTTCACACGTTCCGCAATACGCTGGCAATAAGTTCCCTGCAACGTTCTGCGATTCGTTGAACACTCGGACACAGTTACGTGTAAGTTACTCATACGTTGAAGAACACATCGAGGTCAATGTTAGCATACCGAAACTTAATTTTTAACCTAATGAGTAACGTGCTTTGGAACCTATGAAGTACGTGCTTGAACTATGTGTAACGTATCCTCAAACGCCACAATTGTCGTATGTAGACGAATTGTGATGACGTTTCCGGACGACCACACGAACTTACTGTAAACGTGTTTCCTAAACTTAGCATCTACCTGTATTGGAGCGTTTTAGGGGAATTGGTATATAACAAACTGGGCTCACACGAGGAACCCGCAGTGTCCAGACTCCAATGTTGAGTAGATGTCATGTCAGTAGTATCATAGTAGTAGTAGTCAGTAGTAGTAGTAGTAGTAGTAAGTAGTAGTAGGTGAGCGTGTCAGTTGTAGTAAGTAGTAGTAGTAGGTGAAGCGTGTCAGTTGTAGTAGTGTAGGTAGCGTGTCAGTAGTAAGTAGTATGTAGTAGTAGTAGTAGTTAATCGTAGTAAGTTAGTAGGTCCATGTCGTAGTAGTAGTTGAAGCGATGTGGGGAGGGTGTGAGTGATGATGGATCCTCGTTGCGTTCCTGAATAGAAGACCTACTTTGGCAACCATTTGTCGATGTTTCTTTGGCGAATTTTTTTTTCTCATTTCCCACGATGAACTATTTTTTGTGATCAGTATTTCAAAAGTATGTCCAAACGACGTGGACAACATGCATATATGTACTAGTAATGAACACAGACGCTCGATAAACTAACATAAGTTATAACAAATGATTGATTAGCGTTTTTAGGCGTCCACAACCTATTGCCCAACGATAGTCTACGTATGCATAGCGTGGCAGTGTATACGCGAACGATTACGTGAGGTTTTCTATTCAAAGGCTGCAACTCACTTTTAATAACATGCCTGTCACTCAGCCTATTGTTTTTGGATGCTGGGTGCTCGGCAATTGAAATCGTTTCCATTTGAACGAGTTAAATCGCTCACTGGACTATTGAAATTGATTTAATAATAATGCTTGGTTATCCTTGGACCACCCTGGTACAGCAGCTCGTCGAACATCGCTGGTGGCATTTCGCCAAAGTTGATGAAGGATGCCATGGTCCTGCGTTCAGGAGTTCCCCATGACTGGTCATATATGCCGTAATGGCGGTCGTCCCGATCAGTGGTCTCACCAGTTCCTTCTCCTCCGTTCACCGTCTTCTTCTCCCGGCTTCTATGGCACGCAACTGGTGCAGTGTCAACTCGACTGAGGTCAGTTAGAATGTTCCGAGGACAGGTAGGTATTGTCGTCTTCAGCCCTTGCGTATCTCCATCTCTTGGAATACATGGATGTATTCACCACGAAAGTCTAAAAAAAAGACGGGTTCCTCCTGCGAAGCCCCTTTAATTCCAATTCCCCTAATCGCTGCAATACGCCATTATATACGGTATCTGTAAGTTAGAAACGCCTTGCATAAAGGCCCAGCCACACCTTGACGTTTAGCCACTATGCTCCAATTTTTGGAAAAATTTGTCCTAAACGCTGGCACATCCGTGAATATCGTTATGGTCAAGTTTGATAACATGAGAGCACGCTGGAAACACACTGCCATACGTCGTTGCAACGCTGGCTATAACGTTGTACTTTTTCGGGTTGTCCTCAAATTTTTTGCATGCTTGAAATTTCACGCACGTAAGCCGGCGTATATCACTACGTTCCCACTAACGCTGGCCAAATAAGTTTTAGGACACTTATTGCGATCGTTTGACAGCACGTCAATCACATGTTAACTTGTAAGTTCCATCATAAGTTGGAGAACACGCCGAGGTAATGTTTTAGCGTACCCGAAACCTTATTCTAGCCTAGAAGTAACGTGTTGTGGCACGTTACGCGATCGTTGACACACCTGTCGGACACAACGTTACTTTAAGTACTCATAGGCTGAAAGACGTCGGTAAAATGCTACGTGCTGAAACTTATTTATAAAACCTATCAGTGACATGTTTGACTAACACGTACGCGATCGTTGACCACTTCGCCCTCCTTGCTTGAAGTTACTATACGTCGAATCACGCCGAGTTATTAATTTAGGGCAAAATAGGCTTTTATCTAACACTTTGAGTGACGTGCTTTGCACCTGTGTGTAACGCACCTCTGCGCATACTGGCGGATGGTAGACGTATTTGACGTTTACCGGGGACGACTACAAAAACTACGACACGAGTTCCACCTACAGATACCAGATAAGATGATGTAAATGGCAGCGATTTAGGGGAATTGGAAATAAAAAAGGGTTTCACAGCGAGGAACCTCAGTGTTGCAGACTACATAGCGAGTACATGTCCAGACATTATCGAGAGATGGAGTATCCGGCAACGTATGACACTACAATATCCTACCTGTCTCTCAACCATCACATTACCCTCATCGATTTGGCACTGCACCAGTTGCGTGCCAATAGAACCGAGAGAAGAAAACGTTAACGGAGGAGAGGTTACTCCGGTGACACCATGGATCGGGATTTGATTTGACCGATAAAGTTGCCAACCGATAAGAATTTGCACCGATAAAGACACCATTTGCATTTGCCCGATAAAGACCACAGTTGTTTGCAACCGTAAGACGTTAAGTGTTAACAATGCGATTGTTGGCGCAAGCGTCTATTTTCAATAGTGGAGTTTGAGCATTTAGCAACGTTGAATAGAAACGCTTCAAATTCACCGAGCGCCAAGCCGTAAACAAAGGCGAGTGACAGCAATTTTAAATCGTTCATTGTAAACATTAAATAGTTTGAGTGGCACGTTAAAAAGTCGTTTGAGTGAAAAAAATCCATTGTTAGACGCAAGCGTCTATTTTCAATAGTGGAGTTGCAGCATTTAAAAGCTTTGGTGCAGCCTATGAAGAGACAAACCCCACGTCCACCGAGCAAAGATAAACTGCCGCACGATAGGATAAGTTTAGGCTATCGTTGGCAAATAGGTTGTGAAACGGCCTGGCTACACGATAATTATTCGTTGTATATATTCGCGTATCTATAAAGGTAATCGAAGCCGCTCTATGTACATTATTAGTACTTGACATTTGTCAAACCGGTTATGAATACACCTAAAACGGAAACAGCCATAGCTCATTGTTGAAAAACCCCTCAAAAAAAATTAGCCGCGAAGAACTTCCGATACAATGGTGCAAAAGATGTCTCCTACGCCGTGGACAACGCGACCGCAAAGGGAGGGTCCATCTCACCCACACCCTCCCCATCACAACTCACTCCTACTGCCAACCTGAACAAAACTACTACTAATTCTGAAGACTTGGAAATACCTGGAAACTGTTACTGCTGCATGGTAACATCGACTCAACAAAGGAGTCCGAAAACAACTGATGGGTTCCCCCTTGTGAAGACCATTTTATATACCATTCCCCAAAACGCTGGAACACGTCATTATATGGCGAGTGTAAGTTAGAAACACTTCATTGTTAGTTTTTTTTTCGACCGGAAAGAAATCAATGAAATATTCTACATACGTCAATGTGCGTTGGGACTACGTAAAGAAATTGGTTCATAAGCACGTCAAAACATAAGTTAGAAATAAGTTTTCGCGTAAAAAAGACCATTACCGCGACGTTGTTCGACTATGAGTAGCTTACAAGTAGCCTTTGTCGACGTGTGTTAAAGCGTCCGCATATCGTGTGTACAAACTTATTCCCATCGCATGCGAACGTGTGTCATACGCCAAGGTTAGCGTCGTAAAATTTGAACATGTTTAAAATTACTTGAGTACTCTCCACTTACTACGACGTAATGATAGCGTAACTTTAGCGTTCTATCACAATACCAAACTACCCCATACCGTATTCGACGTGCGCCAGCCGTTTTAGACACATTTTCTTAGGTCGGCATACGCTGGCAGAATCGCCAAGGTTGACTGCGATGTACTCTCATTTCTGCGGCGGTTATGACTTTGAATTCGTTGTGCGTCAGCCTTTTATAGGCTTACGTCACGTCAACGTTGGCAGATACGTTGCAGCGCGCTATGCATAAGTTAGACATCAGTTGGGCATAGGTTGTGTAGGCCGACACAACAGCAATCGTTGGTAATAAGTTAGCATTAACACAAACGAAACGTTCTGTGGTCCCGTTTACTAATACGTTATACATAAGACCAAAGTGTTTATGATACGTCCGAATTTTTTAAAAAAACATCAAAGTTCACAAACGTAAAGCCAGCGTGTTACATACACTTGTTAATACGTTTGCCAATCGTTGGCTAAAAGTAAGCAGTGTGACTGGAGCCTTTAATTCTGTTGTCTCCTGAAGACGTCCAAATACGTCACGTCTTTTTACAAGTAACGTGTTGCGGTAGTGTGAACAACGGTTCCGGGTGTACGCGTGCTTACAAACGTTACTCATAGGTTAGAAATAAGTTTCGGGTATGCTAAACATTACCTCGACGTGTTTCGACTTAATGAGTAACTTCCAAGTAACGCTGGTGTCGACGTGTGTCAACGATGATAACGTCCTACAACGTTATGGCCAGCGAGCGAACGTGTGAGTCAATAACGCCGCAATACGTCGTATAAATTTCAAGCATGCAAAAATTTGAGGACAACCCAGAAAGTACAACTTTTTAAAGGCCAGCGTACTATGATTATGGCAAATGGTCTTAACGTATACTAAAACGTACCCATAACGTATTCCGACGTGGCCACGTTTTAGGACATTTTCCATAAATCGGCATAACGCTGGCTAAATCGTCAAGGTGTGACATGCGGTCTTACCTCCCTGGTGAAACACCCTGTTCAAAAAATGAAAAGCTTTCTGCCATTTTGACTTCTTGCACATTTTTCTCGATCATCTGTAGAATCAGCACCCTGTGTCCATCTCTCATTGTTCATTCCTCCATGACTCTTAGAGTCGTCGACTCAACTGTCAGCTTATGTGATTCCTCAATACCTATGATCTTTTGCTACTCCGAGAATAAAACATGTTTGTTTTTCAAGGTCTAAGTGTTCTCCCTCCACCTGTCAATACTTACCTCATCCTCCATCATTTGCTTTTTCTGAGCCCTCAATTTCAAAAATAAATCACACTAATTGTCAGTTAGCATAATAATCGAAATATGGTCCTTTTTTCAATTTCATCAAGAACAGCTCCAAGAATGTTATTGACAATTACAAAATCAATCAGTTTGTGTCAAGAAAGATGAAGGTGAAGAGGGAATGGAGTATTAAACAAGGGTTGGAAAAGTTTCATGATGGCCAGTTCACGTTTTGTAGATAACAGTCAAAACACTAAGTTTGAACACTTCTTTTCTCAAAACATCCTCTTTTTGTCAATTCCTACCTTTTACATACAGTTGGCCCTGGCCTCAAGCCGACCCTGGGTATTGGTAGCCCGGCACAAGTAACTTGCCCCTGATCTTCCCGACGCACAGCTCTGATGGTTAATATGCCACCATCGATTTCCACATCTTTCCGGTGGATGCCCATCCATCTACTCACCCACAAATGAAAGGTGGAGTAGGAAGGTTGGGCAGAAAAGTGTTTTGTAAAAATGTGAACATATCTTCTCTCCTGACAATGCAATGTGCTGATTATAAGTTTTAAAACAGGCCCATTCAATTAAAGTACAATCAAATCTATCACCAATGAAGTCAAATCTTCTAAGATTGTACTGTACCATTTTAGCTCAACCTGGAACATAGTTCAGGTGAGGTATTAGCAAAATCAATGTAGTGCCCCAGTCAGTGGGTGAAGTCCATATGTAAACACTCAGATCTTCTTCTCCGAAACCAACACACACACACAATTTTCGATGAAAACTTGACCACAACCTAATCACCCATGATACAAAGTTTTCACTAGCATTAGAAAAAAAATCAGGGTCGAAGGTGGTTTACTGGGGTCAAAGTAGGTCCAACCCCCCCCCCGAAACAAAATAAGTACCAGTATTTGCTTTGGTTTCAAAAACTACACACAATTTCGATGAAACTTGCCACAACCCATCAATCACCCGTGATGCAAAACTAATGACCAAAGTTTCAACCAAACTTTCTCAACTCTGAGGACAAGGTCTCATAGATGCCTTGCAAATCCCAATCAAAAAATTGCATAATCAAAGTAATGTCAATTAAGCTCAAAGGTCATTACGATCCTCAATCGCTCCTTTGACTTTTCAAACGAGTATTCATCTTGATTTAG
>CM068961.1:35048051-35081544 GCA_035128595.1 Eptatretus atami
GGTGATGTTGACAGAGCATATAAGCATGATGTTAAATGAATATAAGCGTGATGTTAACAGAGTGGACAAATGTGATGTTAACAGAGCAGATAAGTGTGATGTTATCAGAGCAAGAAGTGAGATGTTAAAAGAGTGGACAAGTGAGATGTTAACAGAGTGGACAAGCGAGATGTTAAAAAAGAGTGTGACAATGAGATGTTTAACAGAGTACACAAGCGAGATGTTAACAGAGTGCAACAGAGGACAGAGGATGTTAACAGATGCACAAGCGAGATTTAACAGAGTGCACAGCCAGTGTTAACGATGTGGAACAAGCAGATTGTTAAAGCAGATTGGACAAGTAGATAGTTAACAGAGTGGACATGAGAGATGTTAACAGATGACAAGTGAGATTTAACAGAGTGGACAAGCGAGATGTTAACAGAGTGGACAAGCGAGATTTAACAGAGTGGACAAGCGAGATGTTAACAGAGTGGACAAGGAGATGTTAACAGGTGGACAGCGAGATGTTAACAGATGTAGACAAGTGAGATGTTAACCGAGTGGACAAGTGAGATGTTAACAGAGTGGATAAGCGAGGAGGTTAACAGAGTGGAAGAGCGAGATGTTAACAGAGTGGACAATGAGATGTTAACAGAGTGGACAAGCAAGTGTTAAAGTGAACAAGCAAGTTGTTCACAGAGTGGAAGCAGATGTTAACAGAGTGGACAAGCGAGATGTTAACAGAGTGGACAAGCGAGATGTTAACAGAGTGGAAAGCGAGATTTAACAGAGTGACAAGTGAGATGTTAACAGAGTGGACAAGCAAGATGTAAAATGAACAAGCAAGTTGTTCACAGAGTGGATAAGCATGATGTTAACCGAGTGGTAGTGTGATGTTGACAGAGCATATAAGCATGATGTTAAAAAGAATATAAGCGTGATTTAACAGAGGATAAGGGTGATGTTGACAGAGCATAAGCATGATGTTAAATGAATATAAGCATTGATGTTAAACCGAGTGGATAAGGGTGATGTTGACAGAGCATATAAGCATGATGTTAAATGAATACAAGCGTGATGTTAACAGAGTGGACAAACCGATGTTAACAGAGCAGATAAGTGGATGTTAAAAAGAGTGGACAAGTGAGATGTTAACAGAGTGGACAAACGCGATGTTAACAGAGCAGATAAGTGTGGTGTTAAAAGATAGGCCAAGTGTGATGTTAAACATAGTGGCAATGAGATGTAACATAGTGGACAAGTGAGATGTTAACAGATGGACAAGTTGATGATTAACATAGTGTACAAGTGTGATGTTAACATAGTGGACAAGTGAGATGTTAAAATAATGGACAATGAGAGCTTAACTGAGCAGACAAGTGTGATGTTAACAGAGTGGACAAGTGAGATGTTAACAGCCTAGTGGACAAGCAGATGTTAAAAGTGAACAAGCAAGTTGTTCACAGAGTGGATAAGCATGATGTTAACCGAGTGGATAAGGGTGATGTTGACAGAGCATATAAGCATGATGTTAAATGAATTAAGCGTGATGTTAACAGAGTGGACAAATGTGATGTTAACAGAGCAGATAAGTGTATGTTATTCAGACAGAAGTAGATGTTAAAAGAGTGGACAAGTGAGATGTTAACAGAGTGGACAATGCAGATTTAACAAGTGGACAATGAGATGTTAACAGAATGGACAAGTGAGATGTTAAGAGGACAAGTGAGTGTTAACAGAGTGACAAGTGAGATGTTAACAGAGTGGACAAGGGAGATGTTAAACAGATCAACAGCGAGAGTTAACAGAGTGGACAAAGCGAGATGTTAACAGAGTGGACAAGCGAGAATGTTAACAGAGTGGACAATGAGATGTTAACAGAGTGGACAAGCGAGTTTAACAGAGTGGACAAGCGAGATGTTAACAGAGTGACAAGCGAGATGTTAAAAAGAGTGGACAAGCGATTGTTACAGTGACAAGCGAGATTTAACAGAGTGGACAAGCGAGATGTTAACAGAGTGACAAGCGAGTTTAACAGAATTGGACAATGAGATGTTAACAGAGGGACAAGTGAGATGTTAACAGAGTGGACAAGTGAGATGTTAACAGTGGACAAGTGAGATGTTAAAAGGTGGACAAGTGAGATGTTAAGAGTGGACAAGTGAGATGTTAACAGGTGGACAAGTTGGAGATGTTAACAGAGTGACAAGCGAGAATGTTAACAGAGTTGACAAGCGAGATGTTACAGATGACAAGTAGATTAACAGAGTTGACAAGTGAGATGTTAAAAGAAGTGGACAAGTGAGATGTTAACAGAGTGGACAAGCGAGATGTTAACAGAGTGGACAAGCGAGATGTAACAGAGTTGACAAGCGAGATGTTAACAGAGTGGACAAGCGAGATGTTAACAGAGTGGACAAGCGAGATGTTAAACAGTGGACAAGCGAGATGTTAACAGAGTGGACAAGCGAGATGTTAACAGAGTAAAGCAGATGTTAAGTGATAGTGATGTGGTAACACAATAGAGAACAGTTAGCATACTCTGAGAATATTGTTTATTTCACCATATTGCATTGCACTCTTACTAAAAGGATGCATAGATCTATGCACATTTGCGCCCTCTTAAGCCTGTCTTAGCCTGGGTTTGCATCCCGACCCATCTATAATCTGTCATCCTGGTGTTTCATAGGCTGGGTGATCCATCATTGTGTGTGCTGTCCCTCGGATGGACGTTAAACTGGGTTTACTGTCTAGCAGCACGAGTTGCTGGACAATAAAGATCCCACTGTGTATTTCGTGAAGAGTGACGAGCTATAGCCGGCACCCTGAGCAAATTCCTCATTCAGTTTCCCCCAGTCAATCCCACAAGAATGTGGGAGTAATTGTGGCCATTAGAAAAGAACAATATTCCATTGCATCCTTGCACTTCATCATCATCATAAACATATAACATTTCACCTTGTCCATAAGATTTTGAACAATTCGCTTACAGTGAAATGGCAGGCTTAATATTGTGCATTATTACTGTTGATATTGACAATAATAATTTTTGTGCAGTAATTATTACATAGGTGTTAGCTTAGCCCAACTGCTTTGGATACCAGTTTGGAAACACCTGTGCTGCTCTTATAAGGTCAGAATAGCTAATGCGATGGTGAACATTTCAAGGATAATTCACATGATTGATGGTGATAACAAAAGGAAGAATAAGACATGTTCCCAAAATGAAAGACCATGGTTTGAGTGCATACTTTTCTATTAAACTTTAATTGTAACATGCAGTGCCTCTGGCTACTTTGTTTTTATTATCATTTTATTTTTTATTGTTATTATTGTTATTATTAATATTAATATTCATGATTATGGAATAATAGATGTGTTTGCTCCAACATTGTTACAGGTGTGTGTGTGTGTGTGTGTGTGTGTGTGTGTGTGTGTGTGTGTGTGTCCCTTTAGATGTTATTGTTCCATATTTCAAGCAGACACCTATTTCTTACGTCAGCCTGCCATCTATTCCTGATGCATATCGAGCCTTCAGGCTGCGGCTCACCTTCCGGCCAGACAACCCTGATGGTAAGTAGTTGGATGTAAGCAGGGATAACAATTTCTAAAGGTAATGAGGAAACAGAATAAATGAAAACATTGAACGTTGAAGAACTTGCATGGGTCTGACATTTTGGGCTTTTAAAATTGTCACTCAATACTCCCTAAAAACCTCTGAGGTTTATTTTGATAAAATATAAAACACAAACAAATGGGTAATGGAATGACAAAGTGAATGTGAAATTTGTGGTGCTATTGTATACACAAACGGCATAAGGGATCATGGACCAGGCATGGCCAGACCAGCAGAGAGACACCTGCATTAAATGCAGAAGGAAACTATAAGGGCACTCGGGAGAGCGTGTCGGTATACATCTTGGGATTTCCTTCCCTTTCGTGTACATATATTGTTTGTGGTGCCAGACCCAGCTCGTACTCTAACGACTACAACCCAGGATTTGCGCTTCATGAGTATGAACGACCATACAGGTTGTCGGCTACCAATCAAATAGATCTTTGTCAGTTGGGATCTGTGACTTCTGAGTGATGCTGCAGTTACCACATCAACAGAGTAACGTTTTGAAACTTGTATTTCAAATAAATAGATACAAAGTCAAATGAGGAAGTTCACCATTACATACAATGCCCAATACTGATTCCTTCGTTGAGTTGTTTCCCCCCCAGTGTCCCTGTCCTGCTGGCTCAACTCACGTGTGTTCACCTCATCCTCAGGGGCTGTCAAACGATCGAGTCCACCTCGTCTTTTGGGGCTGTCCAATGATCGAGTCCTGTCACATTGTTCTCTCTCTCTCATATGCTGGCCCATTTAGGATGATTAAAGAGCTCAAAGGAATTCTTTCCCGATGCACAACCTTAATAAGTTTTAATCAACCTGATTATAATCGGCTCCACGCGTTTACAACCACTCTGGACATTAACACCTCGTTCACTCATGCAGAAGTGAAGTGAAGCAGAAGACAAAAGTAGTGGCTCTGTGGTATGAGACTAAATCATGTGTAGACACCCGCCGGAGGTTCTGCCAGGAATACGACCTCAGAACACATGATGGACCCACAAATTGTGCCATTCAACGTATTGTGAAACATCTTGAGCACAAGGGTACAGTACACAACCAGAGAAAGTGCAACAGTGGCAGACCAGGCTTCAGTAACCAAGAGCCAGGCCAATTTATTTGAATCTATTTATTTGAATCCAACATCGATGCCGTGCGGGATTCTGCAGTGGACAGTCCCAAGAAGTCCCACCCCCGGCACTCCCGGGAGGTAGGCATCAAACCAACAACAGTCTGGCATATCCTCACGGAGGAACTGAACCTTTTCCCATACATTGTCTCTATCAGGCATAAACTGAGTCAAGATGACATGAGAAGGAGACTTGATAAGTGCAATTGGTTCAGTGACAGGATGGAGTGGTACCCAAACTGGATCAACCTGAACTCTGTCGACACCAACCACCCTGCCACACTGGATGATCTGAAGCAGGAGGCATCAGACTAACTCCAGGTAGTGCCACATGAGACCTACTGAAAAGTTGGACAGAACTTTGGAGTCAGGATCAATGCCTGTCTGAACTGCAGAGGGGCACACATCAAGAACGTCAATTACAAGGATTTTGCATAAATCTCAGTTTCAGACCTTGGGCTCTCACTAACTCTAGCAGTGACTGACTGCAATAGCAATCAGTGAAAGAAAATACCATGTCATAAGCTTTCAAGAAATGTTTGGTTCACGTTCCTGAGGTTTCTGTTTCTTTGTAAATAAACATTGAAAGTTGCATCACTCTTTGTGAAACACCCTGTGCACTCGAAGTTTCATCCGAGAACAATCTAGCATTTTCACGGACCTCACCAGGCAGTTTACAGTACAATACTACCATCCACAGTCAAAATTAGTTCATTACATCAAGCTGTTTATAAAACAATTCACCGATGCGTGCTACAACAACTTATAACATGTAACTGTCAATTTTAATCGTTCCTTTATAGGCATTTACTAATGCTTATTCACAAATACCATAACCAATGCTTACTGGCCATATTGTCTAGCTTTTAATTAACAGAGCGCATACCTCTGCCACGCAATGCCTGATCCAGTAGAACATATTTGGCCCAATAAATTTTTGAAATATCATGCTATGTATCATTCTTGGACCCATCTCTCAATGGGGAAGAAACACTTTAAAAATTAAAAACTCTCATATCCAGATCTGGATTTGGATCTTCACCAAAATTGAACCAATTTGTCCTTGTCACAAACCCAACCTGTCCACCAAGTTTCATCCGAATCCATCCTCAACTTTTTGAGAGATAGTGCTATACATTGTTTTTGGCCCGATCTTTCAATGGTGAAGAATCACATTAAAAAATTCTAGTAGCCGGATCCAGATCCAGATCTTCACCAAAATGTAATCAGTTTGTCCTTGTCACACACCGAACCTGCCCATGAAATTTCATCCAAATCTATCCACAACTTTTTGAGATATCCTGCATGCAAACAAACAAGAAAAAAATGTCGTACTGAACACGATACTTGCAAAATCCACCCCCTTCTCCAAAGATTGCCATGGATACATCAAATTGTCCATTTCATTCAGATTAAAATTGACAATCTTCATCAAATCTCAGGTCAATCGGATGAAACTTGATTATTTTTCAGATTGATGAATTGATTGAAACGTAATTGATGATTTTAGAAGTTTGACCTTTGACGTTCTGACCTCAAAAATAGTTGGTTTCCAAATTCAGTGATGCACTATGCAATTGGTGCCTAATTTTCAGGTTAATCGGATTAAAATTGACGATTTTTTAGATGAGATTTGATGATTTTAGAAGTTTGACCTTGAGTTGACTTTTGACATTTTGACCTCAAAATAGTTGCATTCCCAATTCAGTGATGGACTATGTAAATCCTGTTCAACTTTCAAGTTAATAGGATGTAAATTGACGATTTTTCAGTTGAAAATTGATGATTTTAGAAGTTTGACCTTGAGTTGACCTTTGACCTTTTGATCTCAAAAATAGTTGGTTTCCCAATTCAGTGACGCAATATGCAAATCTTGCTCAAATTTCAACTCAATTGGATGAAAAATGACTTTTAGAAATTTGACTTCAAGATGACCTCAAAAACAATAGGCTTCTCAGTTGGGACTACCTCTACAACTTGGTGAAGTTTCGTGAAGATCGGTTTTAAATTGTGACCTGTAGACAACTGACAGATAAACAGACAGAATAACAAAATCGACTGACCGACGTACTTGAAAAATCTTCGATTTTGCAAGAAACAAACAAACAGGGATGAAAACATAATCTCCTTCCACCTTCGGTGGTGGAGGTAACAACCCACAGTTGAAGGACAAATTTACAAACTTGCAGTGAACAAGTACTGTATCCGCAAATACAGCCATGAAACCGAGAACATTGAGTCGATGAAATGAGCATCTTACGAGGAAAGAATTATAGTGATGGATGAACGATGTTCAAAGCAAGGCCGAATGCTTTGTTGAGTAAAGATGCAAGGTGAAAACCTTTTAGTGGGGAGTGTAGGGGATAGAGTGAGGATAGGGGAGCGCAGACATATGGATACAGGCCATTGGATAGAGAGAGTACTGCAGTGGAACACAGTCCAGCAGAAAATTCTAAACAAGTCAATTCATCCGGATGTGAACTACCGAATGATGTAAATTTTACCAAACTCGACTTCACAGGATTGGTGAGTAAAATTGCTGTTCAGCTAATCAGGTTTGTTAGAACCTCGTCTTCATCTTAACAGGGACATAACAGTATGCGGTATTCCCAGATTATTTTGCATGTCATCCTATAACTTCATCAGAACCTTTATAAGAATAGCAATCTTATAACAAACTCTCCCAAGCCTTTCCGACCAACGTCCTACCAAAGGGAAAATCGACTTCTCAGAAATCTCTTCCATATTTGGTTGAAGTGACGCGTATTGATGGAAAGTTTCAGTGTCGAGAATCACGTGCCATGCACGATCGAATCCAATGCGGAGCGGCCTAAGAGAGGGGGGCGGGGGGGCATCTCACTATTGATTCAAACTGTGTGCTGAATTGAGAAAACATCACTAGCAGTGCAAAAGGGGTGCAGACACGTTTTGCTGGTCTATGCTTCGTGATTGAATTTTAGTAAGCACATGCTAGCCTGGGATCGGTATTCGAACCTTATCAAAAGGTAGAACCGTCAAATCTCCTTAACTGAAATACAGTGCGTTACAAGCATTTACGTTTTCCTATCTTTACATCTTTGATTTCCTTTACTTGATTTATCTGTGCTTTCATTCTACCTATACTTCAGCTATCTTACTAACATTCATTCATTTTTCTTTCCTTGTGTCTTCTTTGTTTTCCTTCACCAGCTCTACTGCTGTTTCATGGTGAGATTTCACTTCGACCTTTCCACTCTAATTTGTCATCTGGTACACTGGTCTGATACATGACAACATTAAATCGCATTTTCAAAGTCATGGCAGCGAAAGCTCAGTAGATCATCACAGTGGATGTTCTGTTTGCAATCTAAAAGAAAGACCTGTGGGTGAAACTTGCACAAATCATGTTTAGGGTTTTTCTTGTATGAGCATCTGAGAAACAGTGTTTCCTTGTATTGTTTGTGTGAAATGTCCAATCCCAGGCAAACAGGCTACAGTTTCAACAAGAAGGGAACTTGGTAGAGCACATACCTCCGCCACACAATGCCTGATCCACGAGAACATATCAGGTCCAATAAATTTTTGAAACATCATGCTATACAGTACTATATCGTTTTGGCTCAATCTCTCAATGGTGAAGAATCACTTTAGAAAATTAATCAAATATCGTATCCAGATCCGGATTCGGATCTTCACCAAAATCGAATCAATTCGTCCTTGCGACACACCCAACCTGTCCACTAAGTTTCATTCGAATCCGTCCACAACTTTTTGAGATATCATGCTATATATCATTTTTAGCCCCATCTCTCAATGTAGTGGGGCAACTTAGCTAAATATAGCATAACAATTGTGCATTTTGTGAGGAAAGCACCAAATTTGGCACACTAGTAGCCTATCATATTATGAACAGATTTGGATATTGGGCCATCTCAAAATTTTTGATGGCAGTGGAAAATGGCTGCTACAGCCATCAGCGGCTGAATTTGAGATGGCCCAATATCCAAATCTGTTCATAATATGATAGGCTACTAGTGTGCCAAATTTGGTGCTTTCCTCACAAAATGCACAATTGTTATGCTAAGTTGCCCCACTAATGGTGAAGAATCACTTTAAAAATTATCAGATCCGGATCCGGATCCAGATCTTCACCAAAATTGAATTACTTCTTCTTTGTCACACACTGAACCTGTCCACAAAATTGCATCAATATCCGTCCACAACTTTTTGAGATATCCTGTACACAACTTTTTGAGATATCCTGTACACAAACAGACAGAAAGGGGTGAAAACATGACCTCCTTCACCTTCGTTGGCCGAGGTAACTATAGTTTATGAGGGTAGTACTCTAATATACTACAGTTGGTAACAGGTCCAACTACAATAGTCTGTGGACAATTACTACAAGAAAGTAATGCTATTTTTGCCTGGGCTATTGCTGCTGCTGCTGCTGCTGCTGCTGCTGCTACTACTACTACTACGACTACTACTACTACTACTACTTTAACGGGCTCACTTATTGCCTCCTCCTTGGGTCGGCCAGAGGATGTTTTAGTTTTTCACCGAGAGCTGGCCATTCCTCATGTTCAACTGAAGCTCATATGGGGAGGAATTTGTAATTTGTTCAGGGTTCAAGCGATAACTCACTTACTCTTCATAAAAGACACCGTAAGGTCTTTAGCGTCCACCAAAAACCAGCGCTGGCAGTGGCAGTCAGTCGGTCCTCCAGCTTGATGTCCATCTGAAGGACGGCGCAAGCACTGACGCCTCACCATACATGCCAAACATCATTGAGTTCTATGTGATATTGTATTTAAATTCCATGATGGTGCATACATACATGTGGAAAATAAATAAATTTTACACATATGACTAACTTTTTTTAATATGTCCAAAACATTTAAATGTATTAAATAATTATATTTCTTATTGGTTATGCTGAACCTAAAAAAAATGAAATATTTCACTCTCATCCTGTAATCTCTGCCTTTTACATGAGATGGATCTGGAGTATCAAACAATGAATTGATAACGCGCATGGACAGATATTATCGGAAAAAAGACTTTTTGATGTTTCGGCACTTTGCTCATCTCACATCAGGGTTGGTGCTCTACAGTGGCGTTCGGGAAGGAGAAGGAGTGGATTTCACTTCCCTTGGCCTTGTGGGAGGGCGACCTGAGTTCAGGTGTGTATGTTGTGAACAATGTGTGTTGAACCGCTATCAAGCTGGAAAAGTAGAAAGAGGCACACACATCTGTTTGGGTCTACATCCAGTCTTTCTTTTCATTTTAACTTTTGTATTTGTTTATTATGATGGCTAACAGAAGGATTGTGATCACACCATTTTAAAGCCTTTATCCCTGAGCAGGGGTCAGCTTTTTGCGAGCTCCAATCGTGGTACTCTTTCTTATGGCAATGTTTTTTTTATGGCCGGATTCCCTTCCTGACGCCAACCCTTTAGTCACCTTTGACCCTGCAGGGATAATTACCAGTATACTGGTGCTCATTTCGCCTACCTTCGGAAGGATGACAGGCTGAGTCAACCCCCCTGATGTTAACTCTGTGGCCAGCGGGGCTCGAACTCAGGACCCCGAGGATCCCAAGCCACCACCCTAACCACAAAGCCAACACCAGGCTTCCTAAAGAAGGATTGTGATGAAATGAAAATAATAATATAGGCTTCAAACCTTTTGTTTTTCTTTCCTTGGGGGCATCCCCTCTCACACCTCTTCTTGGCCGATGATTTAAGTGACAACATGTTGGGGTGTGTGTATGTGTGTGTGTGTGTGTGTGGTTCAGAAGGTGGATTGGAGCCCTCCCAGGTCTCAAAGTATCCACCTTCGTGTGTGTGTGTGTGTGTATATATGAGTGGCTATATGTGCACGCACATATAGGAGTGTGTACATGTGTGTATGTGTGTGTGCATATACACATTGTTGTTGCTGGCTGCTATCTCCATGTGTGGGTGGGTTTCGGGAGATGGAACGGAGACCTACCCAGTCTCAAAGTATCCATGTGTGCGCGTGTGTGCGTGTGCGTCCATGTGTGCATGCCAGTTATTTGTTTATTTTACGAGTGTGCTTTTATACACTTTTGTGTACTGACAGATTTGATGCTGGGTCAGGCATGGGTGTGTTGCGCCACCCTACCCCAATTTCACTGGGGCAGTACCATACGGTAACTATCTGGAGAAATCTCACGCAGGGTAGCCTGCAAGTCAATGGAGAGACACCAGTAACTGGTTCATCACAGGTGAGTTGCTGTGAAGACCCCAACTGTTGAGCATGTAATAGTATGTAAATTGAGAAGCATAATTCAGCTTCATATTCACTTTTGACATGTTTGCTTCTTAGGGGAAGTTCCAAGGCATGGACATGAGTGAAGAGTTTTATGTAGGTGGTGTTCCAGAATATTCCCGAGTGTCTCAACTTACAGGCCTGCACACAGGATTTCAAGGTGATAAAATTGTCGATGCATGGTTTGATGTCCCAATTAAAAAGACACCAACTGCTCAAAATTGTATCCATTCTCTCATGCTCTAATGACGGTACTGCAGCAGGGAGAAGGAAATCGTTCCAATGAGGCAATGAGATGGCCATTTTGTTTTGCCTTGCTAAATCTATGTGCCTTTCTTTCCAAATTCCAGGATGTATACCAAACCTGGAATTGCAGGGACAGGAGGTTGACATAACTAGCGCTGCTTTAAGCATGGTTGGAGTGGAAAACTGCCCTTCATGTGGTGATCAACCTTGTCAGGTGAGAACATAGCCAATTGCATTGATATTATCCTTCTCCTAAACAGAGTCTTCTTTTTTCATTCCTCTCTATTTCATTCCTGAATCACTTCCAAACCAACGCCACATCCCCCATTATCTTCATACAGCACTGTCTTTCTTAATGAGCTTAATCATACTTAGCGCCATCCCAATCATGATGTCAGTCTTCATCTATCTGCCCTTGGGATTCTCAATAAAACCTGTTTGGTAAATCCCTTCATGAAGCTACCTTCCTCCATGTCATCTTCATGTCCAGAACCTCCACACTCGCTACGGATCTCCCCACACTTCCTGCGAGTTCCCTTGCTGCTTTCCCTGCTCTGTGTCACTCCACCCCCTCACATTCTACCCCTTCTCCGCCTCCTCAATGCCCCATCCCTCTTTCTGCTTTCCCAACCCTCCACTCCTCATTGTTACCCCACACCCCACCCCCTCTCCACTTCCTCCATGCCCCACCCCACATCAAGTTGCTGTCCCATCTCCACACTTCCCCATTCCATCCCCACATTCCCACTCCCTTCCAACAGCACCTCCACCCATGTCCCTAACTGTATGGGCTTTCAACATCTGATGCCTCTGCTCCAATCTGACAGTTCTTTCAATCCAGGTGGCCACTGCTAAACCTGAAATTATCTCCTTAACAGAATCATTCCTCCCACAAGATGTCCGTCTCCTGATTCCCCAACATCCTCTCCCCGGCTATTGTCTCCTATGGTTCGTCTGGCCTGGACACCGTTCCAGTGGTGACATTGCAGTTAGTTTGCAACACGAACTCTATTTCTCACTTTCCTTGAACTGCTTTCACTCCTCCAAACACCCAGGGGTATCTTTGGCTGTACTTTCCATTCTGCAAGCACCTCTGGTGTATCATCAGGTCTTTCTCTGGAGTTTGCTTCCCCTCTATCCTTTACCTCACTTCAAATGGCACCACAGCTGACTGCTTGTGAGAAGGTCGAATGCCTAAGTTGTGTGTTTGCTTCCACATCTCACGTACCCAATCTCTCACTCCCTGTATCTAACAGACCCTGTCATACTCAAATGCTCCTGAACACTGTACCTTCCTAGAAGCTGAGATGGTGGATACATTTCTTGCAATCCTCTTCTCTGATTCTGCAATAGGTCCGATGGCATCAGTGCACGTGTCCTACAATGCTGCTCTTACTCCTTCTCTTTCTGCTCTGTTCACCCTATCATTTCCTCTGTCATGCTGACTTCTGTATACTTAGAAGTCAGCTGACATCAATGCAACACACAAGCATGGTGCCAAAACAGATGTTCTTAAGGACAGGCCTTTTAGCTTAATTCCAATTATAATGCGAGTCATGGCATCCATCATTGCAGTTGATTTCAAACACTTCCCTTTCTCAAGCAACCTGATCTCATACGAACAGTTCGGATTCAGACCAGGCCACTCCACCCTGGACATGCTACTTCTACTTTCCCAACAATGGATGGATGCCCTCAATATCAGACACGAGATCATGTCTGTCTGTCTGGACATATCTCGAGCATTTGATACAGTTAGGGATCCCACGTTGATATCTCCAAACTCTATTCTCATGGCATCCAAGGCCACCTCCTCTCATGGATCATTGACTTCCTCCACTCCCATAGTCAGCACATGACTCTTATTGGGATCTCCTCCTCTCCGTGTCGAGGCTGAAGTGCTCCAAGGCAGTGTCTTGGACACAGTCCAGTTCCTGATCTTCACCAACGATCTTTCTGATCCTCTGAAAAATTCTGCTTACCTTTACTGATGGCTCCACCTCTGGCATACCATCTCTCAGATGAGGTGGGCAGCAGCCTCTTCCCTCTCTGCAGACCTTTATAGAATCAAGAGCTGGTCCAAAACTTGTAATATGTCTTTCAACCTTGAAAACTCTCAAATTCTGACTCTGTCTCTCTGAAAAGGACTGTCTGGCAAACCCTCCTATCTACTTTTTTAGCAATGCTCTTGAGGAAGTTCAGTCATTCAAACTCCTGGGTCTCACTATCAGCTATCATCTTTCTTTTGGCAAACCACATTTCAAAGTTTGCCTCCAAAGCCAGCTGCCGACTGGGCATCCTTCATCATATAAAGTCTTTCCTTGGCACACCTGAACTCCGATCCACATAAATGACCTTTGTCCACAGCTTGATGGAGTACTGCTCTCCGTCTGTGCTGGCTCCCGTTCCTCGCATCTTGCTCAGCTTGATGCCATGGAAACCAAGGCCTTTAATATTATTGGAATCTTCCACTTTTATGCTGAGTCTATGGGTGTATCACTTGGCCATCGCAGACAGGTCGGTGGTCTCTCTGTCTTCCACCACCTTCTTTCTGGTCTTGCACCTTCTGCTGTTTTCTAGTTTCTGCAGGGCACACATGGTGCACCATCAACCCCCTTCTGGTGAAACTACCTAAGTCCAGGATCACTGCTCACCTCCACTCATTCGTTTCTCTTTTTTTCCCACCCGTGGAGCCAACTTCCACATCCTCTTCAATCTCATTCTTCCCTCCATGTCTTCAAGACAGCTGTTCACCACCATCTCCTCTCCTCCTCAATCATAAACCATGATCCTTCTTACCCTCGTTAACCCACCCCAAACTGACTTCCTTCCAAATTTCCAGTTTTCCCTCCTGAGAGTTTCCTTCTTTATCCATCTTGTTCACCCCATGCATCCTCTCCTGCCCCCAATTCCTCCCCACAGCCATTGTTAGTCCTCCTTCCTCTGTCTTGGCCTTCAGCTCTGCTGTTGGTGTTTCTCCCTTCTCTCCTTTTGTCCTGTTGTGTCCTGATTCGTTAAGTGTACTTGTACTAGCTCTTTCACGAGCCTCGACGATGTATACAAAAAATACATGGACTAGTACACAGACAATTCAGAGAATGTTTTAATTCTGAGAATATTTCTACAACTGCACAATACCACCTCATGCCTTTCAGTTGAGTTTATCCCTTCATCTCTAGCACCTCACACGGGATCATGATGCTGACCACCTTTGGACTTCCTTCTCCCCTATCCCCTTAGGTCGTTGAGTATGAATGCCCATCAAAACTGGAAGTGGAAGTAAATTAACATGAAGACTTCATGTTTTATCTATATCTATACTAATAAATGTCAATGTGTGTGTGTTTGTGTGTCTCCTCCATAACTCCAAAACGATGAAACCGAGCAGCCTGAAACTTTGCCGGCACGCTAAGGGAACTGCAAGGAAGTGCAAGAGTGAAAATTGGGTGCCTGGGGTAATTAAAACACCCCCTTTGAAGATAATTAACCACCTTATTTAATTATATCCATTATCAGGCGATCCTTGGCCACCTTGCTCTCTGGGATCTTAAGGTGTTTGTTTCCTGGGTTACCTCGCTGGTGTCTGAATAGTGTAGTAGATCGTAGAAAAATCGTGCAAATTATGATACAAGCATCAAATTTGGCATTTCTGTTCTGCAGGGCTTTCTGATCAAATCTGCCCGATTGGCCATTTGAAAATCCAAATTTTGAAAAATTTGAAAGAAAAAAAAAAACTTCAAAAAAATTTGAAGTCACAGGTCAGGTTGAAATTCTTGAAGCGCAAGTGAACATCCCAGACAGAGAACCAAGGGGAGATGCAGTCATCATTGATGGCTCAGCATTTATCAATGCCCTACCTCCACGCACTTCAAAGATATTTGATGACTATGCTAAAGAAGACATCATCCCAAAGGTGGAATCCTATGGTGCCAGGTACGAGAGGGTGGACGTAGTGTTTGATGTGTACAAGAAGTCAAGTCTGAAGTCCGAGGCAAGGTCGAAAAGGGGGCAAGGAATCAGAAGAAGAGTGACAGGAACCAGTAAGACCCCAAGTAACTTGAGAAGCTTTCTTTGAGATGACAGCAACAAGACTGAGCTGTTTCACTTCCTTGCGGAAAAGATGTGTGAAGCACAGACGACAAGCACAGTCATTGTCACAAAAGGAGAAGATGCCATTAGCAACACAAGGAAGTCACTGGATGCTGTGTCTCCATGTTGTCATGAAGAAGCTGACACTCGAATATTTGTACACGCCAGGGATGCAACGACGGATGGTAGCAAGTCCATTATCATTAAGGCTAATGACACGGACGTACGAGTCATAGCAATATCTGTACTGCCATCCTTACAGGAACTAGGTCTTGAGAACATGTGGATTGCCTTTGGCCAAGGAGCCAAGGCACGATGGATTCCAGTCCATGAGGTAGTTTCTGCAATAGGGCCTGAGAAAGCTAGAGGGATCCCATACTTCCATGCGTTCACTGGATGTGACGTCGTGTCTGCCTTCCGCGGTAAAAGGAAGAAAACTGCATGGCAGACTTGGAATGTCTTTGATGATGTTTCTGAAACATTCACCAATCTCAGCCAGCATCCAACATTGATTCATGATCTTGACTTTTTTGAAGTTTTTTTATTTTTTTTAATTTTTCAAAATTTGGATTTTCAAATGGCCAATCAGGCAGATTTGATTAGAATCCCCTGGAGAACAAATGTGCCAAATTTGATGCTTGTATCATCATTTGCACGATTCCTCTCAAAAATTGCTGTTATCTGCCCCACTAGAAGCCATCATGTGTTTTTGGCTTGCTGAACCATGCCTTAAACTTTGAACAGGCCATAATGATTTCTTTTAACGGAAACGTTTTTTTTTGTTTGTTTTTTTCCACTTTCCTCACTCATATTATCGAATGCCTGTTCATCAAAGCTACGAATCGCTGGGTATATTGCAGTGCTTATAAACGCCCAGAGACGGCAGCATTCGTGGTTTTATTTCATTTCTGCACATGTGATAACGTCGAGAATCTCTTAAACTAAGAAGAATTATAAAATTTAAGCTCCAGAATTGAACTTACTGTACAAGCAGTTCTGATGCTAGAGAAGTCTTCATTTGTCCAATTTGGACATTACTTGGGCATTTCCAGGTGCATACTTTTATTGACGGCAATTGGTAATCGCTTGCCAAGCCAGGTGTTCTGTTGGAGTGCTTGCTTGAGTGCTTAAGCCACTTACCGAGCTGTACAGTTCGTGTGCCGATCAGGATGTCGAGTCGACAGTTACTACAAGGTTGAGCTACGTATACAGCACACACGGATGTTGTACATATGGGTATAGATTTGGATATGTAGGGACTCTTCGTGGGTGTGTGAACTTGCCATGCCTGTTACGGGTGCCGTGGTGGCAAAGTTTCATCCCGTATATTATGGAGGTTCTTTCAGGTTTTCCTTTGTCCTCGCACCTGTTTCTAAAGCATTTGGTTATCGGGTTTGCTTCACAAATGTTATACGTTTCCCTTTGTGAGTTTCAAAGCAAAATATATTTGATGATGCCCGATCTCTGAGCTGTTTGCCGTATAAACGTGTTTTATAAATCACCGAGCCAAATGTTTTTTCCACCCATCACACACAGCTGTTTGTAAAGAATAATGTTTGTGAACATCTCCCTGAAACGTCTATATAAATGTAATGTTGTTTTTCGGTGAAAGCTACTCAAGGTTTTTGGGTTGTACACAGTAAGTACTGTAGTTGGTAATCACACTGACTCCAACCTGCCTATTCCCGAAAAATTGCCGATATCAGCCGTGTGTGTGTGTGTGTGTGTGTGTGTGTGTGTTTCATAAAGTATAACCTATTATCTCTGCTAACTCCCCTACCCCCTTCTATCTTTGTCCCATCCTTGCTCTACCCCTTCCCAACACAGTGCAGCACCCTCTTTCTCTCTCTCTCTCTCTCTCTGGACGTATTTGGAAGGTGGTTATGGCTGGACGGTGGTTATCTCCTTACATGTCTGGACGGTAGTTATGTCCGGGCGGGGTGTGTCTCCAGACATGTCCGGATGTTATTTATCTCTGGACGTGTCCAGATGGTATTTATCGCAGGACGAGTCTAGATGGGAGTTTGTCTCCGGACGTGTCTTGGCAGTGTCTATGCCCAGACAGACAGGAGTTTGCTCCAGACGTGTCCGAGTGGTGTTTGCCTCCGAACGCGTCTGAGCGGTGTTTGTCTCCGAACATGTCCGGGCGGTGTTTGTCGCTGGATGCGTCTCGGCAGTATTTGTCTCCGGACGTGTCCGGGCAGTGTTTGTTTCTGGACGTGTCCAGGCGGTGTTTGTCTCCGGACGTGTCCAGGCGGTGTTTGTCTCCAGACGTGTCCAGGCGGTGTTTGTCTCCGGACGTGTCTGGGCAGTGTATGTCTCTGGGTGGTATTTATAGTATCACCAGTAGAAAATGGATTTCAGATATTATTTTGTTTCCATCTTCACTGTTATTCCATGCAGAATCATTTTGATGAGACGGTATGAATCGTAATTAAGCGCTTAAACCGCACATCTGCCTTCCCTTCATCTCACCTTCACTGCCTTCCCTTCCCCCACCTCTCCTCACTCTCTCTCCCCTGCTCCTCCACCACCCCTCTTGCTCCCTTCCCTCCTCTCTCTTTTCCTCTCCCTCCCCCCTCTCTTTTCCTCTCCCTCCTCTCCTTTCCTCTCCTCCTCTCTCTTTTTCTCCTCTCCTTTTCCTCTCCCTCCTCTCTTTTCCCCTCTATAATCCTCACCTCCCCCCACCCCTATCTATCTCTCCCCCTGTCCCCAAGTGTTCCCATCAGCGAAGCGATGGGTGGTATTTGCTGGTATACAATATACAATGGATCCCTCAATGTGTGCAAATCATCTTAGAATCAAATAAATTTCTTTATTTTCTTAAATTATTTCCTGCAAAACTCCCCAATAATACCCGATCATTGGCGCTATGATAGGACCATCATCGTGTGAGGAAAACAACACCTGCTGCCTACTCGTAGGGTGGAAATTGAAATAGAAGTCCAGAAATGAATTTTCAGTCCCTGTATTTAAAGTTGCATACAGCGAAACCATCCCAAATGAAGGGAGGGGTGCTTTGCGCCTCCCTTGATTTGTGTTTACGGTATGCACATATCCCTGAAACGTCTATATCAATGCAACGTTGGTTTTCGGTGAAAGCTACTCAACGTTTTTGAGTAGTTGGTAATCATACTGACTCCAGAACAAACTTTTTTCCCGCCTTTAGTACAAACTCCCAACCTCTCAATCCCACTCTTTCCTCCAGGTCTTCAAAATAGCTGTTCACCACCATCTCTTATCTTCCCCATCCAAAACCATGATCTTTTCTACCCCGCTAATCCACCCCAAACCCACCTCCTTTATATTCCCTGCTTTCCTTCCCGAAAGTCCCTGTCTGTCCATCTTGTTTAACCCATGTACCCCACCCCATCCCTCTCCCTTCCACAGATCTCTTCATGTGTCTATTCCCCACTGTTTTCTGCTTCCCTCTCCCATCCCTCTCGTCTCCTGCTCCCCTTGTTATACAGTCCGTGTGTTAGCTCTTAACGAGCTTTGACATTGTATATTAAAAACAAAGTTTAAGCTTGTTTCAATGTATAGCCTTTGAGATATCAGCGTCAACACATTTGGGTGGCCAGACAAACGGACGGACAGACAGACACCAAGGTGAATTTCAAGGTTTTTCGTTAAAAACTCAAGAATGCGACAATGGACGTTGCTGAAATTATGAACGTATTACCTCGACGCACAAAGGATTTACTTCTGAAATTTGCAGCCAATTTCATCCAGTAGAAGCCGAAAAACGAATTTTCAGTCCCTGTGTTGAAGTTGCACACAGAGAAACCGTCCCATGTAAAGGGAGGGGCGCTTTGCTCCTCCCTTGATTAGTGTTTATGGTATGCACATATCCCTGAAATGTCTATATAAATGCAACGTTGTTTTTCGGTGAAAGCTACTCATGGTTTTTGAGTAGTTGGTAATCACATTGACTCCAATCTGTTGATTCCCGAAAAATTGCCGATATCAGCCAAGCACTAGTGTGTGTGTGTGTGTGTGTGTGTGTGTGTGTGTGTGTGTGTGTGTGTGTGTGTGTGTGTGTGTGTGTGTGTGTTCATAAAGCATCGCATTTTCTCTCTGCTAATGTCTCTCTCTCAAATCCCCCTCTATCTCTATCTCTGTCTCTGTCTCTATCTCTATCTCTATCTCTCTCTGTCTCTATCTCTCTCTGTCTCTCTATGTTTGTCTCCAGGCGGTGATTATGTGTGAAAGGTGATTTATCTCCTGGTGGAATTTTTCTCCGGATGTGTCTGAGCGGTGTTTGTGTCTGGATGTTGTTTATCTCCATACAGTGTTTGTCTCCGGACCTGTCCAGGCCGTGCCTGTTTGTCTCTCGATGTGTCCGTCCGGTGATTGTCTCCGGACGTCTCTGTGTTTGTCTCCGGACAGTGTTTGTCTCCATATGCCTGGTGTTGGCTTAATGGCTGGAGTGGTGGGCTTGATCCTAGGATCCTGAGTTCAAATCCCACTGAGCTGTTGAATTAATACCAGGTGATGTTGACTTAGCCTGTCATCCTTCCGAGGTCGGCAAAATGAGTGCCAACATGCTGGTATCCTGCATCGGAGTGGCGACCCATCCAGGATTGTGTCCAATACCCAAGGAGACTGCGTAGGCAGCACCAACGCTCTGCACAGAGTATGGTCCCAATGGATGAATGGATGGATGGTGTTTGTCTCCGGACGTGTCCGGGCGGTGATTGTCTCCATGGGATATTTATAGTATGACTGGTAGAAAATGGATATCAGACATTATTTTGTTTCCATCTTCACTGTTATTCTATGGAGAATAATTTTTAGCTCACATGGAATGTCATTCCGTGGAGCTTATGGGATGGCACGTCGTCTGTCCGTCTGTCCGTCCATCCACAAATACTTTTAACTTCTTCTCTGAAACTACACATACGATTTTGATGAAACTTTACCACAGTGTTCATCACCGTGTATGTACCAAAGTTTGTTCATGGCATGATAAAATATTTCGGGCCCGAAGGAGGTCTACGGGAGTTGCCCCCAAAAATAGGTATTTCCTTTCTTCTCAGAAACTACACATGCAATTCTTATGGAACTTCACCACAACCTTCATCACACGATGATGTTACCAAAGTTTATTCATGGCATTAAATAATATATCGGGGTCTGAGGGGATCTGCGGAGGGGGTTTATGGGGGGTTGCCCACCCCCCCCCCCCTAAAGAAGTATGTTCCTTTGTTCTCAGAAAAGACACACTATTCCGATGAAAGTTGACTCCAACCTTCATCACCCATTATGTACCAAAGATTGTTCATGGCATTAAAAAAAACAAATCCATAGGTATTTACTTTCTTCCTCATTATATATTTTGTGGGTCATCCATGCCTACCAGTGGTTCCCTGGTTGTCTTATCCAGCCACTACAGAGTGAGTGCCGATGGGGTATTGACCCGGTGTTTATGAGACAGATAATCGTATTCAATGCTCCACAGCATGCATGTCTGCCTTCTCTTCTTTTCACCTCACGCTGTCTTCTTTCCCACCACCCCTCCTCATTCTCCCTCCCTCCTCGCTCCCAACACCCCTCCTTGCTACCCCTCCCTCCTCTCTCTTTTCCCCTCTCTTTCCCCTCCACCTTCTCACCTCCTCTCCTCTCTTTCTCTCTCTCTCTCTCTCTCTCTCTCTCTCTCCCTCTCACCCTTCTTCCTCTCTTCCCTCCTCTTTTTCTCCCACCTCCTTCAGTTTTCCCATCAGTGAAGCGACAGGTGATATTTGCGAGTATTATATATATATGAGGCTGAAGAAAACTTAACTTTCTGTACTTTTGCCTCCGAATAAGTGGAGCTGCTTTCCATTGGTGATTAAATAATTATCCACCCTCTGATACAGCATTGTAATTGGAACTATGTGATGATGCATCAAAATTTCAGGCACCAACATGTAGTCGGGCATTGTGCATAACTCGCAGAGTACCCACCCTACGGGCGATCTTGTTCAAAGTGTGCAACAGTCTTCTGACACATCCCCTTATTTGTGTGATGCATAGACAACAGACTGCTGCCTCGATCGCTCTCGAAAATAAAATTAACCCACATTACAAATCTGAAGTGAAAACATGCATACTGCTTGTGTGCATACATAATACATTGTGGTTATACAGCTCAGGTAATTAAATTGCACCATCCCTCCTACCCCAAACAAATAAGCCAAGATGGGTGAAAAAAAATTTTCTTCAAAACTTGATGGAATCAAATGAAACTTGCACATGTACAACTTCAGGCCGCCCTCATTAATTCCTGAAAGTTTCAACTTCCTAGGTCAAATCCTCTCGGAGGAGTAGATGGTACATACACACTGTACACTTGCTCCATTATGTCATACGAGCAGACACAACCCGTCGCTTCACTGACGGGAACATTGGGGGGGGCGGTAGAAAGAGGGAGGGAGAGAGAGAGAGAGGTGGAGAGAGAGGAGAGAGGTGGAGGGAGGGAAAGACAGGAGGGAGAGAGAGAGGAGGATGGGAGGGTGGGGGAGAGAAGGAGGGATAGGGATGGAGGAGAGTGGTGAGAGAGAGAGGGAGAGAGAGGTTGAAGAGAGGTGAGAGAGGGAGAGAGGTGAGAGAGGTGAGAGAGAGGTGGGAGGGAAGGAAGAGAGGAGGGAGGAGAGGGAGAGAGAGGAGAGAGGAGGGAGGAGGGAGGGGAGAGGAGAGGAAGAGAGAGGAGGGAGGGAGGGGAGAGAGAGGAGAGGGAGAGTGAGGGGAGAGAGAGGAGAGGTAGTAGGAAGGAGAGAAAGAGGAGAGGGAGAGGGAAGGGGAGGGAGGAGAGAGGGAGGGAAGGGGGTGAGGAGGGGGGGGGTGCAGCATGGGTGGGGAAGGGGGTGAGTTCGGAAGGGAGGAAGAGACACCTCACCAAACGTCACTATACACTCCGGAAGGGGTGTGGGAGCAAGGAGGGTGGAGAGAGGAGGGGGAGAAGGGGGAAGTGGGGATGGGGTAAGCATGAGGGGAAGGGTGCTTGACTTGTGTTTGGTCGTGGGACTTGTGGAGAAGTGGGTGGGGGTACAGGAAAAAACAAAATGGGATACGTTAAAACAGCATGTTAATACAGCACGCGGATACCACCCAGAGATGTCCATTGGGGGTGGAGAGTGGAGGGGGTTTGGGAGGAGGTGAGCGTGAAGGGAGGGGTAGAGATGGCAGCATGAGAGTAAGGGAAGGCAACATGAGGGGAAGGGAAGGCAGCATGTGGGGAATGGAAGGCAGTGTGAGGGGAATGGAAAGCAGCATGAGGGGAAGGAAAGGCAGCATGAGGGGAAGGGAAGACAGTATGAGGGGAAGGGAAGGGTGATAAAATGTGCCCAAACAGCAACATTTTCTTTTCAACCGCAGGGTTCTATGTTAAACCAGGGAGAAGCATTTATATCCCACGCTATCTACCTGGTACATTCAAAACGAAACTGTCAGTCCTTAACAGTCCCCTCCCTTATCAGAGGGGAGGGTTGGGGGAACAGGTGGAGGGTGGGGAAGCAGGGGGAGAGATGGAGAGGGGTGGGAGGAAGACAGAGACATCGAGAGAGGGAGGGGAGTGGGAGAGGAGACAGGGGGATTCCGGCAGATGTGACGTCTAGTCTAACGTCACACATTGATGAATCACCCTGCCTGTGAAACAATGGGATGACAGTTTATAGATGGGTTGGGACTCAAATGCAGGCTCAACAGCTTATTAGAGTTAGAGCGAGCATGCGTACCTCTTGGCTATCCTGCCATGGTGTGGCGATTCATTGCTTTGTAACAACTGAAAACATTTTTTACTCTTTGTAATCATCTAATTTATTTTGCCCTCCTAACTCCGGAGATGTTATAAGCACTCCACTCAAGCAAGCACTCCAACGAAATGGTTAAACTTTAAAAAACGAAACGTTGAATTTTTTTAGATGTATCTATCTATGCCAAAGTGACGGGTCGTATAATGAGGAGAACATAAAAAGGGGGAAATGTGGTGTAAAATAAAATTACACATTTTCAGCGAGCAAACCACTGACTGACTCATCGCACAGGGCACCACACGGCCAAATGCAGGCAGGTGGTCCCTGAACTTTGTTCAAGTCGATCAATATATTCAGTGGCAGAACAACGATTGTAGAATCCTCACCAAGTGCCTTAAGCACTCAAGAAGCACTCTAACAAAATGGTTGATCAGGAACAGCTGGTTTGGCAAGTGATTGGCGATCGCCGATCAGTTATATAAACACTATGCATCCGTTGATGCCCAGAATGTCAAGCGATGTCCGAATTCAGAAATACTGCTGAAGTCAATTAAGAAGTTTAAATTTTGAAATTCAGCTGAGATTAAGAGATTCGAGAGGTTATGTAATGTGCGGAAAATAAATAAAGCCACAAATGCTGGTGTCTCCGGGCTTTTATAAGCATTGCAATGTATCCAGTGATTCGTAGGTATGATGATCAGGCAATCGATGATATAAGTAAGGAAAGTGAAAAAAAAAACTTTCTCATTTAGAAACCATTGCAGCCTGTTCCAAGTCAAGGTATTGTTGAGCAGGCCAAACAACAATGGCACCTTCAGACTCGAGCGAGCTTACAGAGGTCCGACCAAGATGGCGTGCCACCATCTTGGTAATTCTTATTTTGGTTTTCGTGATGAGCACCCCCTAAATTATCTTCAAAAAGGGGTGTTTAAATTAATCCAAGCACCCAGTTTTAATTTCTGCATCACCTTGGAGTTCCCTTAGTATGCATGCAAAGTTTGAGGCAACTAGGTTTCATGGTTTTGGAGTTATGGAGGAGATGGACAGACTGATGGAAGGACTGATGGACGGACTGACAGACGGACACACACTGACATTTATTATTATAGATGTACGCTTCAGATGCAATGCAACTAACATTTATGTGTTAAACATGGAAGTGGTGTTGTCACTTCTGGTTGGGTAAACGAGGAGCTGAGCCCTGTGTGTTACAGGACGGCCTTAATAAACATATCAGTTTGTTTGCAATCCTTGTCATCGATCAACCCAAACATCGATCCATGACACATTATGTACACATATGGTGCAATTTAACATTAACATGGCTTCTTCATTGCAGAATGGTGGGCGATGTCGTGAAGTTCAAACTACGGACTATGTGTGCGATTGCCTACCAGGCTTTGCCGGCACCAACTGTGAACTGTCAGAGCAGAGTGCCTGCCACCCTGGTAGCTTACCTCACTTTGTAGCTGAATTTATATAACCTGACAACTACATGCTTATACAAACATCCACAAATGCAAATTGATATCACTGTATATTTGCTGCTGTCGCTTCTTGCATCAACTCTTCCTTTCTACCAAGGTGCCTGCTCGGAGCATGCGACTTGCTACAGCCAAGGAGATCATTTTAGTTGTCGTTGTCACCTGGGAAAATTTGGCCACACTTGTGATCATGGTGCGTGCTTGTCTTTCAGAACCTGTGTACCCTTTTTTGTGTCATTCAATTCCTGGCCAATGCTTTCTTCTCATGGTCTGCTGATCTTATGTTTCCTCTCAATCGTGTTTATGGTTCTCTGTCTGCCTTTATTACTAACCCAATCCTGTGGTCTTCTCCTCTTCTCTTTCTAACAGCAAAAGTTATTCCATTATTTTATTTACATCTTTCCATCCTGAGATTTGATTACATTTAAATTTTAATCCCTTTCCTGGACTTCAGGAGAACTCGTGACTCGACCATCATTCGGCAGCAAGTCTTGGCTGGAGCTTCCACCGATCCACCACATCCAGAAGGAACTTGAGCTGGAACTTGAGTTTCAAGCCAAAAGCACACAGCACGGCTTGCTGTTGTATTCCGGAGCTCGGCGTCGCAACAAGGATGATTTTGTGGCTCTTGTTCTAGCAGATGGCTTTGTGGAATTCCGCTATGACCTGGGATCAGGTGTGAACCCATGTATTTCTCTTGCATGATCAGTATTTTCTTTACAACTTGTCATGTAAACTACATTGGATATATTATCCTGCTTTATATATTTAAATGTAAATTGGGGGCAAAATGAGCTGAGAGAGAGGGAGAGACAGATGGAGACTGAGATGGAAGGAGAATGAGAGTGAGATGGAAAGGGAGAGAATGAGACTGAGATGGGTGGGGAAAGATGGAGATGGACGAGGAGAGTCTGAAACAGAGAGGGGGGAGGGGGGGGAGAAACGGACAGGGTGAGACAGAGACTGAAGAATGGGGAGAGAGCGAGATATAGAGACAGAGAGATGAAAAACGACTAGAATGCATGAGGTACAATTTAATTTAATTTCCCAATAGTTTCTTTGGAGGTATGAAGCATTGTCTTGTCCATGAACGGCTGTTGAACACACATGTGATATCATGTTGATGTTTTGATTCAAATTTCAATTTGCTCTCCATATAAATGTTAAAGCCGGTCAAAATCCTTTTTCTCCAGTTTGGAGATAGAGTATTTTATAAAAATTTGTTGCAATGTAATATATAACTCCTGTGCTTCATTCTGTGTGCACAATTACAGGAGTCTGGTGAACATATCAGGAAATTGTCGTGAAGAATTGTTACAGACTAACAATCCAAATTGAAATGATTGCACGCGGTGTGACTCAGGACTTGCAGTTTTGCGTAGTGTGGATATTGTGCGTCCTGGTGTGTGGAATCGTGTACATGCTTCTCGAGCTGGGCGCAATGGAGCACTACGCATTGATGATGGCCCCACCACGAGAGGCCAGTCTCCAGGCCAAGCTTTGGGGCTCAACCTTCAAGGGTCGCTCTTCCTAGGTGGAGTGGCTTCTCCACAGTCTACCTCTCCTGCTGTCAACTCCTCTTACAGCCTGGACGGTTGTATTGGTGAGGTAGGTGGTGCACAAGAGCAAAAAATGAGGACAGGGTTGAGACATGCCACATATCCTTTCTTCCTTTGATTGTGAATATTTGTCTGCATTCCCCTTTTCAATGTGACGTCAGGTTTTGGTGAATGGCAAAATGCTCGACGTGATGTATAGCTACATTGCAAGCAGTGATGTGGTACAGTGTGCTGAGGTTTCTCCATGTGATTGCTCACCCTGCTTCAATGGTGGCTCTTGCCTTGCTCTTGGAGAGTTTGAGTTCCAGTGCCTTTGCCAAGACAATTACTATGGTAAGTTTTATAACTACCTGGTCGAATCGTAGTTGCTCATCAGTAAGGAACACCATTTTTAACTTTTCGTAATCTAACCTTGGTTCGATGCTTGTCTGGATTTAAATCAACTGAATACTACCCTTCTGTAGAGTGGAAGCTGAGGGCAGTACATCTCGCAGCACGTTGTTCGGATGGGGGAACTAAATCCAGTTATCTTTTCTCCCACAATTTATTTTGGTTGCCATTATTACGAGTACATATCTCGCTGTGCATTTTTTTAAAGTAAGCCAAATAATGAATGTGCTTGGCAACAAATTCCCTGCTTGTGGTGAGTTGGAAATATGAACATGATCTGCATAACCATATGGCCAGATTTCTGGGATGTGAAAATGCACAGAGGTGATGGACTTGATGATCTTTATCTGTCTCTTGAGATAATTCTTTATTCTTATAATAATAACTAGCTGAAACCCCGTCACAGACGGATTCCGTTCATTCAACACCCTCACCACCAGCTCACCCACACTCGAGGGACATGGACTGGATAGGGCGTGCTTGCCCACCTACTCATCCCCGCCCCTGCCCCATTCCCCCGCCGCCTTCAATTTGCTTACCCCCGCCCAAAAATTTTATTACCGGCCCCGCCCCCGCCTCTTCACTCCCGCCCCCCGTCTCTTGATTCCCCACCCCACTTGCCCCCGGGCCCACCACCCTGTCCACTCCTCACACTCAACCCTGCCTAATTTACCCCAGCCCCCGTCCACTCATCCCCGCCCCATTTCCCCCCCTCTCCCGCTTTCAATTTGCTTGCCCCGCCCAAAAATTTGCTTACCTGCCCCCGCCTCTTCACTCCTGCCCGTCTCTTCATCCCCCGCCCCGCCTCTTCATTCCTCGCCCCCGTCTCAACGAAAAGTGTTTATTCTGCTTCAGAGTTGAAAGTTGACTATTGCCACTATGTGCGATGCACTCTTACAGGTACGAAGTTTCTTTCAGTCCAGGTCAGATACCGAGAAAAACGTGACGCGACCGCTAGGAGGGGCACAAAATTGGTCCTTCAGTATTAATATATAGATGATAATAAAAGTTAATAAACAATAATAATAATCACACTAAAGTACACCAATTATATGTATGCATATATGAACCACACTTGATGGTGTAATGGTTAGAGTATCCGCTCTGAGTCTGGGAGGTCATTGGTTCAAACGGAGGTCATTGGTTCAAACCCTGGCCAAGTCTTCCCAAAGACTTCAAAAATGGTATGTGCTGCTTTCTTGCTTGATGCTCAGAATTAAAAAAAAAAAGGATAAGAGCATGGACAGTCCCATAGGTTAGCATGCATGGGGAGGAGGAAATTCCTCCTGAAGAAATGCCCTGCTGAATACAGTGAAAAGTGGTACCATTGTTATGATGTCACTGGTACCCAGAGTACCCTGGTAAGTATCATGTTTAAAAACAAACTATATATATATATATATATATATATATAACAAACAAATAAAAAAACCTAATTGAATCAAAAATGGCTTGGTTGATCTTCAAATCCTGCACACTTGCTGAGGGTACCTGGGAGTTAGTCATCGCCACAATTAAAAATGCCCCTTACTCCCGAAGGTGCGGAGCCGACCCGGACAAAAAGCAGAGTAATGTATGCATATTAGTTGAGATATGTGGGGGGAGGGGGTGGGTCGTGGCGGAACCAAAATTAGCTTCTGGAGGGAACAGTTAGGTATTTACTAGCAATAGTAATACTAATATGAAGTCTTTGTTTACGTTATGTTAACACCCATAGCATTCATTATTCCTGCTTGTGACTGCAGGAGAACATTGTGAGTTGGGACATGACACCTGTCAGCGACAAGCACCTTGCCAACATGGTGGTACTTGTGTTGGGACTGGCTGCTTCTGTCCTCTCGGTTACCAAGGAGAGGCATGTGAAGAAGGTGAGGTTACATTTTCCAACAATATCGTTTATTGGCCACTAGAGTTGCATTCTTCAGCAATCCAATAACTCTTGTTCCATTGAACCATCAAAGGGCCATCCACATATTTAAGTTTTCTTATGCTGGATGGGAAAAGTATACAATTTGAAGATAGGAAAATGTTTGTAAAAACAGAGATGATACAGATTTTGGAATTGGCACTTGGCATACAACAACTTTCATGGATCTGATTAATTAAGTTGTTCAAGTCAAAAGAGGGGGAAAAAAGACCCATCAACGATTGTAGTTCGTTTTCATCTCATCCACATCTCACCTCCACTTTGTTTGCACTTTTTACACAACACCCCAAACTCCCAACTCCACCCCTCCCTTTTACATTAACATTTTTGTATACTGTACATAAGTAATATGTTTTGTTTTTAATGGGAGTATAGTCAGGAGAAGTTTTAAGACATGACACTGGAACCAGATTATTCTTGCTGAGCTGGACTTGTAATGAGCACCACAACCACCCCACAAATGACCACACAATCGTAACCACCCCTAAACAACTAACAAATTTCCACTCCACCATAATCACCCTACTCCAAGTCACAAATAACCACCTCACACCAAATCATAAATAACTACCCACCATAACCACCCCACATCAACTCACAAATGACCACGCAATCATAACCACCCCTCAACAACTCACAAGTAACCACCCCACCATAACCACCCCACACTAACTCACAAATAACGATCCCCGTGATAATTTCATTTTGTGCTTTTATATTTAACGGAATCTTTCAAATGCACCCGTCCCCAAACCCTCTCAGCTGTACATTTGCGCCACGCTGCGAGCTTCACAGGCGATGGTTTCATGAAACTTCCTGCACGGTTCCTACAGCACAGGTTTGTCTCGTTGCCATTGTCCATGAGTATTTTACACCAAACACGATGCAGCTGAACACAGCCAAATGCAATTCCACCAAAGAAAGCTAAATCCAATCATATGAAGCGGAATGCAGTCGAGCACTATTCAATTGACTGTTGTTTATCTTATTAAAAGGACTGAAGATGCTATTTATCTTAATAAGGAAGGATATAAGTTGCCACCTTGTGGGTGGGACCCAGTAAGGGCTGGATGAATGAAAGGAATGGCAAGGGAGAGGGGTGAGCAGTACAAATCCAGATGAGAACAGGGGGAAGGCTGTTCATGATTGATGAAAAATGGCATGAATGGCGAAGCTGCGAATGTCAACACCGCGAATGTCGGGGCATTGTTTCAGTTGGAAAAAGGGGGATCGGTTCCGGGCTGTTCTTGATTCATGAAAAATGGCATGAATGGCGAAGCTGCGAATGTCAACACCGTGAATGTCGGGGCATTGTTTCAGTTGGGGGGATTGGTTCCGGGCTGTTCATGATTCATGAAAAATGGCATGAATGGCGAAGCTGCGAATGTCAACACCGTGAATGTCAGGGCATTGTTTCAGTTGGAAAAAGGGGGATAGCGTCCAGGCTGTTCATGATTCATGAAAAATACCATGAATGGCAAAGCTGCGAATGTCAATTCCACGAATGTCAGGGCATTATTTCAGTTGGAAAAAGGGGGATAGGTTCCCGGTCGTTCATGATTCATGAAAAATGCCACGAATGGCGACACCACGAATGTCGAACATTGTTTCAATGGAAACATGGAGGATAGGTTCCCAGTGGTTCCTGATTCAAAGGGGAAATTTTTTAAAGTTTAAAATTCTTATGACCGTGAATGCACATGATTTACAGTTTCATAAAAATGCAGAGAAAAAGACCCCCCAAAAACGACAACACCAGGTACCGTTTCCAATGTTTATTTAAGGAATGTGATTACATTTTATTCAAAGTGATTAACCAACCATACCATAAAAGTAAAAAACAACGGCAGGTACCATTTCAAAATTTTATTCACCCAAACACACGCAATTTTTCAAATGATGATGATTAATTAAATCCAGTGAACTAAATAAGCTCCGATGAAGACAACTTAGGTGAGGGTACTGATGAGTCGTGCATTGAGAGGGAGGTAGGAGAGGCAGGAGAGGGTGCTGATGCTCCTGAGGTGGAGAGCGTGATCTCCACGTGAAAAAAATGCGGAACTGCTTGGCAGATTGCTGCAGGTTTCGATGTAGCTCCTTGTATGAGAGCATCACATCAGCCAACCCCCTCTTGAACTTAAGGAATGTTCCATGGCCAGATTAGCATCTTTCAGCCTATCGGCAATTGCCCGCATGTCCCACAGCACCTCACCCAGGAACTTGACCGTGAGGTTGGGCCTTGACACGTCTTCCTCCTCATCACTGCCTGCCTCCTCCTTCTCAGAAACCTTGATAATGGCATCCAACTTCTCCTCGGCATGTGAGGCGATAAGATCATCCAACTCCTCAGGCTCCATGTGGTCAAAGCCTTCCCCTCCCTCCTGATGTTAACCTGGCAATTTAATGCCTCTCCTCCATATTGTCAGGAAAGCCTGTAAAGCTCTTCATTGCCTGTGGCCACAGGTTTTGCCAGCAGGCGTTGATGGTGGAGGCTCTCAGTACACCTCGTCCAATGACTCCTTGATGGTGCTGATGCAGTGGGCTATGTTGAACTCTTTCCAATATTGCCTGACAGTGAGCTCTGGGTCCATCGCATTCAAAATGTGTACCAGGTGGAGAAATGTGCAGCAGGTGGAGATAAAAGCGATATGTTTTCAAATTGGAGAGTATCCCTTGGTTGAGCATCTGGATCAGGGACGTGGTGTTGGGCAGCAGGAAGATCACCTCGACATTCGGGTGAACTACCTTCAGGTCCCCGGGGTGGCTAGGAGCATTATCAGCGAGCAGGAGAACCTTGAATGCAGGGGGGTTTTTTTCCGCCAGGTACCTCTCCACCTGAGTGATGAGACAGTTATGGAACCAGTCCATGCAAATTGTTGCCATTACCCACACCTTCCCGTTGGCACTCCAACACACAGGCAGCATGTGTTTGTGGTTTCCCTTGAGAGCACGTAGGTTCAGGGAACGGTGCAGAAACATGGGCTTCGTCATACAGTCCCCTTTTGTGTTTGTGCAGAGAAGAGAAGAGATACCAGGTCCTTTGTGGCCTTAAATCTTGATCCACTCGCGCTTCGAGGTAAAAGTTGGCGTTGGCGTCTTTTTCCAAAACAGGCCGGTCACATCAGCATTCAACACCTGCTCTGGCAGGTAGGTACCCCTTCTCCTCCATGAGCTGGGCGAGTTGAGCAGGTAACGTTTCGGCCGCCTCCTGGTCCGCTGAGGCACGCTCGCCTGACAGTTTGATGTTGCAGAGACTTGAAGCAGTCAAACCTTCCCCTGCTCGCTTGGAATGGATTGGGGCCACTCAAATCCGCATCGCTCATGCTAGCGCCACTTGCACCAGTCAGATATGTGTACATACTTATCACTTTTGCATGAATTAGAGTTCCACTTAAAGGCATGTTCTTCTACGAGTTATCCTCCATCAAGACGTTGAGAGTCTTCTCCATTCTTTCAATGTGGACGTCTCGGAACTGGGTGACCACTTTTGTACTCGAAACAGTGCTCGCCACAACATTTTCTCAGATCACCTTCTCATTCTTCCATATGTAGCAAATGGTGGATTCGTTTACTTCATACAGTCTGCCCACAGAGGCCACACTCTGTCCTCTCAACAGCAGGTCCCGCAGATCCACTTCGTGACTCATGCTCATCACTTTCTTCTGCCTCTTGTCAGTCGATGCATCTCCGGCACTGGTATTGTGCTTGGGAGCCATGTTTGATCAATGAGCGGAGCAGGAGGCAAAACACAGGTCAAGGCAACGGGACGAGAAGAATGATTGAGACCCAGGATACGTTGCACATAAGTAGTCATGCGGGAATTGTGGATAATTGCGGGATGGGTGATTAGTCAGCCCATTGTTTGTGGCGGATGTTGGCAGGTGATAACGTCTTACGCAGCTGGTGGTAGATGTGGTCATGCGTTTTAATTGTGTTTCTCACAGGTAATGACGTCTTCAGTAGCTGGTAGATAATATACATTATATGTACAAGTAATACATATATATGTAATATACATTATATGATATACATATATATGTATATACATATATATTTCTTCTTTCTTCTTTCTCTTCGGCCGCTCCTGTTAGGGGTCGCCACAGCAGATCATCTGTTATGATCCGCATATGATTTGGCACAGGTTTTACACCGGATGCCTTTCCTGACACAACCTGGTCGCCTCTTACGACACAGGGATATGGTACACCTATTTTAACCAGGGTATACACCGGCCAGTACACTGGTACTCACTTCGCCGACCTCGGAAGGATGACAGGCTGAGTCAACCTCCTGGTGTATTAATTCAGTGCCCAACGGGGCTTGAACTCAGGACCTTTTGGTTCCCAAGCCGCTGCCAAAACCACTGCGCCAACACCAGGCTACAGTATATATATATATATATATATATATATATATATATATATATTATATATATATATATATATATATATAATATAATATATATATATATATAATAATATATATATACATACATACATACATACATACATATATACATATATACATATATATACATACATACATACATACTTACATACATACACACATATATATATATATATATATATATATACAGACATACATACATACATACATACACATGTATGTATATATGTATATATATATAATAGTAATTATATATATATAATGTATATACGTATATATATATGTATATATGTAAAAAGATGTATATATATATGTATATACATATATATTATATGTATAATGTATATACATATATATGTTAACGTATATACATATATATGTGTATACATATATAGATATATACATATATATATATACACACACAACCCACACATATTAATATATATATTGTTACGAATTCGCACCCGCCGGCGTGCGATCGGCCGCTTTCCACTAATAGCGACCGCGTCGCTCACTGGACGGACAATTCAGTCGTGACCCTCCTGGAACTATCGCCAGAAACCAGTCACGGTGGGGGTTTAACCTCACCACAGCCCATCCGCATTCTACCCGCGCGAAATAGGGTCACTCGCCGAATATTCGAAATACCTAAGTA
>CM068961.1:35091207-35175652 GCA_035128595.1 Eptatretus atami
ACGTGATCGGGAGGGGAAGAAGGCGTGTGACAGGAAAGAGACAGCGTGACGGGATGGCGAAGAAGCCAGTCGGTTGACGGGTGGGAGAATGCAGCATTGAGGAAGGGGAAAGAAAGGGCAAACATGAGTATTATATATATGCAGCGTGAGGGAAGTGAAGCAGCAGGCGTGAGAGAGGGAAGATGCAGCTTTGAGGGAGGAAAAAAGCAGCGTGAGGAGAGGGAATAAGGCAGCTGTTGAGGGGAGGGAGAGCAGTACAGCTGAGGGGAGGGAAAGCAAGCAACTGTGAGGGAGGAAGAGCAGCTGCTTGGGGAGGGAAATGAAGGCATTATTATGAGGGGAAAGAACGGCAACGTACAGAGGGGAGGGAAAGAACGCAGTATTGAGGGACGGAACGGCAGCGTAGGTAGGGAAAGAAGGAAATGTGAGGGGAGGAAAGAAGGCAGCTGAGGAGGAGGGGAAGCAGCAGCAGTAGGAGGAGGGAAGCACGGCAGCTTATGTTGAGGGGAAGAAGCAGCGTGAGGGAGGGGAAAAGGCAAGCGTGATGGCGAGGGGAAGAAGACATGCTGAGGCAGAGGTGGAAGAAGGACAGGAGTGAGGAAGGGGACAGCGGCAGCCTGTGAGGGAGGGGAAGCAGACGCATGTAGTACGGCTGTCGAGGGAGGAAGATGCAGCGTGAGAGAGGGAAGAAGACCGCGAGGGAGGCGGAAGGAAGGCAGCATGAGGAGAGGGAAAGGCATTTGAGGCGAGGGAAGAAACAAGGGGAGTGGTTGGTTGAGGAGGATGGAAGAAGCAGCTCGAGGGTAGGAAAGAAGCAGCGGTTTGAGAGGAGGAATAGAAGGCACGTGGGGGTCAGGGAAAAGAAGGCAGTGTGAGGAGAAAGAACAGCGTAGAAGAAGGGCGGAAGAAGCAGCGTGAGGAGAAGGGTAAGCAGCCAAGCTGAGGGAGTGGAAGAAGAACACCGTACGACGGGACAGGAAAAGCAGCATGAGGAAAGGCAGAAAGCAGTCTGACGAGGAAGGGAACAGGAATCCGTGAGGGAGGAAGATGGCGCTTGAGGGGATCGGAAAGAAACAAGACCACCGTAAGAGGAGGGGAGAGGCAGCGTGAGGGGAGGAAGGCAGCAGCTAGAGGAGAGGAAGCAGGCAGGTGAGGAGGAAAGAAGCAATGTGAAGGGGAGGCGAAGAAAGCAATTGAGGAGAGGGAAAGAAGCAATGTGAAGGGGAGGAAAGAAGGCAGCGTTTAGGGGAGGGCAAGAAGGCAGCTATGAGGTGAGGGAAAGAAGCAATTGTGAGGGAGGAAACAAGGCAGCCTGAGGAGGAAAGCAGGCAATGTGAGGAGAGGAAAGAAGAGCGTAGGAGGGGAAGAAGACGCCTGAGGAGGAAAAGGCATTGACGGGAAGAATGCAGCATAGGAAGGAAGAAGGCAACATGAGGATAGGACGAGTAAGAAGGCAGTGTGAGGAGAAGGGGAAGAACGCAGCGTGAGGGGAAGAAGGCAGCGTTGAGGGAAAGGGAAGAAGGCAGTGCTGAGGGGGAAGAAGGCAGTGTGAGGGAGGACAGGCGCGTAGGGGAAGAAGGCAGTTGAGGAGGGGAAGAAGGAAGTGTGAGGTAGGGGAAAGAGAGCAGCGTGGGAGGGGAAGAAGGCACGCGAGGGGAGGAAGAAGGCAGCGTGATCAGAGGTGAAGAAGGCAGCTGAGGAGAGGGAAAAAAGCAGTTGTGAGGGAGGTGAAGAAGCAGCCGTAAGGTAGGGCGAAAAAGCAGCTAGGAGAGGAAGAGCAGCGTATGAGGGAGGAAGCAGACAGCGTGAGGGGGAGGGAAAGAAGCAATGTAGGGAGGAAGACGGGCGCCACGTAGGGAGGGATAGAAGGACAGCATGAGGGAGGGAAGCAAAGCAGCGTGAGGAGAGGGAAGAAGACACCGTGAGCGGACGGGAGAAGGCACAAGCATGAGGACGAGGGAAGAAACAGCGAGGGGAAGGGAAGGCAGCAGCTGAGGGAGGGGAAGATGGAGCAGCTTGAGGCGGAGGAAAAAGCAGCTAGCGAGAGGGAAGAAGCAGCGTTGAGGGAGGAAAAAAGCATTAGAGGGGAGGGAAAGAAGAGCTGAGGACGGGAAGGAAGGCATGTGAGGAGAGGAAAAAAACTGAGGAGAAAGAAGGCACCGTGAGGGAAGGGAAGAAAGGCCAGCGTGAGGTGAGGGAAAAAGAAGGAAATTGAGGGGAGGGAAGAGCAGCGTAAGGAAGGTGAAGAAAGGCAGCGTGAGGAGGGAGAGACACGTAGGGGAGGGAAAGAGCAGCTGAGGCGAGGGAAGAAGGCAATTGTGAGGAGGGAAAGAGACAGGGAGGGAAGAAGTGAAGAAGACAAGGTGAGGAGAGGGAAGAAGGCAGCCTTAGGGAAGAGAAAAGCACGTCGAGGGGAGGAAGAATGCCAGCGGATGGGAGGGGAAAAGGACAGTCGAGGGAGGGAAAAAGGCAGCGTGAGGGAGGGGAAGAAGCAGCTGAGAGAGGGAAGGCATCAGCTGAGGGGAGGGAAGCGACAGGTGAGGGAGGAAATCAGCGAGAAGGGAAATGCATTCAGCCGTGAGGGAGGAAGAAGGCACCGTAAGAGAGGGGAAGAGGCAGGTGAGCGAGGGCGAAAAGCAGACACAAGTGTTGAGGGAGAAGCCAGTGTGAGGCGAGGACAAAGGCAGCGGAGGGAAGAAAGCAAGATGTGAGGGGAAGAAGGCAGTGTGAGGAGGGGAAGAAGGAAGTGTGAGATAGGTGAAGAAGCAGCGTAAGGAGAGGAAGAAGGCAGAGTAGGTATAGGGGAAGAAGCAGTGTGAGGGAGGGAGAAGCAGCGCGAGGGAGGGAAGAAGGAGAATGAGGGGAGGGGAAGAAGGCCAGCACAGGGCAGCGGAAGAGCACCAGCATGAGGGAGGAAAAATTAGGCAGCGTGAGAGAGGAAGAACAGCGTAGAGGGAGGAGAAAGCAGTGTGAGGGACGGAAGAAGGCCAGCATGAGGAGAGGGGAAGAAGCACGTTGAGGTAAGGAAGCAGCAGCGTAGGGGAGGAAGAGGCGCTTGAGGGGAGGAAAAACCACCGTTGAGGGGAGGGGAAAAGGCAGCCACGGGAGGGAAGCACAGGCAGCTGAGGAGAGGGAAGAAGGCACGTGAGGGGCGGGGGGAAAGGGAGGCTGCGTGAGGGGAGGGAAGAAAGCTGACTGCAGGGGAGGGGGAAGAGGCAGCTTGAGGGAGGGAAAAGAAGCAATTGTGAGGAGGGGAAGAACAAGCGTGAGGGGAGGGGAAGAAGCCAGTGTGAGGCGAGGAAGAAGCAGCAGGTGAGGGAGGGCAAGAAAGGCCACGGAGGGAGGGCAAGAAGCAGCATGAGGGGAGGGGAACGCAGCAGCGTGAGGAAGGGGAAGATGCAGTGAGGGCGAGGGAAAGAAGCCTGCGTGAGGTGAGGGGGAACGATCCAGCAGTTGTATGAGTGTTGAGGGAAGAAGCAGCTGAGGAGGAAGACAGCCAGCGTGAGGAAGTAACAAAAGACAGGTAGAAGAGGGGAAGAAGCAGCATTAGGGGGGAGAAACAGGTGAGAGGGAAATAGGCAGCAGTGAGGGAGGAGAGCAGTGTGAGGAGGGAAGAACCAGCGTTGAGGGGAGGCAGAAAGCAGCGTGAGGAAGGGGGAAAGCAGGCAGCGTGAGGGGAGTGGAACCAGACATCGTGAAGGAGGAGGGAAATGCAGCGTTATTGAGGGAGGAGAAGAAGCCACCTGGGGGAGGGGAAGAAGGCCACTGAGGGAGGGGAAGAGGCAGCGTGAGGGCCGGTAAGAGGGCAATGTGAGGGAGGGGAAGAAGGCAGCGTGAGGGAAGAAGCAGCGTGAGGAAGGGGAAGAAGCAGTGTGAGGGGAAGAAGGCAGCTGTGAGGGAGACAAGGCACTGAGGGAAGAAGGCACGTGGTGAGGGAGGGAAGAAGGAAGTGTGAAGGATAGGAAAAGCAGACTGGGGGGGGAAGAAGGCAGCGCGAGGAGGGGAAGAGCAGCGTGTAGTGGAGGGAAGAAGGCAGCCTGAGGAGAGGAAAAAGGCAGTGGGAGGGGAGGGAAGAAGCAGCCGTAAGCGGGAGGGGAAAAAAAGCAGCATGAGGACGAATGGAAGAAGGCAGCGTTGAAGGCAAGGGGAAGCAGGACGCGTCGAGGGGGAAAGAAGCAATGTAAGAGGGAAGACGGCAGCGTCGAGGTAGGGAAAGAACACGTGAGGTGAGGAAGCCAGCAGCGGAGGGTAGGGGAAAAAGACACCTGAGGGACGGAAGAAGCAGCCATGAGCAGGGGAAGAAGCAGCGTGAGGAAGGAAGCAGGCAGCGATGAGGGGAGGGGAAGATGGCAGCTGAGGAGGGAAAAGCAGCGTGAGGCAGAGGGGAAGAAGGGCTGAGGAGGGGAAGCAGACACGTGAGAGGAGGGAAAGAGGCAATGCTGAGGAGGAAAGAAGCAGCATGAGGGAGGGGAGCAGCAGCGTAGGAAGGGGAAATCCAGCGGTGAGGGGAGGGAAGAAGGCTGCGTGGGGGAGGGAAGATTCCCTTGAGGAGAGGGAAGAGCACAGCGTAGGGAGGGGAAGAAGCAGCAGTTGAGGAGGGAGAAAAGGCCCCCACGTGAGGAGAGGAGAAGCAGCAAGCGTTGAGGAAGGGAAAAGCAGGTGAGGGAAGGGCAAGAAGGCAACATGAAGAGGAAGAAACGGCAGTGTGAGCGACAGAAGAAGCAGGCTTCGGGAAGAAAGGGCAGCGTATCGGGTAAGGGAAAGCATAATGTGGAGGGAAGAAGGCAGCGTGAGGAAGTAAGGAAGAAGAAAGAAGTGTTGAGGATTAGGGAAAAAGCACAGCTGGGGGAGGGAAGAAGGCCGTGCGAGGGAGGGAAAGAAGGCAGCTGAGGAGGAAGAAGCAGCCATTCCGGAGTGTCACGTGAGGGAGGAAAAAGGCAGCGTTGCAGGAGAGGGGAAAAAGGCAGGTGAGGGGAGGCGGAAGAAGCCAGCGTGAGGGATGGGAAGCAGGAGCGTGATGGAGGAAGAACACACCTAAGGAGGGAAAAGAGCGCTGGTGATGGGAGGGGAAGAACAGCATCGTAGAGAATGAGGGAAGAAGACAGGTGAGATGAGGGAAGAAGCAGTTAGGAGGAGGAAAGCAGGGTGAGGGGGGGGGAATGCCACGTGAGGGGAGGGGAAAAAGGCAGCGTGAGTGAGGAAGCAGACACTTGAGGATGGGTTAAAGAAGCACGCTGAGGGGAGGGGAAGAAGGCAATGTGAGGGTGGAAAGGCAAATGGAGGGAGGAAAGAAGCAGCGTGAGGGGAGGAAAATGGCCACAGTAGGAGGGATAGAAGGAAATGTGAGGGAGAGGGAAAGAAGGCAGCGTGAGGAGAGGGAAGCACGCAGCTGAGGAGAGTGAAGCAGCAGCGTGAGGAGGGAAGAGGCCCCAGCGTAGGGAGGGAAAGCAGGCAGGTGAGGGAGGAAGGGAAGAAGCCGTGAAAAGAGGGAACGAAGGCCAGGCGTGAGGAAGGACGGGAAGAAGACAGCTGAGGAGAGGTGAGAAGGCAGCTGAGGGAGGGAAGAACAGCTGAAGTGGAAGAAGCAGCAGTTGTACAGTAAGAAGGCAACATGAGGAGAGGGGAAGAAGACATTTGAGGCGGAGGGAAGAAGCAGTTGACGGGCAAGAATGCCATGAGGAGAGGGGAAAAAAGCGTGTGAGGGGAGAGGGAAGAAGCAGCCGTAGGAGGGAAAAAGGCAGCTGAGGAGAGCGGAAGAGACAGCTGGTGAGGAAGAAGCAGGTGCAGGAAGACAGCAGCATGAGGAGAGGGAAGAAGACAGCTTAGTGGAGAAGGAAGGCAGTGTACGCATGCAGCCATGGGAGAGGAAGAAGGCAGCCTGAGGAAGGGGAAAGCAGTGTTACAGGAAGAAGGCAGCATGAGGAGAGGAAGAAGACAGATGTGAGGGATGAGGGAAGAAGGGCAGGTTTACAGGACGGGAAGAATGCCAGCATGAGGAGAGGGGAATGAAGGCAGTTGAGGGAGGGAAGAAGCAGCGTGAGGAGAAAAGGCAGCATGAGAGAGGGGAAGAACGACAGCGCTGAGGGGAGGGGAAGAAGGCAGTTGTGACAGGAAGAAGCACGTGAGGTGTGGAAGAAGGCATTTGGACGGGAAGACAATGCAGGCTGAGATGAGGGGAAGAGGCACATGAGGAAGGGAAGAACAGCAGCTGAGGGAAGGGGAAAGCAGCAGCGTTAGGGGAGGGGAAGATGGCCAGCGTAGGAGGGAAAAAGCAGCGTGAGAGAGCGGAAGAAGAACAGCTGTCGCGAGGGGAGGGAACAGACAGCGTGAGGGGAGGGAAAGAACAATGTGAGGGAGGGAAAGAAGCAGGAGGGGGAGGGGAAGAAGGCATTGTGAGGTGAGGGAAAGAAAAGAAATGTGAGGGGAGGAAAGAACAGTAGGGAAGGCAGCGTGAGGAGAGCGGGAAAGCCAGGCCAGCGTGGTGAGAGGGAAGAGCATGCGTGAGGGAGGTAGAGGAGCGTAGGAGGACAGAGGCAGCGTTGAGGGGAGGGGAAGAGACAGCGTGAGGAAGAGGTGAAGAAGACAGGGTGAGGAGAGGGAAGAAAGGCATGCGTAGGGGAGAGGAAAAGCAGCGTGAGGGGGGGGGGGAAGAATGCAGGGACGGGGAAACCGTAGGGAGGAGCACGGACAGGAAAAGAGCAGCGTGAGGGTGAGGGGAAGCAGAAGCGGAGGGAAGAAGCAAGTAGCAGTGAGGGAAAGAAGCAGCAGTGGAGGGAAGAAGGCTGGAGGAAAAAGCAGCGTGGGGATCGGATAGAAGAAGTAAGGAGAAGAGGAAATGAGAGGAGGAAAGAAGCAGCGTGAGAAGGGACAGCAGCGTGAGCAGGACTGAGGAGGGGAAGCAGGAGCGTGAGGAGGGGGTATGAAGGCAGCCGTTGAGGAAGGAAGCAGCACCGTGAGGAGGAGGAAGGAAGAAGGCAGGTGAAAGCAGGAAAGAAGGCACTTGAGGAGGGAAGAAGACCAGCGTTGGAGGAGAGTGAAGAAGACAGGTGAGGAGAGGGAAAGAAGGCAAGCGTTAGGGAGGAGAAAGCAGCTGAGGGGAGGGGAAGATGCCATGCCGGGAGAGTGGAGGTGGAAGAAGGCAGCAGGGAGGGAAGAAGGCAGCTGAGGGAGGGGAAGAAAGCAGCGTAGGAGAGGGGAAGCATGCTACGGGTGGGGAGGGGAAAGCAGACAGCGTGAGGGGAGGGGAAGATGGCAGCGTGAGGGAGGGAAGAAGGCACCTGAATAGGGGGAGGGAAGAAGGCAGCATAGGGAGGACACGCAGCGTGAGGGGAAGAAGGCAGTGTGGAGGGGATGCGGAAAAGGAAGTGTGAGGAATAGGGGAAGAAGGCAGCGTAAGGGAGAGCGGGAAGAAGGCAGAAGTGAGGATAGGGAAGAGAGTGAGCAGGGAGGAGGACTCAGAGGCAGGCAGAAGGCAGAAGAGATGCTGAGCAGAGGGAAGCAAAGGCAGCGTGAGGAGAGGAAGCAGGCAGGCGTGAGGGGAAGTGAAGAAGCATACCACGTGAGAAGAAGAAGGCAGCATGAGGAGAGGGGAAGAAGCAGCGTGAAGGGAGTGGGAAGCAGAAGCGTGAGGGAGGGAAATTGGCCTTGTAGGAGGACGCGGAAAAAAGACACCGTGAGGGGAAGGGAAGAAGGCAGCGGAGGAGAGGAAGCAGGCAGGCGGAGGAGAGCAGCAGCAGCGTGAGGAGGGAAAGAAGCTTCGTGAGGGGGAGGGAAGCAGACAGCTGAGGGGAAGGGAAGAGCACAGCGTTGAGAGGGGAAGAAAGCCAAAATGTGAGGGGAGGAAAGAAGGCAGCTGAGGAGAGGAAAAGTAAGGCAGCGTGAGAGGGAGGAAGAAGAATTAAGGAGAAGTGAGGCTGTGAGGGAGAGCGCGTGAGGGACAGAAAAGAAGGGCAGCATGAGGGGAGGGGAGCGGGCCAGCATGAGGAGGGGAAGATAGCAGCGTGAGGGAGGAAGAGGCTGCGTGAGGGGAAATAAGGCAATGTGAGGGAGGAAAGAAGCAGCCCGAGGCACGGAAAGCCAGTCGACGTGAGAGAGGAAAAGAAATTGAGGGGAGGAAAGAAGGCAGCTGTGAGGGGAGGGGAAGCAGGCAGCGTGAGGGAGGGGAAGAAGGCAGCGTGAGTAAAGGGAAGAAGCAGGGAGGGGAGCAAGAAGGCAGCGAGGGAGGTGAAGCAGACAGGGTGAAGAGAGGAAAAGCTGTGAGGGAGGAAGAAGCAGCGTTGAGGGAGGGGAAGCAGGGCAAGCGTGAGGGGAGAGGGAGAAGACAAGGCTGAGTAAAGGGAAGAAGCAGCGTGAGGGACGCGAAAGAAGCAGCGTGAGGAGAGTGAAGAGACAGGTGGAGAGGGAAGAAGCACGTTAGGAGGAGAAAGCAGTGTGAGGAGGGAAGAATGCAACGTTAGGAGAGAATAGGCAGCGTGAGGGAGGGCGAAGAAGCAGGTGTAGGGGAGGGAAGAAGAGCCAGCGTGAGGGGAGGGCAAGGAAAGCAGCGTGAGGAGAGGAAGCAGCAGCGGAGTAGGGAGGGAAGGAGACATCGTGAGGGGAGGGAAGATGGCAGCGTGAGGAGGAGAAGAAGGCACGTGAAGGGAAAAGCAGCGGAGGGGGGGAAGAAGGCAATGCGAGGGAGGGAAAAGGCAATGCGAGGGAGGGAAGAAGCAGCGTGAGGGGAAGAAGCAGCCTGAGGAGAAGGAAGAAGAGCAGTGTGACGGGAAGAAGGCAGCGTGAGGAGAGGGAAGAAGGCTGTGTGATGGGAAGAAGGCAGCATGAGGAGAGGGAAGAAAGACAGGTGAGGGCGAGGGGAAGAAAGCGAGTGAGGAGAGGGAAGAATGTAGTGTGAGGATAGGGGAAGAAGCAGAAGTGAGGATAGGGAAGAGGCAGCATGAGGAGGAAAGAAGGCAGCGTAGGGGAGGGAAGCAACAGCGTGAGGGAGGGGAAGAAGGCAGCGTGAGGGGGGAGAAGGCGCGTGAGGGGGGGCAAAGAAGGCAGTGAGGGAGGGGAAGAAGGCAAAGTGAGGGAAAGAGGCCAGCGTAGAAGGGGAGAGCGTATTGACAGGAATAGAAGCAGCATGAGAGAGGGGAAGACAGCATGAGGGAGGGGAAGAAGGCAGCTGAGGGAGGGAAAAAGGCAGCGAGTGAGAGAGGAAGAAGACAGCGTGGAGGGTAGGGGAAGAAATGCAGTTTTGAGCGGGAAGAGCAGCGTGAAGGGGATGGAGAGAAAGGCAGGACGGGAAGAATGCAGCTGAGGAGAGGGAAGAAGGCAACATGAGGAGAGGGAAGAAGGCAGTGTGAGGAGAGGAGAGCAGCCTGAGGGGAAGAAGGCAGCTGAGGGAAGGGAGAAGGCATGTTGGGAGAAGGCATTAGGGAAGAGCAGATTGAGGGAGGAAGAGGAAGTGTGATAGGTGAAGAAGGCCAGCGTGGGGAGGGGAAGAGGCACGAGGGAGTGGAAGAAGCGACGTGAGGAGAGGGGAAAAAGCAGTATGAGGAGAGGGAAGAAGGCAGCATGAGGCAGGGGAAGAAGGCAGGTGAGCGAAGAAGCAGCGTGAGGAGAGGGCGAAGAGGCAGCGTGGGGAGGAAGCAGCACGTGAGAGCGGAAGACGGCAGCTGAGGAAGGGATAGAAGGCGCGTGAGGGGAGGGAAGCAGGCAGCGTGAGGGGAGGGAAGCAGCAGCGTGAAGGAGGGAAAGAAGGCAGCGTGAGGCAGGCAAAGCAACAGCTTGAGGGGAGGGGAAGAAGGCAGCTGAGGGAGGGAAGAAGCACGCGGAGGCAGAAAGAAGGCAAAGTGAGAAGGCAGCGTGAGAGGGAAACAGCAAGGGAGGAAAGAAGGAGGTGAGTGGAGGGGAAAAAGGCAGCGTGAGGGAGGGATAAGGCAGATGGTGACGTGAAAAAGGCAGGTGTGAGGGAGGGAAGAAGGCAGTGTGATGGAAGAATGCAGCATGAGGAGAGGAGAGAAGGCCAACGTGAGGAGAGGAAGAAGCATGTGTGAGGAGAGCGGAAGAAAGCAGCGTGGAGAACGAAGAAGGCATGTGTAGGAGGTGAAGAGGCAGCAGTGAGCGAAGAGCAGCGTGAGGAAGGGAAGGGCAGCTGTGAGGGAAGAAGGCAGTGTGAGGGAAGAAGGCAGTGTGAGGGGAGAAAAAGCAGCGTGAGGGAAGAAGGCAGTGTGAGGGGAGGGAAGAAGAAGGTGAGGATAGGAAGAAGGCAGCTGAGGAGAGGGAGAAGCACATGAATGAGGATAGGAAGAAGGCAGCGTCGGAGGGAAGCAGGTGAAGAGCAGCTGAGGGGAGGGGAAGAAGGCAGCTGAGGGAGAGAAGCGCAGCGGAGAAGCGTGAAGAAGACGTGAAAGAAGAAGGCAGCTGAGAGAGGGACAGCAGGCAGCGTGAGGAGGGGAAGAAGACACCGTGAGGGACGGAAGAAGGCAGCATGGAGGAGAGGGGAAGAAAGCAGCGTGAGGAAGGGAAGCAGGGCAGCGGTGAGGGGAGGCGAATGGGCAGCTTGATGGAGAGAAGCAGCAGCTCGAGGGGAGGGGAGCAGCAGCGTGAGGGGAGGGGAAGCAGACAGCGTGAGGGAGGGAAGAGCAGCGTGAGGGGAGGGAAGAAGGCAGCGGGAGGGAGGGAAAGAAGCATGTGAGGGGAGGGGAAAGACGCAGCGTGAGAGGGGAGAAGGCAATGTCAGGAGAGGAATGAAAGTGCAATGTGAGGGATGGGAAGAAGGCAGCGTGGGAGGGGAGAAGGAGGCGAGGGAAGAAGGCAATGTGAGGGGAGGAAAGAAGGTAGCCTGAGGGAGGGAAAGAAGCAATGCTAGGAAAAAGCAGCGTGAGGAGGGGAACAGGCAGCGGAGGGAGGGAAGCAGGCAGCGTGAGGGAGGAGAGTGTAGGGAAAGAGCACGTAGGAGAGGGAAGCAGGCAGCGTGAGTGAGGGGAAGCAGCAGCGGCGTAGGGAGGGAAGCAGGCAGCGTGAGGGAGGGAGAACGCACGTGAGGGGAGGGAAGAAGCAGCGTGAGGGGAGAAGAAGCAGCGTAAGGGGAGGGAAGCAGGCGCAGTGAGGGAGGGGAAGACGCAGCGTCGCCCGCTAGGGGTGGCAGTGATGTACATCCCGGCGCACAATAAACAGCGGAGTTACTGTAACGCTCTCACCCTCCATGTTCCGCTGCACTCGGACATCAAGTTGCGACGAGGATGGGATCGTATCCTCTGTGAGCAGCGCTTGACGCGATCGAACGACGCCGGTGGCAGGCCGCCAGGCCCAGCGCTCGTCCTTCCTGAGCAACGCGTTAACGCGCAAAGCTGCGAGCTGAGCCCGCGCCGCGATCTTTGGTTAATACTGTGCCATACCAATGAATGAGCGCAGCTGCGTCTTGTCACGAGCGGTGCATGTGCTGAATTGCCTCCACCTCCATTGATGGGCAAGCCGGCAAGGGTGCCACCTCGACCTAGCCGGGAGCGTCTGAGCCTGGCCGTCTGCGGCGCTGCCCGCCCAAGGCGGGTCAGGAAACGACGCGGTACTTGGAGGATTTTGAATGTGATGTGTTTCGTTTGGTGATTTTATAATTGTCCTTTCATCATTGGAATTGTCATTTTATGAGGGAGGAGTGTGCTTATCACGTGGTGGGTTTTCGTATATCATGACTCGGCCGCTGGGGTGCATGATGTACATCCCGGGCACACAATAAAGCGGAGTTACTGCTAACGCTCTCACTCTCCATGTTCCGCGCGCACTCGGACATCACAGGGGAGGGGAAAGCAGCGTGAGGAAGAAGGCAGCTGAGAGGAGGAAAGAAGCAGCGTGAGGGAGGGAAGAAAGACGGTGAGGGAGGAAGAAAACAGGGTGAAGGAGAGGTGAAGAAACAGGGTGAGGAGAGGGGAAGAAGGCCAGCTTTGGGAGGAGAAAGCAGCGTGAGGGGAGGGAGAATGCAGCGGGAGGAGGGGAAGAAGGCAGCGTGAGGGAGGGGAAAGAAGCAGTGTGAGGAGGGGAAGAAGCCAGCGTGAGGGGAGGGAGAGAAGCCAGCGTGAGGGGAGGGCAAGAAAAGCAGTGTGAGGAGAGGAAGAGGCAGCAGTGAGGGAAGGGGAAGCAGACAGCGTGAGGGGAGGGAAGATGGCAGCATGAGGGAGGGGAAGAAGCACCAGTGTAGCGGGAGGGGAAGAAGGCAGCGTGAGGGAGGGATAGGCAGTGTGACGGAAGAAGGCAGCGTTGAGGGAGGGAAGAACAAGCACGTGCAGGAGAGGGGAAGAAGGCAGTTGAGGAGTGCGGAGAGAGGCAGCGTGAGGACAGGGGAAGAAGCAGCGTGAGGAAAGGGGAAGCAGGCAGAGCGTGATGGGAGGGGAAGATGGCAAGCTTGAGGGGAGGGAAAAAGAGCACGTGAGGGAGGAGAAGGCAATGTGAGGGAGGGGAAGAAGGCCAGCTGAGGGGAGGGAAAGAAGACGTGAGGAAGGGAAGAAGCAGCTTGAGGGAAGGGAAGAAGCAGCTGTGAGTGGAGGGAAGAAGGCCAGCGTTGGGGGGTGAGAAGGCAGTGAGGCAGGGGAAGAAGCAGCTGAGGGAGGGAAGAAGGCAGTGTCTGAGGGAGGGGGAAGAAGCACGTGGAGGGAGAGGTGACAGGCAGTGTGAGGGAGGGGAGAAGCGCTGAGGGAGGGAAGAAGCATAGTGAGGGAGGAGAAGCAGCGGAGGGGAGGGGAAGACCGGCAGCGTAGGGAAGGGAAGAAGCAGCGTGATGGGATCGGTGGAAAAGGCAGCGCTTGGAGGTGAGAGAAAGGCATAGGTTAAGGAGGGAGGGAACTGGCTTAGCATGAGAGGAGTTAACCGCCGATGAAGAGGAATACCGATGGAGTGGCGGAAGATATGCATAAGTAGGAGGAAGGGATGTCTAGAGGGGACCAGCTAGTGAGCGGAGAGGTAGGGAGGGAAGAAGGCATGAGGAAAGGGGAAGAAGTCAGGTGTCGAGGGAGTCGAAGAAAGCAGTTGTGGGGGATGGGAAGAAGCAGTGTAGGGGAGGGAAGAAAGGCCAGCAGCGAGAAAGGGGAAGAAGGGCCAGTGTGAGGGAGGGGAAGAAGCAGTTGAGGGGAGGGGAAGAAAGCACGTGAGGGAAGGGGAAGAAGGCAGTGATGAAGGGGAAGCAGGTGAGAAGAGGGCAATGACTGGTTAGGCGAGGGAATAAGACAGCTGTAGAAGTGGAGCAGTGGGCAAGAAGAAGCAGTGGGGGGAAACCGTGATGGAGGGAAAGGCAAGGTGTGAGAGAGCGTGGAAGGGGAAGAAGGCAGTGTGAGAGGACAAAGAAGGCAGTGTGGGGGAGGAGAAAAGGCAGCGGTGAGGGAGGGAAGAGCAGTCAGTTGAGGGAGGGGAAGAAAGCAGCGTAGATGGGGAGGGGGGGGGGGGGGGGGGGGAGGGGGGGAGGGGTAAGAAGCATGTGAGGGGAGGGGAAGAAGGCAGCAGTGAGGGGAGGGAAGAAGGCACAGTGACGTAAAGGGAAGAAGCATGTGTGAGGGAGGGAGAAGGCAATGTGGGGGAGGGGAAGAAAGCAGTGTGAGGGGAGGAGAAGAAGGCAGCGGATGGTAAGGAGAAGGCACTTGAGGGGAAGAAAGGCCCAGCTTGATGGGAGGGGAAGAAGGCAGCGTGAGGCAGCAATGATCACCTATTTCGATTCTAAAATTATATCATGGTCATCATGTCATTATATGATATGATGATAGGGCAAGTGATAATGATGTGATGAAAAATGTTCCAATAAGTCCATGCTTTCTCGTGTGTATATGATTCATATATTGGTGTACAAAAACCTAACAAACCCTCCTTTACCTCCAGCAATCTGATTCGTTATCAACTGATGATGGTCCTTCCAAGGTACGCATTATCACGTTCCATATTTCTGTGCAAACCACCACATGGGCCTCTGATTTTGAAAACTTTAAACGGCACATCATCCTCAAAGCATCTTAATTCTCCAAGATAACTTTGATACATATATATATTTTTTAAAACAAAGGCACACAATGCAGATCTATGCATACGTGTTCAACTGGTTGTCTTTGCCCAGGGGTTGAAAGATGGAAACACTGCCAAAGACTTTGTTGCTTTAACACTGGAGAATGGATACCTGGTATTTCGGTAAGTCTCGCTGCTTACTCTCGAGTTCCCAAAATATGTCGAGCGTCATTGTTACAGGTGTGCCAAACCTCTGTGAATTTGTCGATTTCCACTTTACTTATGGATCTAACCTATACTCCCACAAAAAAAAACATTGCCACGTTATTCAACATACCAGTACAGGTTCTTTGTGGATATCATGAAAGAAGGAATGGCTGAGCAGTCTCCAATGGACGATGGTAATTGATAAGCCGAGCTGTTAGCAAAGGAAACTGACACCAAGGTGAAAACAAAAATGCATAAAAACAAACAAAAAAATCCAATGAACTTCTCATTTTGATAAAATAGAATTCCGCATCAATACAGTTACATGGTCTTTAAATTGATTGTACTCCATATGTTACATGTCTGCTGGGGATGCAGCTGTGCCTGTAATACCGGCAAATGGTAATCCCACTTAATGGTTACCCAAGGGACGGCACACACAACGATGAATCACCCTGCCTGTGAAACACCAGAATGACAGTTTATAGCTGGGCCAACATTCAAACAGAGACTAAACAGCTTAGAAGCGAGTGTGCATATCTTTAGGCCATCCTGCCAGCCCAAGACAACCTTATTCAAACCAAGATGATGGTTGTGGTGAAATCGACTTCACCTGGGGTCTTTGACTTGTTTCCTAAAAACGCTCGACTCCACACCTCATTCAGGATTAATTAACCAGGGATAGTCTTATCAATAAATAAATAAATAACCCTTTAACCACAATCTTAACTCAGGAACAAAAAATCGATTGAAGTAGTTTCCCCCCTCCCCCCTGTCCAACTGTGATGTAAAGAAGGTGTGTAACGCCACAGCATGTAAACGGTTTGTTTGAGTGATGCGTTTGAGCGACTTGCTATTTTCCCTGTTTTTAACTTTTTAACAGAGGTAATCGAATGTGTTCCACCATTCACACGCATTTCCACTTGCCTGTGCTAATAGGTACGATCTGGGAAGTGGAGAAGCGAGAATACAGTCTGTGCAAAGAGTGGATGATGGACAAATACACACAGTCATTGCTTCCAGGTCAGAGTTCAACCTTGCAGTGACTAAATAATCATGTAATTGACGTACCAGATGCACGAAATGAGTCCACCAGCGGATGAATGATGAGGCGTGATGAGGAAATGTTCCCTCCCTTTTGTTCCTTTTCACGAGCAGGCGTGGGCGGACAGGCACCCTGAGTGTGGACGGACAGCTCGTACAAGGCGAGGCTCATGGTTCTCACACACAGGCCGACGCCTCAGGGCCTATCTACCTTGGTATTGCCACATTAAATTATGACACAAATCCCGTTACTATGCATTAACTGCATTGCTATATTAAGTCAATCTTCTGCCTTCTGACAGTTTCAAAGCATCTGATATAGCAAATGGTAGGTTTTCTTTGACCTTCTGTGCCACATTCCCTCGTTACGTTTTTTTTTCTTTCTTTCTTTCTTTCAGGTGGTGCTCCAGATGTGCTCGGCCTGACAGGAAGCCGGATTGCTACGGGCATGACAGGCTGTTTGGCAGATATATCTTTCCAAAGTCGGCCGGTACTCCATCTCGCCGTGTACGCGCATGGAGGGCGCAACGTAGGGAAGTGTACAATTTGAGGCAGGCAGGCCAAAAGGCTTTACCAGCAGAAAACCGCGAGACAGGCCACAAGAAGAAGCCATTTGTAGGAATCTTTGATGAGGCAGGACAAAAGTTTCCTCTTGTCGGTTTCGCATCACGCACCCATCACGTACAAGACGCTCGCGAAGCGATCGGATCTTACGGCACATCGTGTTTGCTCAAAACAAATGCCTTCTCTCTGTCTCCATCCAGCACTTTCTGCTTGCTTGTTAGTGGATTCACAAGTTGCCTTTCCACCTGTGGTTAATCAGAAGCCATAGTGATGAGTTAGCTATAACTGGAGGGTCTTTCTTGGACAAATAACTCTATCAGAAAATTTATTTTAAGTTTTCCTTATCGCAGTGCAGTCTCAAAGGCCACCCTCGTACAATGCCAAAAATAATGATGTGCAGTTTTTAAAAGCTATACTGTTCTTTGCTTATGAGGTTTTTTTTTTTTGTATGAGAAATATTCATAGTGATACCACAGAAGACCATATCCTTAATGAGAAAATCAGTACTTGAAACAGCCAATTCTATCATCATGACAGTGGTTGATATAGATAGTGGAATGATGGCCCCTCATATCCATCACTCGCATAAGCTCCACTGTGTCCTGTACAACAAACATCTCATCGGAGCAAAATGATATACACACATTCACAAATTATTTATTCATTTCAGACAATAAAAAATAATCAGCTTTGTATGTCTGTCTCACCATTTTCATCGATGCATGCAAGTCTTCCCACTCAATTGCTAATCTCACCATAAATATTATTCATTTAGATGGAGCGAAGCTGGATCGCAGCCAAGTTTATTTAATGCCTCACTTTCATGTGCGCTTTCATTTAATAACATTACTCAACATGTGTGATGGCATGTTGATAAAATCACCTGAAACAGTTTGTAATGTACTTTGATCAATTACCATGCCCGGAGGTAATTCTTGAAACATGGCGTCTCGCATTGACTTCCTAAACTCTCCCGATCACAATCGCTTTACTTGTTTAAAGTCATTTGTTTTAACAAAATAAATAAATCCCTAATTGGTTAAACTCTCCGGAAACAATTAATTGTTAGTATCATTCAGCATTTTATGTTGTCACTAATATTTCCTTTATCTGTCATGTTTTCTTCCACAACCCATCACCACCTCAACTGTTAGTGAAACTGATGAAGTAACGTCGTTAGAAGAAGAATGCAGTGTTAATAGGTGGTATTAGCACCTTTAAAGAACTTGCTGCACTGTAACACGAGCAACGTGCTTGCTTTATGAGCGACACAGTCCACAACAGACTGGGGCCAAGAAGAACATCCGTTTCCTCATAATTTCAGGAATGAAATTGCTCTCCATCCTCTTTTCTTGCCTGTCTGTCAAGTTCATGGAACAGAAACTTACATTTTTATATCCCACGATGCAAGGGTCACTATTAAGTCATCAGACTCCGAGGGGAAATGTCCCAAGTAAAAATGATTGTAAATGGTGGTATACTTTTCTATAAGTGTTGTTTAGCCACACATTAAGAAGAATAACTTTGTGTATGCTACAGGCCTTGCAGTGATGATTGTATGGGTTTCAAGCTGCACCCATTTTATTGGTAGATTGACCTACCTCACTCCTGTGTTGGTGTATCAAAGAAGCTCACAAATAAATGGTGCTACAATACATACTATGTGGTGTTTAATATTCCTGAAATGGATTCACAAGTGGGTTTTTATTCCACGCACGTGCACACGAAGCGAAAAGTGGGGTTCAGCAATTGGTTCACTTTTCTGTCTGTCTGTCTGTCTGCAAAAGTCAGTTTATGATCGAAGAACAACTTAATTTCAATTGAATGTTATATTTTGAACATGAATCAGAAAATGAACCTGTAGTTTTGGAGTGCCTTGGCTCTGAATCTGTCCCGATCACACATGCGCAGAAAGGAGTGAGATAATATTTACTCTGTCTGCCTGTCTGGTTGTCAAACAAAATTGAAAATTATTCCAAACAGGGAACTTACTGTTTTTCAGGATGTCATAAAGGCCACAAACAACAGGCACGAAGAACTAATATAACGTGTTAAATAAGGTGGTGTGAAAGATGCTGCATCAACGACTGTAAACTTCCCAAAGAAAATCTTTTTCACAGTCTTTAAAATCTTTATTGTTATTTCAATTGAATTATATACTTCAACACTGTAGAACACAAATCACCTTTTGGCACTTTCAAAACACTTCCGTTTGACAGTACTGAGACAACGGCATTTTACAACATATTGACCAATCAAATTTGGTGCTAATTGATAATACATCGGCATCTATTGTAATTTAGTTTAAAAGCAAAATAATTGTAAACGTTCAATTCCGGAGGTGACCGAATTACTCCACACCTCGTATCATATTGTAGTTCTCCATTCAATAATTTGATCAAATTATCAGCACAGTCCATACTTGCTGGTGTGTACAGAAATTCCATATTTGATCTCCTTTTGACTTGTATGTCAAAATTACAATTCATTACATTTAAACTTGTAATTTAAACTCTGTTTATTCATGCTTTGAATTCCAGGTTTTATTTATATTTATCCACATGCGACAATATTCGTGAAACAAATGTTGCTCACACACCTGGTGTCCTAATGACAGGATATTGGAGGGTGATATCAACATGCAGTTTTGTAAACTATTAGAACAGCAACTGAAGCGAATCTCTCCTTCAAAATATGAAATGTGGAGCTAAATGCAGTTAAATATCAAAAGTATTCAATGCTCTCTACATTCAGTCATATTTTATAGCAAATCTGACTTGTCAATCCATCTGTCCATGAAACAATTCAATAAGCTCTCCATTTTGTTATCTCTGATATTGAAAACATCCACACCGGTTAAAAAAAAAATCTTTTCCACCAACGTAGGATTTCTGTTTTGAGAGATGGGGTCATTTAACTTAATGTTGAATTGAACATTTACAATTTCGCAAAATTTATTATGGAACATGAAGCCCATTTTTAACAATGGGTCAACCATTTTCATTTATTTGGCCAAATAAACAAAAAAATTCAGCAAAACCTTGAATTACCGATTAATCTTGGCCTAAAATCCCTCTTTCCCAATCCATATAATTTTTACTGCCCTCACATTTTTCATGCCGTCCCCTGATGATCAGCTGGCTATCGTGCCATGTGGCTGCACACGACCCACCACAGCCTTGCGGGTGCAGCGAGTGCAGCCGGACCAACGTGCTGCACACACTGCGCTCAGGCGCCATACACACCAGGCAGGACTACCGCAGCACCACATGAACAGCAAGAGCACTGCTGCACCGCAGAGTGCACCCAAGACAAACATCAGAGGGGTGGAAACCGCCTTGGGGCTAGAACCTGGAGGTGGGAGTGGGAAAGGGTTGTTAGATAGTGGGAGGGCCGGGAGGGGGAGGCAGGGTAAGACGAAGAAACCCAGGTAAGTGGTGATGCATGCGTATGTGTGTCGACACCCACCAAAATAAACCTGGGAAGAATAAAGAAGCTACAACCGACTGAAAATAAAATGCATGTGATGGGTAGCATTTGGACAAAAGAGGAAACCAAGATACTGATTAGGTGAGTACAGGAATTGGGAGAAACAAAACACCTCAATCAGCTCATCACCGATGCAGTGCAAGTAAGACCTCCAGACAGGTAAGTGAGAAAGGATGTGACAATACAATATGGGGGGCAAGAACAGCAGGAATGGAAGATGGCACTGGCCAGAGCTAGATATCGGAATCAGCACAAGGGCTGGGAGGGAGTTCGGTCCAACCCCATAATTGTTGACGGATCTTCGGACAGAAGCGTTAAGCTGCCGAAAGAGGTAATCAAATGAGGAACATGAACCAACAAAAATAATCATTATTATAAAAAATATTTTATATATATATATATATATATATATATTATATATATATATATACATATATATATATATATATATAATATATATACATATATATATATATATATATACAGTATATACGAGGTGTGTTCAAAAAGTATCCAACCTTAATTTTTCGTGCTTAAACAAATGAAGCTAGGGAGGGTGGTTTGGTGCACGTATGTAGGCGATCCTAATCCGTATGCGGGAATATTTTCCCGCCTGCAGCTGTCAGTCGCCGACAGATCGCCGATGAGTGAGGAAGTGTAAGTGAGCGCCGTCGGATTTTCATTTTTGACAAAATGACGGAAAAACTTGAACAACGCTACTGCATCAAATTTTGTGTAAAGCTTGGCGATTCCAAGTGGAAACGATCCGCAAGATTCAACAGGCCTTCGGGAACGAAGCAATGGGTACCACACAGATAAAAGAGTGGTACAACTGCTTCAAAGATGGTCGCACATCAGTGGAAAGTGAAGCACGTTCTGGTAGGCCCTCAACATCCCGAAATGAGATCGTCATTGACCAAGTGAGGACCCTGCTGATGCAGGATCGTCGAATCACGATCAGAGAACTTGCAGATGAGGCGGGCGTCAGCATTGGATCCGTTCATTCCATTGTGACTGAGGATTTGGGATTAAGGAGAATCTCAGCGAAGTTCGTGCCAAAGCTGCTAACGATCGAGCAGAAGCAACTCCATTTGAGATCGCACAGGACATGCTGGAGACTGTGAACAGCGATCCCAACTTCTTCAACACAGTGATCACTGGCGATGAGACCACAGTGATCCGTCATTTTGTCAAAAACGAAAATCGCGCGGCGTCCACTTACACTTCCTCACTCATCGGCGGTCTGTCGGCGACTGACAGCTTCTGCAGGCAGGATAATATTCACGCATATGGATTAGGATCGCCTACATACGTGCACCAAACCACGCCTCCCTAGCTTCATTTCTTTACGCACGAAAATTAAGGTTGGATAATTTTTGAACACACCTCGTATATATATATATATATATATATATATATATATATATATATATATATATATATATATATATATATATATATATGATATATTATTTATTATATATATATATATATATAGATATATAGATATATATGTAATATATTTATTTATATATAATTACATATATATATATATATATATATATATATATAATATATATATATATATTGTTGCGGATCCGGGGTGGCGGGATTCTCACCCGACTTGGCGCCATCCTCACTACCGTCTCCGGGGTTTACAACGCCGGCCGGCTCAGCACAGGCTTCGGGTCACGCGTCTTCAATCGCGATACCAACGTAATCCTTTACCTTGCCAGTTGGGGAAATAGAACCCCTGGTTACAGACTGGTTTTGTCAGATGCCGAGCGTTTTCTGCCAATCTGTAACCATTTTGGTTTATATGCCAATCGAACGGATCACTCCTGACACGACACGCATTAATCCATAACGGCAACTTCATACAAATTAACCAGATTTATTGGGGAACATCGGGATCACAACACAAGCAAATTCACGACAATGTTTTTATAAACAATCCTCAACCCGTTCTTAACTAGGGAACCACGGACTCCAGGTTTCGAGGGGGACGCTACCGAGATATGCCTTAAACAACGTGCAGACAAAGACAGACAGACAGCATGCATGCAAGACAAGAAGAGTACTTGGTGATGTCTCATGGACGAGAGGACAGTGTCAAAAGCACGAATGTCGCTCGCAACAGGCGGATGCCCACGGATTCGTGCTCCAGCTCGAATGCGCCACGTGGCGAATGGAGGCGTCGTACTCTTGCCCCCTTCGCACCGCACGCGGTCTCCACGTGCTCTGACCCGGCGTAAGGTCGACAATGGCCTCAGCTGATCTCTCTCACGGTCCAGCATACAAATCCAGGCCTGGCCATTCACCAGACAAGGCCCAAATCGAGGTGCCGAGCTCTGCAGGCGGATCGACAAAAGTGTCGAGCCGTGAGGTGAGTAAGTACGGAGGCTCCGCGGCCAGACGCAGGCCGAACCTGTCGATCACCTCCCCATACGAGTCAATCGTCGACTCGACGTGCAGGCCGCCTCTCCCACTGTCCAAAAGGGCAGACTCGACGTGCAGGCAGCCTCTCAAAGCGACTGCCGTTTCTCAAAATCAACCTTTTCACGAAGCCTTCGTTTCTCTCGCTTCGAAGCCCCTCCGAGCAAGCCTCGAAAACCCGACTGTTGTTTTCCACACACAATACTCTTTTCTCCGAAGCCTTCGTTCGCTCGCTTCGACACACGAGCACCCTCTCAACCGACTGCAGTTTTGCCCTTCTGCCAAACTGAAGTTGTTCACGAGGTCTTCGCTTGCTCTCCCGTTACACGAGCACCCTTCCTCAGCAACTGCAGTTTTGCACTTCTGCCAAACTGAACCCTTTTTCTCTCTTTTACAGTTTTCTTCGTTCGCTCGCTTCGAACCACTCGCTCCTCCCCCTTTTCGAAGCCGACAAAACTCCTCCCCTTAGCTCCACCTTCCTCTCCAGGCCACACCCCTCAGCCGACTGGGAGGGGCCTATCGTCCGGAGAGGGGAAGAAGAAGAGGGAGCCCTTGGCACACCACCGTACGAACAATAAACATGCATCCTACACCTCCCGACACACAGGTAACGTCCATTTTACCATACAACCTAGCTAAACATGCATTTAATGGGGGATCTGAGCTAATCCTATATTTAGTAGTCCAATAAGGGCCATTTCTGTAACACTACCCCACCTTTCTGCCGAGGCTCTCCCGAGCCTCCATCTGGGGCAGCCCATGGCAATGGCCCTGTCTAACTTACAGATCTCCCATTTACTCTAACCCACAACATAGGAAGCACTTAACTCCAAAAACCAAAGTGTCACAGTAAGATTGGCATGTCCCTATCCTAGTGTGTCGGGCCACCAATCTAACAAACAATTCACACTCTATGCACACTACTTAACATTCTAATTATGGATTTGAACGGGAGGGCAATCAATTTTACTTTTAACACCAATATTGGCATAGGAGCAGAACATTCAAAGGTTCAAAGTTCTTTCACGTGTTCACTCCTTCATGCCCCTCCCGGCAGTATTGGCTATTCACCCCTGAGGGTTTCCTCACTTCATGGCCTTATTGGCCTCTCACCAGGTGAGTTCAGTCGGCCAGTGGCCTAATCTCACAAAGAGTTCTTCAGCCCACTGAGCCCACAAAACGGCATGCATCTTCGGCTGCAACGGCCCACAAAATGGCATGAATCTTCGGCCGCAACGGCCCACAAAAGCACTTTGGCCTCAATGGCTCACAAAAATGCTTCGGCCCATATGGCCTACTCACAAGCAGCAGCAGGCAACAAGCCCTGCATTGGACAGCAGGTGACACAGCAATGGTGGCACGGTGATATCGATGGTAAAGGCCCTGTCACACCTTGACGTTTTAGCCAGCATATGCCGACGCATGAAAATTTTGGCGAATACGCTGGCACACGTCGAATAAGTTATGGGTAAGTTTTGTATACGTTAAGAGCACGCTGAAGCACGCTGGCATACGTCGTAGTACACCGAGCTCGTCGACAAATTTTAAGCATGCTCAAAATTTTTCGACGTATGCCAGCGTATGACTCACACGTTCCATATACGCTGGCCTTAAGTTGTAGGCACGTTATGCGATCGTTGACACACGTCGACACACGTTACTTGTAAGTTACTCATAAGTCGAAACACGTCGAGGTAATGTTTAGCGTACCCGAAACTTATTTCTAACCTATGAGTAACGTGCTTTGAACCAATGTGTAACGTATCTCCAACGCATATTGACGTATGTAGACATATTTGACGTCTTCCGGACGACCACAGAACTTACTGAACGTGTTTCTAACGTACAGCTACCGTATAATGGCGTATTGGCAGCGTTTAGGGGAATTGGTATATAAAATGGGCTTCACAGGAGGAACCCGTCAGTGTTCCAGACTCCATGTTTTTTTTTCTTGGTTTTTTTGTTTTTCTTCGGCATGACGGTGATGTTGACACTTCGATTTCTAGTGCGGTTATGATTTGAATCGTCGAGCGGCAGCCTATTAATAGGCTATGCACGTGATCGTCGGCGATACGCTGCCACGAGCTATGCATAAGTTAGACTATCGTTGGGCATAGGTTGTGAACGCCGACAACACGCTAAGCATTCGTTGGTATAAGTTATCGAAACGTTCTGTGTACGTTACTAATACGTTATGCATACGTCCAACTCGTTATGAATACGCCCAAAACTGAAAAAAACATCAATAGTTCAGCGTACGCCAGCGTTTTAGATCAATTTTGATACGTTGCCATCCACTGGCTAAAACGTCAAGGTGTGACAGGGCCTAAGCAAATGCAGTTTGGAGGTGTTCTTGAGGATGCAAATGGGTGTGACGACCTCAGACCAGATGAGTTGGAGTGTACCCTTAACCTTCCTTGCCTGACTTGTTTTGGTTAAGTTCTCCCGTTTTTTTTCTTCCTTCCTCTTTTTTTTTTCCTTTTACAGACAGGATGGTGTGTTCTTACTCAACTGTTATCTTCGTGGATGTGTGCTCATGACATACTGGTGGCCTCTCTGGCACTCGGAGAGGGTGACCTAGCCTGGCCCTTGTTAACAAATTCTCCCATCAACACTACTCGTACCAGGTGTCACACATGAATGGTGCGGAGGAGAGTCCATCGAACCTAACCATTTACTTTTAGCTCTAGACAATGCAACAAACCCTGCTATGGCTGAATGATCCTAATGACCCATTTTTCCCGACCTGGCACACTGTTCCATTCTATTAAACCTGGGAAGGCCCTTATTTGTCTTTTTCCATTCGTGGTGCCAGGCATAACTCGCTGGCCGGGAGTGTGACTACTACTAGGCCTCTTTGCTGCTTCCAATCAGGGGTGGAGGACACCCAGCGACCTCGGGGTTCACCTGAGCGTGCTTCTGGCGCTCCTAACTAAGGGTGGCTCTCTCTAGCCCCCATACTGTGCCCTCATAGCACCTAATACTGTGCTCTCATAGCACCCATACTGTGCTCTCATAGCACCTACACTGCTCTCCTGGCACTGACCTACCCTGCTCTCCTGGCACTGATCCCTACGGTGCTCTCCTGGCACCTCTGACAGCCTTCACCTGCCAGAAACCCCCAAAGCCCTGTTGCCCTATTTTCCAATTCACCAAACCATGTCACACTACCAACCGGTATCCCCATACCTTGGCCTGCACCTACCCCTCGCAGTCCCGCTGCACAATGGAACAGCAGCCAGAATCCATGTCAAATCCTCTCAGTCCCCCTAACCTACACTAACTTGGTTAGGAGACTCCTACCGACAGGGTACGTTGTTCGCACTCACTCTCCTCATTAGCACATCACGCCATTCACCCAAACTCTTTAGTCATCCATTCCACAGTACCGCACACCCAGCCCACAACACCATCCAACACCTTTCACGTTTATGTGAAAACAACAACACACCAGTCCCTCGGATCCCACTTGGTCATCAGATTTAACCAGTACACTTTTTCATCAAACCCCAATTAATTTGTCACTACGTCCATCATCCGCTGGCCTCCTCCATACTGCCCTAATCGTTTATTTCCAAAAGTTTAACACAGACATCAAAATCTCTTCACCAGCCTCATGAACCTCTGCATGGTTCCAACCAGGCATTTCAGTCTTTCTCAAACAAGCCACTCTTTGTCATCCACTTGTTTCAGGTGTGTCTAACGCTCTGCCTGTAATGTCTCCACACTTTTTTTTAATAATCACCCAAATCCACTCGTGCCACTCTTATGCCTTCTGTCATCTCTCAAACTGCAATCACTTTCGGTACAATTTCCAATCAAAATTTTCACATGCCCATATGGCCTGCTTCTTTGGCTCATTGGAAGGGGAGTGAGGAACGAATCCCTCATTACCCATTACATGACCCCGCCGCCTTTCCCGCCACGGCTCAAGGGGGTCACGCCCTCAATGGGGGCTGTGATCTACCCCCTCCTTTTCTCCAGGGTTCGCTGAAGTCAGGCAAACCCCAATCGGTGGAACGGCCTCCCCCTCTTCTCCAGGGTTCACGGAAATCAGGTAAACCCAATCAGTGGAACGGCCTCCCCTCTTCTCCAGGGTTCACGGAAATCAGGTAAACCCCAATAGTGGAATGGCCTCCACCTCTTCTCCAGGGTTCATGGAAATCAGGTAAACCCCAATAGGTTGTAATGGCCTCCCCCTCTTCTCCAGGGTTCAGGGAAATCAGGTAAAGCCCAACCGGTAGAATGGCCTCCCCCTCTTCTCCAGGGTTCACGGAAATCAGGTAAACCCCAATCGGTGGAATGGCCTCCCCCTCTTCTCCAGGGTTCAAAGAAATCAGGTAAACCCCAATCGGTGGAATGGCCTCCCCCTCTTCTCCAGGGTTCACGGAAATCAGGTAAACCCCAATCAGGGAGGCGGCCTCCCCCTCTTCTCCATAACTTCCTGAAGACAGATAAACCCATTCAGCTAGCCAAACCCCTCGTGTGCTCAGAAAGGTTTGAAGAACCAAGTGACACACGCCAGTGCCACCCGCTACTCATCTGCACTCCACTCCAAAGTTCCTGTGAGGCTGATAGAGAAATTAAAATCCAATTTCTAAAGCCTGCTCCTGGATGCAGCACCTCCAACTCTGTAAGAACCCATGCGGAGTTGTCATTATGGTTTCCCTCCCCTGGCTCAAGTTCTGTCCTGGTGGCATTTCTATTTCCCCTTGCACCTCAAAGCTATTTCCTATGTCACCACTCATTCCATGCTCAGGACTCCCACACACAGCAGGCTGCACACATTCCAAGGTTATGTGTTGACACTCCACACCTTCAACCTTGCCTGTGTACTGACCAACTGCCTCGCACTCCAGGGCTACATTCTCGACCGCCAGGTGAATACCCACACACACTTCGGCCTCGCCAACACATACCGGTGCTGTAGTCTGGAGTGTGGGCTCACAGCATTCATTCACAGGCACTCCACACACATATTCAGGGTCACGCATACATGCACCCCATTGGACAGAGTCTCTTCGTTAACATAAAATTCAATTTCTACCTTAAGCTCATCATCCGCACCATGTATGCATGTACCCACGTACCTGCTTCGTTCCAGAGTCACCTCTGTCCGGTCGCTTCTCTCCAGCAGGTTGCTCATCATCGGTTCGCCATACTCCTCTGGGGCTGTCAGCTCCACATGCTGACCTGCTCAAAATGTATCTCACTCGTCAACAACCCCGCATGCTCCCTCAATGTCTCAATCACCAGGGTTTGCTCTAATTGTGGTGTCATCCGACGAGTGATGTCAATCAAGTTCCACACCACTAACATTACTCCCTGTGGTGATATCACACATCCCACATTATTGTGCTGTTTTACTTCCTGGCTCCATTTTCCTTCCCATTTGAGTCGTTCTTACTCTCCAAGCCTTTTTAGTTGTTCGTTATCTTTCCGGAGTTTTTACATCTCCATGTACTCCAACCTTGCTCTCTTCTTTAGCTGGTCAGTTTTAAAATTCGTTTTCTTTTTGTTTTCTATCCCACCGTCTCTCATGTTCTTCATTCTCCAATCTCATTGTTTCCTTCATTTTGTTGATTTCCTTTTCCTGTTTCATTCCTTGTTCTTTTTGTTTCTTATCCCACTGTCTCTCTTGTTCTTCATTCTCCAATCTCGTCGTTTCCTTCAATTGGCTGATTTCCCTTTTCTGTTTCATTCGTTTTCTTTCACTATCTCCTCGTACTCCAACCTTGCTTTTCCTTTAGTTGTTCAATTTCAAATCCATGTTCTTTTTGTTTCTTATCCCACTGTCTCTCTTGTTCTCCTTCTCCAATCTCATCGTTTCCCTCAATTGGTTGATCTCCCTTTCCTGCTTCATTCGTTGTTCTTTCACTATCTCCTCGTACTCCAACCTTGCTTTTTCCTTTAGTTGTTCAATTTCAAATCCATGTTCTTTTTGTTTCTATCCACTGTCTCTCATGTTCCTCATTCTCCAATCTCGTTGTTTCCTTCAATTTATTGATCTCCCTTTCCTGCTTCATTCGTTGTTCTTTCACTACTCTTTCTTGTTTCCTCTTCTTAGTCTTGCTTTGGCTTCTCGCTGTTCGATCTGCACAGTGTGGTTCCTTAACGTTTCATTCTCCGTTCTCTTTCTTTCCTCTCTTAACATCCTCAGCTCGTTTTGTAATTCCGTCTCTTTGTTTTGGTGTTTTGTAACTCAGAAGTTTTTTCCCCTAATTTCTCTCTGCGCCTCCTCACCTCTTTTGCATTCTTCCCTCCTCATTTCGTCCATTTTCTTACCGTATTTCTTTAGTTGTTCCTGAAATTTCTGTTCTCTTTTTATCTCCCCTTCTCGGCTTTCTCTACTCTGATTGCCTGATCTTACCTCTTCCTTCAGACGTTTCATTCCAAATCGTGTTCACATTTTTCCTCTTCCAGCTTTGTTTTCCTTTCTTCTTCCTCCCTCATTTCTTCCTGTAGTTCTTCGAACTGTCTTGACTTTTCCAACAATTCCTCCTTCTTTGCTCCAGATATTTCTCTCCTCTTTTATCTTCTGTTCTAGGCTTTCTCTTATCTGTTTGCCTGATCTTACCTCTTCCTTCAGTTGTTTCAATTCCAAATCGTGTTCACATTTTTCCTTTTCTAGCTTTTCCCCATTCTTCCTCCAAGTTCTTCCTATCCTGGAGATACCAATCTGCTCTTCCTCTATTCTTTTGTTCAGTTTACTCTTCTCATATTCCAAATTATGGGTATAGAACATACTAAATTCTTTTTTCCACATTGTTCGTCGACTCTGTTGGCTACATCCTCTTTCAGCCACTGAATTTGTTCCGTATATCGGCCACTTGTTTTGACCCACCGTACACATCCTTTTACTGAATCTCGTCTGCGTGCCGTTGTGCTCGTCCACTTCAATTTGTCCTCTTTATATAATCTTCATAACTCCTCACCTCTTCCAAGGCATCCCCCAATTGTGTCTGAAGCTTGCCAATGTTCACGCAGTCGTCCTGCTACGCCTGCCATGGCACATGCCGCGACCACGTGGTCTGACCGGTGGCTGGGAGCTTCCGCTCGTGTTGTGCCGTTCGTTCCGCTATAATTAGCCCTCTCCCGCTTCGTGTCGTGCCAAGGTGGAGCTGCGCCGCCATTTTGCGACTCCATTTTCTTTATAATTTGCAAGTTTTTCCTCCGATGCGCTCAAGCATAAAATCAAATCAAATTTGGACCATTTTTATTTTTTTGCTTCTCGTAACCAATGTCCGGGGTGCGAAATGCACCACTGGTCCAAATATCCCGCTCCTGACTACCAAACTGTTGCGGATCCGGGGTGGTGGGATTCTCGCCCGACTTGGCGCCACCCTCACTACCGCCGTCTCCGGGGTTTATTACGCCGGCTGGCTCAGCACAGGCCTCGGTCACGCGTCTTCAATCGCGATAACAACGTAATCCTTGTACCTTGCCAGTTGGGGAAATAGAACCCCTGGTTACAGACTAGTTTTGTCAGATCGAGCGTTTTCTGCCAGTCTGTAACCATTTTGGTTTTTATATGCCAAACGAACGGATCACTCCTCGACGCGACACGCATTAATCCATACGGCAACTTCATACGAATTAACCAGATATATTTGGGAACATCGGGGATCAAACACAAGCAAAATCCACGACAATGTTTTTATTAACAATCCTCAACCCATTCATAACTAGGGAACCACGGACTACAGGTTTCGAGGGGGACGCTACGAGATATGCCTTAAACAACGTGCAGACAAAGACAGACAGACAGACAGCATGCATGCAAGACAAGACAGAGTACTTGGTGATGTCTCATGGACGAGAGGACAGTGTCAAAAGCAAGAATGTCGCTCGCAACAGGCGGATGCCCACGGATTCGAGCTCCAGCTCGAACGCACCGCGTGGCGAAATGGAGGCGTCGTACTCTTGCCCCCTTCGCACCGCAACGCGGTCTCCGCGCGCTCTGACCCCGCGTAAGGTCGACGATGGCCTCAGGTGATCTCTCTCACGGTCCAGCATAGAAATCCAGGCCTGGCCCGTTCACCAGACGAAGCCCAAATCGAGGTGCCGAGCTCCGCGGGCGGATCGACAAACGTGTCGAGCCATGAGGTGAGTAAGTACGGAGGCTCCGCGGCCAGACGCAGGCCGAACCTGTCGATCACCTACCCATATGAGTCAATCGTCCACTGACGTGCAGGCCGCTCTCCCACTGTCCAAAAGGGCAGACTCGACGTGCAGGCAGCCTCTCAAAGCCGACTGCCGTTTCTCAAAACTCAACCCTTTCACGAAGCCTTCGTTTCTCTCGCTTCGAAGCCCCTCCGAGCACGCCTCGAAAACCCGACTGTTGTTTTCCACACACAATACTCTTTTCTCTGAAGCCTTCGTTCGCTCGCTTCGACACACGAGCACCCTCTAACCGACTGCAGTTTTGCACTTCTACCAAACTGAAGTTGTTCACAAGGTCTTCGCTTGCTCTCCCGTTACACGAGCACCCTTCCTCAGCAACTGCAGTTTTGCACTTCTGCCAAACTGAACCCTTTTTCTCTCTTTTACAGTTTTCTTTCGTTCGCTCGCTTCGACCACTCGCTCCTCCCCCTTTTCGAAGCCGACAAAACTCCTCCCCTTAGCTCCACCTTCCTCTCCAGGCCACACCCCTCAGCCGACTGGGAGGGGCTATCGTCCGGAGAGGGGAAGAAGAGAGGGAGCCCTTGGCACACCACGGTACGAACAATAAGCATGCATCCTACACCTCCGACACACAGGTAACGTCTATTTTACCATACAACCTAGCTAAACATGCATTTAATGGGGGATCTGAGCTAATCCTATATTTTAGTAGTCCAATAAGGGCCATTTCCGTAACACTATATATATATGGAGACATATTTATATATTTATATTTATTTCCAAATATATATATTTATTATATATACATATATATTTATATATATATATATTATGTGTGTATATATATTTATGTATGTGTATATATATAAAAAATATATTTTATATCTTTATATATATATATATATATATATATATACATATATATGTATATATATGTATATACATGATATATATATATATAGATATGTATATATATATAGATCTATATATATAGTTTTTTATATTTATTATACACACACATCAGAACCACCTCATGAGTGTCATGGTGAGCATTGTCATGGATTGTGTCTCACATGGTAAAACCACATAATACACAAAGAACAACTGGCTGTCTGCCACCCAGACGATCGTTCCTGCTAATGCAAACCATTCAACCAGAAGGCAGGTGATGCGTTCTGCAGTTAAATCGAAATGTGGAGTGCGATGAGCACTCCCCTGATCTCCATTGGACATAGTCCTACACCAAAATGCTACCTCCAATCCGGAAGCCTCGGCCCAGCTGCTCTGTCAAACAGACAACGATTGCATGGTCAACATCAGTTAAACATCAAACTGAGCCACCTATCCCGATTTCACTTTCAAAATCCTGGCGAGACTCGTCAAATAAGTCCAAAACTCGGATAGGCGGCTCGGTTTGATATTTAATTGATGTTGACCATGTAATGCTTGTCTGTTTGACAGAGTTGTTGGGCTGAGGCCTCCGGATTGGAAGTGACGCTTTGGTGTAGGTCTATGTCCAATGAAAATCGGGGGAGTGCTTGTCACACTCCACATGTTTCGATATATAATATGAACATATCAATCTATCAGATGCAGCGGTCTAGGAAATGCCTGCAAGAGAAGACTGTTGTACTACAGACTGCGAGTAAAGGCCAGAATAACAGAATTTAGGAGAATGGACTGGGCAATGGTCAATGGGCATCCTGCACATGCAAGGCACCAAGTGCTTCGCCTGCTCAATTGTAATTGACAATTTAGCGGAGAAATGCAACATACCAGAATGGACCGTCCATCAAGAGGTTAAAAATTGTGAACAGGATAAACACATAACAGGAGAGGAATTAATTCCACATGACAGGGGAAACAGCAATATGCTGGAAAGAAAGAGAGATTACACAAAAGGTTGCAATGTGGAGCTTCGGACAGAAGCTGTACACAAGAGAAGGTTGATATAATTAATAGCTGGTCAAACACTTGGAATATGTCTTTCAAGCCTGGCAACTCTCACTCTCTCTCTCTCTCCCCCAAAGGACTGTATGGAAAAACCCTCCCATATATCTTCCTAACAATTCTCTTGAAGAAGCCCAGTCACTCAAATTCATGGGCCTCACTATCAGCCATGATCCTTCTTGGGCAAACATTATTTCTAAGTTGGCCTCCAAAGCCAGTCATTAACTGGGCATCTCCCGTCGTGCAAAGTCCTTCCAATTGGCACACCTGAACTCTTATCCACCAACAAGGCCTTCATCCACAGCTTCATGGTGTACCGCTCTCCCCTCGGGGATGGTGCCACTGCCTCACACTGTGTTCAGCTTGATGCCATGGAAACAAGGCCTTAAAAAACATTGGGCTCTCCCACAATGAAGCTGAGTCTCTGGGCTTATCACTTTCAAAACAACAGACAGGTCGGTGGTCTGTTTGTCTTCCACTGCCTCATTTCTGGTTTTGCACTCTCTGCCCTTTCCATACTCTGTCCCCCTCCAGGTTTCTACAGGGTGCATGTGGTCTACAAGTAACACCCTTCTGGTGAAACTCTCAAAGTCCAGATTCACTGCTCACCTCCACTCATTAATTCCTCTTTTTTTTTCCTGCCTGTGGAAACAACTTCCTCCATTTCTTCAATCTCATTCTTCCCTTCAGGGCTTCAAGATATAATTGTTCATCACCATCTTAGATCATCGCCCATCCACAAACATGATCTTTGCTATCCTCATTACCGCTTCCCAAGCCCACCACCTTCCAAGCTTCCAGTTTTTTGCTTCCTGAGAGTTTGCAGCTGTATCCATCTTGTTCACACCCTGTCCTCCCTTAGCTTTCATTCTTCCCCATAGCACATAGTTCTCCAAGCCCGCCCTCATATTTTGTCACTCACCGCTGCTATTGGTGTCCTTATCGTCCTCCTCCTCCTCCTCCTCCTCCTCTCCTCAACCACCTTTCATTCTAATATGCTATAGTGGGGCGGCTTAGCTCCAAAAAACAGGTCGATTGTGCACTTTCCCTTAAAAGCATGAAACTTGGCACATGGTTAGAGTAACACCATACAAGATTTTTAGTCCAGGGGCCACCGGAAATTGCACCCCGTATGGTGGCCATCTTGGATTTCAAAATGGTCGCCACTGTGGACCTGTTTTGTTAAATATCTCCTAAACTAGTACAGATATCGAGACAGTGAAACACCTATAACTACATTTTAGGGCTCTAGGAATGCAATGGTGACATTAAATGTTTGAAAATTGTGGCTGCCATCTTGAAATCCCGCCATCCACAGCTATTTTGCTCTAAAGGTCTATGCTCACATTTCAGAGACAAATAAATTTTTGATGCTTTAAAATATTGATCAAACTATGAACTGGTAGTAGTTATGCATTCTTCATTTCAGGACATATTCTCCATTGTTATGGACTGCACAAGTGATCAACCCTACATAGCCCGTTCATACTGCAACTGGAGATGGCAAAGTGTATCAAACTTGTGGATCCATCTAAGCCAGATGCTGAAATGGGTCGAGTTACTCAGTGGAACTCTGCATTCTTTGTCAACAGAAACACCACTGAAAAGGTTCAGTTTCCCAGTCAACGAAAAGGTGAACAAGGTGAAGCAACAGTTCGCAGGGTACAAAACATTGGCTGATATCTCCTCGAGTTTAATAACCTCGGTCTGCTGCCTAGAACGATAAACATTGACACATTGGACGAAGGTCATGGTGTCGAGGCAGCTTTCATTGCTCATAATGCCAGTTGGCATAGGTCGTGCAGGCTTACGTACAACAATACAAAACTGAACGTGCAAGGAAGCGTTCTAAAGATATCCGGCTGATGATGCAGGTGAAGGTACATCTGGTGTTTCTAAGCGCACTCGGTCAGTTCTGCATCATCAATTTCTCAAGATCTCTGCTTTTTCTGTGGGCCGCAATGAAGCTGAGTCTCTGGGCATACTTTCAAAACACAGACAGGTCGGTGGTCTGTTTGTCTTCCACTGCTCCATTTCTGGTTTTGCACTCTCTGCCCTTTCCATACTCTGTCCCCTCCAGGTTTCTACAGGGTGCATGTGGTCCACAAGTAACACCCTTCTGGTGAAACTCTCAAAGTCTGGAAATATGCCTAATCTGGAAAAGAGAACTTCATGATGTTTCTACTTTCAAAACAGACAAACGTGTTCGAGAGTGTGCTGCACTTCTAGAAAGACGATGACTTGCTGAGACGTCTCAGTGGCGGAGATATGGTTGCTCTTGAAGCAAAATACCATGCAAAGTGCTTAGCTCTCTCTATTATCATGCATCCATGTCCAAACGGAGCAAGAAGGCACCGAGAATCTCGATAACATGCTTGTAGCATAGCATTTGCAGACTTGTGACATATATTGAGGAAACCCGTAAGGAGGATGCCACCATTGCTCTGTATTTAAGCTAGCTGATCTATCAAACCTGTATTCCTCCAGCTGGACCAACGGAGATCAAGCAGGAAAGCCACATACAATCTACAAGGCTCAAGCAGCGAATTCTTGCCCATTTTCCTGACATGAGAGACAACTAAAAAGGGCAGAGACATTTTGCTAACGTTTGATGAGGACATTGGACATGCCTTAGCAGAGGTGTGTCAACAGGCAGTGACAGTGATGCAGTGCACCTTGCACGGGGGCTCAGATAGTCCGGGACATCTGTTTGATAAATCCAAGCTATTTGATGGTTCATTTAGTGCAACATGTCAGGAGGAATCTGTGCCTAGTTCACTTATATCATTGGTCAACATGATACTGGAGGGTCCTAGCATTAAGGACCAGGCGTACCAACCTCTAACCCAGCTGCACTAAGCTTGGCACAGCTTCTTAAGTTTAATGCAGTCAAGCATGCCCGAAAGCAAAAGGACAAACCCACTAATTTGAGACATAGTCTGGAACGGGAAACCCCACTGGCAATTTATATTGGGTTGAAACAACATGCAGAAACCAGAAGAGAGAATTGGTGGAGAAGCTCTCCCAGCTTGGTATCAGCTCACGTATGATAGAGTTATTCAGATTTCTGCTGATATGGGAAATAGTGTGTGCCTACTCTATATATTGGAACAGGTTGTATGTCACCAAACCTGAGGCAGAACTTGTTTACTACATCCGCTGTTGACAATATCGATGTTAACCCGAGTTCTACAACAGCTAAAGACTCTTTCCATGGGAACCGCATCTCATTATTCCAGCACCCAAGACAACTGATGACAGCACTGATCGTGTCGAATCATTCTTGGTGGTGAAGCTGGCACGAAGAAACTCGATGCTTTGCAAATTACTACACCAATGTACCACCTGTTAAGGCAAGCGTAAAGGGGTCACCAGTTCCAGAAATATGCCTTAAGTCTCTGGCCAGAGAGAGACGTCCGGTGACGATAGATGGCTCGAGCATGTAAGAGAGCACTGAATCGCACCAAAATTGTGGCTGCCATCTTGAAATCCAAGATGGCCGCCATTGACAAACTATTTGCTCAATATCTCATTAAGTAGTAAAGATATCAATACAGTTTAAAAACAATGGCGGCCATCTTGGATTTCAAGATGGCAGCCACAATTTTCAAACATTTTATGTCACCATTGGCTTCCTAGAGCCGTAAAATGTAGGTATAGGCGGTTCACTGTCTCGATATCTGTACTAGTTAAGGAGATATTAAAAAACAGGTCCACACTGGTGGCCATTTTGAAATCCAAGATGGCCACCATACGGGGTGCAATTTCCGGTGGCCCCTGGACTAAAATCTTGTGTATTGTATTACTCTAACCATGTGCCAAATTTCATGCTTTTAAGGGAAAGTGCACAATTGATCAGCTAAGCCGCCCCACTACTATTCTTTTTGTTATGTTATGTCCTGATCTGTTCTATGTTCTTGCTCCTCCATGAGCATCTGTTCTATGTTCTTGCTCCTCCATGGGCATCTGTTCTATGTTCTTGCTCCTCCATGAGTCTTGACATTGTATAAGTTACAAAAAAAAATGCGGCTTAGGGCAAGTCAAACTGGACAGTGCAGCAGGACCAGACAAATTATCAAGCCAAGCACAAAAACAAAATGTAAGCTCCAAAATAACCTCTTCAGTAATTGGAGAGATGGTCATACCACCCAGCACCAAATACATCGAGAATCTGGCCAACTCAACAATAGGCACCATGTTGCCTCCCTCTGCAACAGACGGTGGCAAACCCTATCAAGAATAGGTTTCACCACCATGTGTGCTCAAGCAGATGGTGGCAAACCCTATCTATAATTATCAGAGGAAATACCTTGCCCCGCACTGAGAGCAGTGTCACCCCTCGGTAGTTGTTGCAGTCCTGGCGATCACCCTTCCAATCACAATAAGGCCCCTCTTCCAGTCAGTTAGGATGATGCCTGTGCTCAATACAGCACAGAAACACATGCAAGAACACAAGTACAGCATTTCCACCAGCCCTGAGAAGTTCAGCATGGATGTTAAAAATCGCAGGAGCTTTGCACCCTTTCAACTGATTCACCGCAGCCTGTTTCCACAACCAAAGGTGGTTCACAGTTGATTGGTGGGTCAACAAAAGGGATAGTAACATTCCTGATATTCAACTCAACAGCAGGTGGGTCAGCTTGGTGAAGCCGCTCAAAGTAACTGGCCCAGCGGGCCTTCACTTCAGACTCCTCTGTCAAGAGCTCACCACCCTGCACTTCAACTGCAGTGCACCGAGGGACAGGCTTGGAGGAATGCAATGCACAAATTCCACTGTAAGCAGGATGAGAATCACTTGACCACACGTGATGCTCTACCTTTTCACCGATTCCTCACACATAAGCCTCCTTGTCCACCCTCAGCGAAAGTACAGTTTTACGCCTCACCTCCCTGAACAGTTCAGTTCTGCCATCAAGCCTGACCCTGTGACTAGTCAATGGTATTCAGTGTCCCTTGGGAGACAAAGTTCCTCTTCACCTGACGGTGGGTTCCAAGACACCCACCGGCAACATCAAGGTAATCTTGAAGGCACTCCACAACTCTTCAGGATCTCCCGAAACACCCAGACCCCTTAAACCTCCAATCAACCTGTCCGCAAATTCTTAAGCTACCCTTTCATCCTTGAGCATGCTGTCATCCAACCTAGGCTGGGATCGTATCTTTCTCTTGCATTAGAGCCGCAACTTTAGGGTTGCTACAACAAGCCTGCGATCGGTACCAAGGAACTGAGGATTCCAGTAGATGCTGCGGTTCTGGAGAAACCTCCAGTGACCATCAACGAGAATGTGGTCAATCTCCTTTGTCACACCACCAGCATTGGAATACCAAGTCCAACGATGTGGCTGTGGGTGATGAAACCATGAACCCACTCCCCTAAGTCCACAGCGTCTTGTGAAGTCAAGGAATTTAGTGCTATTCTGTTTCACAGTTCCAGACCCATGGGAACCAAAACATGTCTCATAACCATCCCTATCAGTGCCAATCGACAAATTGAAATCCCCCAAGATTAGAAGAGTATTTTACCTGGCGGCACTGATTAAACACCGACTCAAACACGGCATAGAATGTCTCCTTCACAGTGAGATCACTCGCCTCAGTCAGGACACATACAGAGCAAAAAGGGTCGTTGACTAGAGTTATCTTGATTACCATAGGAGTCAGCTTGGTGGAAACAGCTACAGGAACTCCCTGGGAATGGTAACCATCAGAGCAACCAGACCAATAGTATGTGTAACCACCTGCAATGATCTCACTACTCTCCGGTCTCTTAACCTCAGAAAGTGCTGCAATACTGATGTTCTGATGCTGGAGTTCAGATTACAGCAGACAGGTGATCACCCTATCTTAGAGCGAGGATATTCCAGGCACCCACCCGAAGGGACCGCCTCAGGTTAACCCGAGGAGACAGCTGTCTGGTGGACGACATCTCAGCACCACTCCGACACATACCACCACAACGCGACCCAGAAGGGTTGCCCCGTGATTTCCTTCCTATCATCAAAAAATGGGGGTCCCAAAGGCTTTGCCCCAATCCCGTCATCCAGTGCACCTCCTAAGAACGGCAAACCCAACTGCAGGAGAGCATCTGCGGACATAGTTGGGCATCAGATATTTATGGCCAATGAATCACAAGGAGCTCCTCCGCCCTTTGACAGCTTTTGTTTTTAACCCTGCTGGGTGTCCATATCCATACACTTTCTGCACCAGGAAACCTGGTGGGGCGTCAGTTTAGTCACCGTTAACGTGACCATGAAACAGGTTATTACAGGTTTACATGGTCCCAGTAGCAAGTCCCATATCTGATCTGGCCTCATCTGACAATAAATACATTAAATGTGTGATGTGCATTATGAATACATGATAATAAATTAAACCCTCCAGCAAGGCAGGTAAACATCTAAAGGTAAAGTAAAATGCTATAATTGGAAATTTTGAATTATGAGGTTACATTGCTGGGTTGACTGACTGATTGTATAGACACAGCTGAAGTTGTGGGTCTACTAATGTAGAGCCATGGCCACGGTTGTGGACTCACCATTTGGAGAGGATCTCGGCTAAAAAGGTCAAAACCTCTCTGAAAAATGAAATCCGGCTAATGATCCAAGCAGTCGGAAAATCTATCCGTTGCTTACAGGTTGATAAAGTTGTTACTTTAGGTAAACAACTATTTTGAGTTTTGCAATAAAAATAAAGGGTGGAACGGAGTCCTCCAAAGACTCAAAGTATCTACCTCTTCTTTGGTAAGGGATCACAGTTCATGGACCAAGCTGTTGAATTTTTGATGTTGTCATAGTTTTATTCTGAGGGCTCTTTTCAGTATCGTCACTGAACCCCGAACTGCCTGCAATTGTCGTTTGTTTGGAGTAATATTGCTTTTTGTATCTGAGTACTATGTCCGGTCGCAATGCTTTGTTTTTGATGTTCACGCTCAATGGCATAATCAGGTCATACGTGAGTATGACGTCCTCGTTTTCCATCTTTCCATGAGTTTTCTGGAACTGGGATGTTGAAATTTTTGCAGATATGCCAATGAATCACTTTTGCACTTTTGTTGTGTGTAAAGTTGTTCTGATAGTTTTTGGCATCCCGAAAGCAGGTGAGGGGTACTTTCTGTTGTCTTGCAGAACCTACACTTGTCCATCTGCCTCAGTCTTGCCACTTTTTATATCCATTTTCAATCCAAGAGCTTTATATCATCCATGTACAGTCGATGTGTCACCTTTCCTGTTTCTTTGGATGTTCTTCTATTGGTTGTTAAGGTGTACCCATGTCCTTGTTTGTTGATGGTTACTCAGTGGGTCCAGAACCAGACAAAACAAGAGAAGTGGGGGGGGGGGGGGGGGGGGGGGAGACTGTCTCCCTGGAAGATCCCACGCCGTATATTCATATCTGGTATTCGATATTTCCTTCTGAGTGCTGTAATATCAATGTGGTATTCCAGAGCTCCATTGCTTTCTCAATCAGTTTGATTATTTGGGGATTGATTTTGTGTATTTGCAATGCATTTTTATCATCCACAAATGTGGGACAATGTCAAAAGCTTTCTCATAATCTATCCAGGCGGTGGAGAATTTGGTTCCTCGCATTTTGCAATTTTCAAGTACAGTCTTGTTCAGTAGTAGGTGGTCAATTGTTCCATAAAATCTCTTACATCACGTTTGTTCTGCCTCCAAACCTCCTTGTTGTGTTCGGTGATGGGACATCATCTCTGTAATGATTCCTGTCGGAAGTTCGTATGTTCTTGGTGGGCCTGTTATTGGTTGGTATTTGTGAGGAAGTTGTTTCTTCAGATTTTGGGATGAGAAAGGTGTTTCCTTCTGTGAGCCACTCATCCACTGCCTTTTCCTCTTGGATTGCTTTGTTGAATGTCCTGGTGTAGTGATTGTGGAAAGCATCAAGTTGCTTTAACCAGAAATTGGGAATTCCATCTGGACCTGGGATTTTAATGTTTCGAATTTTTTTCTTCATCAGTAATCACTGGGGGCATTTCTTCAAGATGTTGTTTTTTCACAAATGTGGGACACTTGTTGGCTTAGGGGACAAACACAAATGTGGGACAAACCTGGGGTTGGCTTAGCAGTTAGGGTGGTGGCTTGGGATCCTAGGGTCCTGAGTTCAAGCCTCAGTGGCTGCTGAACTAACACCAGGGGGTTGACTTAGCCTGTCATCCTTCCGAAGTTGGTGAAATGAGTACCAGTGCAGCAGCCAAAAGACTGCACATGAAGGGAAGGGATATTGATGGATTTATTAAATCTGGTATTGGTGTGGCACAGGCATGATGGGCCAAATGGCCTCCTCCTGTGCAAAATTTCCTTGTAAAATTATTTTCCAAGTTTGGGATCCATTTCACCTCTTTTTCATGTTATTTTCAATCTTCAAAAATTCCTTTCCAGAATTTTTCAAGTTTCTTTTTCAGGGGGAGTTGACACATTGTGCTTTTGTTTCCCTAATTCGCAGTGGAATCTCTTCAGGTTTCTCTCAAACATCTGGTTTTGTTTTCTCCTGTTATTTGTTTCCTCGTAGTTTTTTATTTTCCTCGTGGTGAAGATAAAATTAATGTCAAAAACTTCCTTGTTATCATTTCTATTTTGAGTTTGTTTTCAGCACCCAAGCACTCGAAGTCTTTGTCTTCAATTTTGGATTGGTTTTTTACTCTTTGGATTCTCTTTTTTGGTTTTGGGTTTTTGTTTCCTTTCTTGAAACTGTTGTATTTGTCCTATGCCCTTACTCAGTTGCTCTCTTTGTGTCTCTAATCTCTGTTTCCATGGTGGAATTTGGCTTCTATTTGTAGGGCCTGATTTTTTTTTCCTGCTTGTGGTGGTGTTTGTCCGTTTCTTTTTCTTGAATGAATGGTGCCGCTGTGAAACACACGATATTGATTTCCTTCAAGGTGGATGATTTTGAAATCACTTTTCTTATTGAATGGTTGGTTCGCCTCACTAAGATTTTTGTTCGTTTGTTGTTTTCTATGCGATTGAGTTTTAGTCTCTTTTAGTTCTATCAGTTTTATCTCTTCTATTTTGTTGGCCAACTCTTCTTCCAGCCTACGCTGCTCTTCATCATCTTCACCCTCCTCCTCTTTCCCCTTTGTGAAAAAGTGGAAAATAGGACAAATACAGGAACGAAGGAAACAGGATAACTATAACTGTGCCTGAGTCACCTTGTCCTTGTCTCTGAATCGGTCTTGCCCCTCTTTCAGGGGGATGTCGTTTTCTCCTTTTGCCACCCTCTTTCTTTACCTCCTATGGACTGGCTCTATTTTGGGGTTTGGGCCCCCATCTCATTGTGCAGCCAAAGCTACCTCTCGTGCCATCTCGGCCAATTCCCTGCCATCCCTTTTTTCACCTTCAAGCAAGCACTTCGCTCCGCTCGCTCTAATCTCTCTTGACACTTGTTGCTTTGCCATTGATGTAATGTCTTATATTATTTCTTTATTTATCTGGATATCTTTTAATTGTTCAAAAAAAACATTTTAAACTTTATCAAATGGGACTCTCTTTGCCCTACTGGGCAATTTCTTTTTTATAGCTGGTCCCTGAACCGCTCACCCTTACCTTTCCTTCCCCATGCCTCATGTCTGGAATACTTTTTGGATTGGAGGATTCTCTCCTCCTCAACACTTCAGGTTTACATTTGTAGTTTCTTCACTGCAGTGTCTTTGATGGTGAAGAGACAGGTAGCACCTTTACAGCTCCTTGCTTTGGCGCATAATCATGTCTCTTTGTAAGGTGATGATTTTCCTTGCTTGAGAAGGTGCAATCATTAACTTTTACTGCGCACTTTCTTGCTGCTCAGGATGGCCACACAGACATATGGTTTCCCCTATAGAAGGCCTGTAACTCTTTGCTTGAGATATTTTTCTTCTTTTTATCAACACAAGATGTTCCGTCGTTTCGCCGTGCCCTGTCTTCATCACCTCCTTCCATTCGACTGAAGGCCCTTCCGCCCCGGGACCCACTGTGCAGCTCGCACAAGAGTCCAGACCATGCATGAGTCACACAGCATCGCACTCTGCTCACTTTTCTCCCACCTTCATTGCCAGGTCTGACGTCTGCAGTCAGGGTCAATACCCCGGAATCTTCCAGCACCTTGATCAACATATCACCAGAGTCTGCCATGCAGCACCGCCCTGACCCACACATTGCAGAGCCGTGCACATTTTGTGTCATTTCCCGTCTCCACATCCCAGTGGATCCCTTAACAGTGGCCATGCCAATCCCATCCCCCTTCAAACCTTCGCTTCTGGCATCCGGAGTTTCAGGCAGTTTATCGGAGCCACGTCTGTTGACAAAGCACCTTCTCGATCTATCAGACCCGGTGTTGGCAGAGCTTTGCGGACATTCATGTTTCCGTCTCCATTCACAGCCGCTCCTATCCTTAATGCCGACATCCTCCCTTGTTTCACCGGAGGCCCCTCCTCCAGGTCTGCCATGTAGCCTGCACAAGAGTCTGATCTGTTTGTGATCCACATGCCAGCATACCTTGTTCATCCTTCTCCTTTCGGTGTGTGTGTGTGTGTGTGTGTGTTTTTTTTTTTTTGACAAGATGACTCCAATGTCAAATTTAAGTGATGATCCTGGAAAATTTTACAACTGGAAGTAAATATTCATGATTGACTACATTACTGTACTGTCTGTAGACAAAATGATGAATTATTACACCAAATGTGACATATATGTGTGTAACAAAGAATGGAGTGCAAAAAAAAAATGAGTGCAATCATTATTGCACATTTTGCATTTTCCTGTCGATGGCTTAGAGGCAAAAAAAGTCAACAAGCAAAAGACTACTGTTAGTTGTAGTTGGGAATATATGACTGAGAGCAATAGACTAAAATAAGGGAGAAACACAGATAAGAACTAGAACGGTACTCGGTCGAGTGCATCCCTCCGCCAGGCTGAACAGTTTACATTTTGTATCTCACCGATAGGCCGGATCTGCATCTCTACCTTAACTAAATATAATCAGCTCATTCTTATCACATACCCAACTCTTTCACGATGTTCCATCTCAATCTATCCACAGCTTTTTGAAATATCATGCCATATGTCGTTTTTGGGCCCATCTCTCAATGTTGAATATTCACTTTAAAAAAAACTAGAAGGGCATTCGGTAGAGCGCGTACCTCCACCACGTAATGCCTGATCCATGAGAACATATCGGGCCCAATACATTTTTGAAATATCATGCTATACAGTACTATATCGTTTTTGGCCCTGTCTCTCAAAGGTGAAGAATCACTTTGAAAATTAAATAATTCTCGTAGCCAGATCCGGATTCAGATCCTCTACAAAATCGAATCAATTCGTCCTTACGGTGCACCCAACATGTCCACCAAGTTTCATCCTAATCTGTTCACAAATTTTCGAGATAACATGCGATATATCAGTTTAGCACGAATCTCTCAATGGTGAAGAATCGCTTAAAAAAATTATCAGATCCGGATCCGGAATCAGATCTTCACCAAAATTTAATCAGTTTGTCCTTGTCACACACCGAACCTGTCCACAAAATTTCATCCCAATCCGTCCACACCTTTTTTAAATATCCTATACACAAACAAACAAACCGACAAACAGACAGAAATTTATGAAAACATAACCTCCTTCACCTTCGGTGGCAGAGGTAATAAAAAAAAAGTTTCATATCGGGATCCGGATCGGATTTTCACCAAAATCTAATCAATTCTTTCTTGCCATACACCCAACTTGCTCCACCAAGTTTCGTTTGAGTCCGTCCACAAATTTTTGAGATATTGTGCTATATATAGTTTTAGCATTATCTCTCAATGGTGAAGAATCACTTTTAAAATTCCAGGATCCGGATCTTCTTTAAAATCTAATCCATTCATCCTTGGCACACTCCCAACCTGTCCACTAAGTTCTGACCAAATCTGTCCATAACCTTTTGAGATATCCTGCACACAAACAGACAAACAAGGGTGAAACCATAACCCCCATCCACCTTCAGTGGTGGAGGTAACAAATACTGTTATCTTTCAATTTTTATTTATTTTCTTCAATATTATGAAAAACCTTTTCAATACCTGCAGTTGTAGTAACTGGGACACTTTCGCGGGATGGTCCATGTGGATGGGGCAGTGCACTCCATGCAGGGTCTGCAGGTGCACGAAGCTGAACACAATCAGGAGGGGCAAATGTCGCCCCTGGATAATGGGGCTCTGTGGGCCTTGGAGCAAACCATCCTGAAAGTAGAGAAATTAGATTAAGCAATAGCATCACAATGGTTGACTAAGCAATTTTGGTTGTTTCCGATTGATGTCAGGAAAAAGATCAATTTCTTTATGAAGTCTCTGGAACTCCAGGTTATGCTGGGTGAGGTTATTATAACAGCCTTCATATACAGCTTATAAGTGAAACGTCACAATGACCTAAATTGTACTTTTACCATTGCCCAATGATGTGTATTGCATATTTTGTGAAACTCCTCATCTAATATATGAAGATGAAAGTTTGTTTGTTTGTTCATTTATGCATTCGGACCCTGCAGGAACGAGTGCAACCAAAGTTTGCATGGCCTCCTCTTTCATTCAGAGTAAGGTTGAGGGCTAAGTTTGGACAAAAAAAATTGACCCCAGATAAAACCAGATAATTGGCCTTCAGGCCTCGATTGGGTCTTGTGTTTATACACTGTCTGGGTTTTTTCCCCCAGGAGTGATGAAGTAATATGTATTGTGAAGATTGTATTTTTTTTTTTTTTTGTATCCATGTCGAGGCTCCTATGAGAGCTAACACACACGCACAGCAAGGGGGCATGAGACAAGAGGGGTGGGAGTGGAAGGGACAAAACAGTGTGGAACAGACACATTAGGTGATCTGTGGAAGGGAGAGGGATGGGGATGGGACGGGAACATGGAGAAGAGAAGATGGACATTACAGGGACTTTCAGGAAGGAAAGCAGGGAATTGAAGGAAGTGGGCTTGGGTGATTATCGGGGGTAGAAAGATCGAGGATTTGGATGGGGATGATAAGAGGTGGTGGTGAACTGTTTTGAAAGCCTGGAGGGAAGAATGGGAAAGAATAGAGTGAGGGAGTTTATTCCACAGGCGGGAAAAAAGAGGAATGAAGGAGTGAAGGTGAGCAGTGGTTCGTGATTTTGGTAGTTTTACCAGAAGGGGTTGTTGGCGGACCTTGAGCGACCTGTGCAATGTGTGTGGGACAAATGGCAGAGAGAGCAGGGGGGGCAAGGCTGGAGATGAGTCGGTAGAAGACAGAAAGACCACCGACCAACCTGCGGTGATTGAGTGAGAGGCCAAAGACTCAGCTTCATTGCGGGAGATGCCGATGATCTAAATGCCCTGGTTTCGACAGCGTGAAGCCGAGAAAGGTGGGAGGCAGGAGCACCAGCCCAGAGGGGAGAGCAGTACTCCATCAGGCTACGGACAAAAGCTTTGTAAGTGGTCAGGAGCTCAAGAGGGCCGAGGAAGGACTTTGCACGACGGAGGATTCCCAGTCGGCGACTGGCTTTTGAGGCGAGGTTGGAAATGTGACTTTCCCAGGAAAGGTCATGGCAGATAGTGAGACCCAGAAGCTTGAAAGAAAAGACTTCTTCCAGAGGATGTTGAGAAAGTGGATGGGGGGGTTTTCTAAACGGTCCTTTCGAAGAGACATAGTGAGAGTGTGAGATTTGTCTGGATTGAAGACATGTTCCATGTGTTGGACCAGTTTGTGATTTTATCCAGATCTGCAGTGAGCGAAGAAGCTGCTGCTTGCCGGTCTGAGGGATGACAGATGGTACGGCAGAGGGTGGAGTCATCGGCAAAGAGATATAGAGGATTTTCCAGAGAGTCGGAGAGATCATTGATGAAAACCAGAAAAAGAACAGGGCCCAGAACGCTACCTTGAGGCACTCCAGCCTGCACAGGAAAGAGGATGAAAGAACTCCATTTAGGGCCACACGTTGACTGCGACAGGAGAGGAAGTCTGCGAGCCATGAGTGGAGATGGCCTTGGATACCATGGGAGAAGAGTTTGGTGAGTAGTGCAGGGTGCCAGACTTTCAAAAGCACGTGATATGTCCAGGGATACGGCTCGGATTTCCTGTCTGGCATTGAGGACCTCCATCCATTGATGGAGAGCAGAAGCAGCATATCCAGGGTAGAGTGACCTGGTCTGAAACCAAATTCATGATCGGAAATCAAGCCATTGAGAAGAGGAAGGATTTCATGTCTGAAGCGATGATGGATTCCAATAACCTTGCTGATGATTGGGAGAAGGCTGATTGGTCTGTAGTTACAGGGATCTGTTTTGGCACCTTTTTTATGCAGGGCAGTGATGTTAGCAGATTTCCAAGCAGATGGCAGATGACCTTGAGCAAATGAGAGGGTGAATAGAACAGAGAGAGGGTGAGCAAGGGCAGAAGAGCAGGCTTTGAGGACACGTGGCCTGATGCCGTCTGGACCGGTTGCAGAATCTGAGTCGAGGTTTGAAAGCAAGCTCTCCACCTTGTTAGAAGAAAGGACACAGAGTCCAGGGACAGTTGGGTGCGACTGGGTAAGGTGGGTTGAGAAAGTGATGGGTTTAGGAACAAGATTAGCTGCAAACACCGAGTTTAGACATTCAGCTTTATCAGCGTGCGGTATCAGCAGTGCAGCCATTTGAGGTAAGGGAGGGGATGGAGGGGGAACATACACCAGAAACAGATTTGATTAAACGCCACCAGGATTTTGAGGAGGGAGAGAGGTTTGAGAGTTCAGACTTGAGATGAGAAAGATGTTGTTTTCTGGCTCTCCTGAGGGTAGAACACACTTGTTCGAGCTTTGTGGAAGGAACTGAGATTGCCCACAGTTGGGTTTGCTTTCCATGAGGCAAAGGCAAGTTGTTTCAGGACAACTGCCTCGCCACAAGCTTCAGTAAACCAAGGGCGGGAGGAAGGGTAGGACAACTGAAGAAGAGAGGGGATAAATCTGTGCATGAGGTAGAGCAAGTTTCTTTGAAAGAATTCCCAGGATGAGTTGATGTTTGAGAAAGTAGTGATAGGAGACCAGTCTGTAAGTTTGATAGCTGCTTGGAGACCCTGCAGTCGGCTTGCGTGAAATGCAGACTCGACGGCGGTGAGGTGGTTCTCTGATAACAGCAGAGAGATGTCCATTTGACAAGGACGTGGTCAGAAGAACCGATTGGAGCGGAGGAAGAGCAGCAGATATTGTCAGGGAAATTTGTAAAATCAGATCTAGAAGAGATGGAGTACCAATGGTTGAGATCCGGGTCGGGAAATTGACCGATTGAGTCAGTCCCAATGAGTCACAGAAAGCTTTTGCTGAGGTACCATGACAGGTGAGAGAGGTACCCACACCTAGCCAACTGGCGTGATGACAATTGAAGTCACCACATAAGAGGAAGAGAGAGTTTGGATGAGAAGATAGAAGATGGTCCATGTTTTCGGATAGTGAGGTGTAGATGGAGTCATCACTGTTCGGTGGACGGTACAGTACACATATAAACATGAGGTGGGAGTGGAGGGAAGCCGTAGCCAGAGGTATTCCTGGGGGTGTGGGGGAGTGAGAGCAGTGCAAGGAGAGTGAGAAATAGAGTCTTTGATGAAGAGAGCAACACCTCCACCAGGACGAGCTCAGGTCTGTCAAACCGGAGGAGGGAGTAACCGGGGAGAGATACTTGGGAGTCAGACACGTCATGGGAGAGGAAAGTTTCTGTTAGGCAGATTATGTCTGGTTTGTCAGTGGCAGCCTGTATGGAAAGGTCTGAAAGGTTTGAGCGAAGGCCTGGATATTTGAGGTCCACACTTTTAATGAAGAGGTAGGGGAGGAGGCTTTGGGTGCAGGGGGTGGGGGGGGAGGGAGGGTAGGACAAGGGACGAGGGGGGAGGTAAGGAGGGTTGTTGAAAGAGTGTGGGGAATGCAGAATAGCTAGAGGAGGGGGCCGAATGAGGAGGAGAAAAGGCTCTGTGGTGCTGGGGAGAGGGGGACAAGAGACAAGGAAGAAGGCAGTTGAGGATTTGAGGAGGTGGAGTGAAGAGATGGAGGTGAGAGGGCAGTGGAGGGAGGCAGCTTGGTGGATGAGAGGGGGGGCAACTTTGAGAAGGATGAGTGAGGGGGATGAAAGGTGGGAGAAAGGTGAGGGGGGAATTTTTGAGAGAGGTGAGAGGGAGGCTTGGAGGGAGAAGAGTGGGATGGTTGCTTTGAGAGTGAGAGTGAGGGGTGAGGGGGGTGAGTTGGCACTGAAGTTGGAAAAAAAGAATGGTTGATGGAAAGTGAACATCCATTGCAAACTGTGGTTTTTAAAAGTTTTAGGTCGGAGATGCGATTTAACACAATTCTTGATGGATGCAATGAAGGCGAATTCAGAGAATGGAGAGAAGAAGCGCTGTAATAGTTGGATTTTTTAGGCAAGGAATGAAGGAAAGGTCGATTGAGAGCAGTCTGTTTAAATAGAGAAGAGTAGTGCATTATGAAACAGTGAAGAGTACCACACGTGTGAGAGAGAGGAAGATGAAGCATTATAAGATCGTTTTTGTTGTTAATATTAATGTTTGAGAGAGTTTTCAACAGATTAAGTCATGGAAGTGTTGTCGAAAAATCGAGGAAGAAGACGAGGAGGGAGATAAGAGGAAGAAGAAGAAGCAAATCGGGAGAAGGTTAGCGTGTTGTTGTAGTTGTGTTTGGGTATTTTTTTTAATTTTTTTTTTTGAGATAAGAAAAAGAGATTAGTTGGGAGAATGAGGGACGTTAGGAAATGGGGAGGATGAAAATTGAAGGTAATGGGAAGGATGGAAATTGAAGGTAATGGGGAAAAAACAAACAACAAAAAAAAACGATCGAACCGGTGGCCTCAAGCCTAGGCCAAGGCCTAGGCCTCAAACACCCGGTAAGAACGTCGACAAAAAACTCACAAAATAGCACGATTTTTGAAACAAAACCGAACTAGGAACACACAGTGACATGTAGGTGAGAAAATTAAACAGTTAAAACGGGACAATAACGACCGGAAACTTAACTTTGAGAACGTCAGCAGAGAGCCCCTAAGGAGACCTCTCGTCGCTCCAAACCGGAACGGAACCAGATGTATGTTGAGGTTGTCGTGATTTGTTGTCAACAAGACAATTTCAATTATCATCATGTTTCACGTGCGCCTGTTATTAAAAAATATTTGCTTTACACAGGTTTACACAGGTTTATTACAACACCTCGTGTTCAGGCCACGAATGGGTATGTTGCTTGTACACTGTCTGAGTTTTATCCAGGAGTGATTGAGTAATATGTTTTGGAAAGATTGTGTGTTGGGGTTGTAGTGATTTGTTGTCATGAAACACAGATTTTCCCAGGCAATGTTGTGTACTTCAGCTATTACATACATATAGTTATATATATATATATATATATATATATATATATATATATACGCTATTACATATATAATTATATATATACAGTATATACTATATATTATATTATATATATATATATATACTTCAGCTATTACATTATATATATATATATATACATATATAACTATATATATATATATATAATACTATATATTACTTCAGCTTTACAATACTAGTGCGGGCCCGTAGGTGCGTGCCCGTAGGTGCGTGCCGTATGTGCAGCTTCGTTCCTTCGCTCTCGTAAACGACGACTGGATTGGGGCATTGTTTCAATTAGATCGGACCAACCGTATCATAAATGGCCATAACTTGGGAAACACCTGGGAAACATACTCAGGTCCCCAGCGTCAATTGTGACGTCATATCAAACGAAGAAGAAGAAGAATTGTGACACCCTTCCCCCCCTCTCTCCCCCCCCTCTCTCCCCCCTCTCCCCCCTCTCACCCATAGTCTCGCCCTCCTCTCTCGCCCCTCTCTCTTGCCCCCTCTCACCCCCCCTGACCCCTCTCCCGTCCCCTTTCGCCACCTCCTCTCTCCCCTCTCTTGAATTGTGACGCCCCTCTCTCTCACCCCCCTCTCTCCTCCTCTCTTGCCCCTCTCTCGCCCCTCTCACCCTCTCTCTTCGCCCCTCTCTCTTCGCCCCCTCCTCTCTCCTCTCTCTTGATTGTGACGCCCCTCTCTCGTCCCCTTCTCCTCCCTCTCTCGCCCCCTCTCTCGCTCCCTCTCTCGCCCCTCTCTCCCCCTCCTCTCTCGCCCTCCTCCTCTCTCGCCCCTCTCTCTGTAAATGTATTCACAAATGTCTACCAAGCACAACAATTAATTCAAACCTTGGGAAAAAACAGCTTTCAACCTTTGGGAAACAGCTGTTTCCCTTGGGAAATTCAAACCTTGGGATTAATTAATAATTTGAACAATTAATTCAACCTTGGGAAAAACAGCTTTCAAACTTGGGAAACACTTGGGAAAGCTGAAACGGATGAAGACGATATCAAACCTTGAAAAGGCACATACGCAGGTCCCAGCATCGATTGTGACGTCATACCAAACGAGAAGAGAAGAAGAATTGTGACGTCAAGCGTGCAAAAAAAATTAAAAAATAAAAAAATAAACATTAATTGTGACGTCATTCGTGACGTCATAGCACCGGTGTCCTGTCATTGGTTGACAGACGTTATTGGTCATTATTGCTTGACAGACAATATATAGGTCGTTATTGGTTGACAGACATTGGTCATTGTATCACGTTATTCTTTTTATTACTGCCAATTATTGTGCTATTATATATTATACTAGTACTTGCCCGTAAAAAAAAACAAAATTATAAATAAATATTCAAACGCGGAGCAACAACAACAACACACAGGCCGTTTCTTCGCCTCTCGCGTGCCCGTACATGCGTGGCCCGGAAATTCGCATATTATTCACAGTTACGATTATTCGCATTTAGTTTTAATACCCAATTATTCAATTAGCGCCAACGTATTTTACCTTTTCGCAATGTCGTGGCAAGGAAAAAACAAAAAGAGAAGAGAGAGAAAAAAAATTTTACTTCCTGGTTCGGAGACACCAGCACTCTGATGTTACCGAAATTTATGCACCGTCTCATATGAAAACGATCATAACTTGGGCATTGTGTTTATCTATAAATGCGCATAAGAAATCGAGAAAATTATTAGAATACACGAAGTCATCATTATCCTGAAGCCCGTACGTTGTAACCCGTAATGGGGACGCGGCTGAGCTTCCCTTCCCCATCGGCCACGCCCACGCAACAACGTGTCTTGTCATTGGTTTGGTAAATAAATGGCCATAACTTGGGAAGCACTTGTCCGATTTAATATCAAACCGTGAAAAGGCACATCCTCAGTCCCCAGCAATATATCTGGCAAGTTTAATTAGATCGGACAGTGGTTGTCGAGAAACAGCGGTCACAGACCACACACACACACACACACACACACACACACACACACACTGCTGGAATTATAGATAGATTATTAATATGCTGTTATCATTATTCTGAGATATCTTTGGGAACAAAATGGCATGATAAGGTGGAACGACACTTCAGCTGCGATATATACACCTTTCCAACACTGAAAAAAGCAATAAAATGGCCGTAACTTGGGAACCGTCGTCCGATTAATATTAAACCTTGAAAAGGCACATCCGCGGGCCCCGGCAATATTCCTGGCAAGTTTCAATCAGATCGGACCGGCGGTTGTCGAGAACAGCGGTCGCAGACAGACACACACACACACACACACACACAGATTGCTGGAATTATAGATACTAGTACGTGCCCATAAAAAAAAAAAACATTTTTAATTAATAAATATTCAAACCACGAGCAAGAAACAACAACCACACAGGCCGTTTCTTCACTCTCGCGTGCCCGTACGTGCGTTGCCCGGAAGTTCGCATATCGCAGTTACGATTATTCGCAATTTAGTTTTAATGGCCAATTATTCAATTAGCGCCAACGTATTTTGCCTTTTCGCAATGTCGTCGCAAGGAAAAACAAAAGAGAAGAGAAGAGAGGAAAAAAAATTTACTTCCTGATTCGGAGCACACCACCTCACTCTGGATTACCGAAATGTATGCACCGTCTAATATGAAAACGATCATAACTTGGGGCATAGTGTTTATCTATAAATGCGCATCAGAAATCGAGAAATTATTAGAATACACGAAGTCATCACTCTCCGGAAGCCCATACGTTGTAACCTGTAATGGGGAACGCGGCTGAGCTTCCCTTCCCCCATCGGCCACGCCCACGCAACAACGTGTCTTGTCATTGGTTTGGTAAATAAATGGCCATAACTTGGAACCACTTGTCCGATTAATATCAAACCTTGAAAAGGCACATCCTCAGGTCCCCAGCAATATACCTGGCAAGTTTCAATCAGATCGGACGAGTAGTTGTCGAGAAACAGCGGTCACAGACACACACACACACACATTGCTGGAATATATATATATATATTATGTATGTATGTATGTATGTATGTATGTATGTATATATATATATATATATATATATATATATATAATTATATATATAATATATATACACGAGGTGTGTTCAAAAAGTATCCAACCTTAATTTTTCGTGCGTAAACAAATGAAGCTAGGGAAGCGTGGTTTGGTGCACGTATGTAGGCGATCCTAATCCGTATGCGTGAATATTTTCCCGCCTGCAGAAGCTGTCAGTCGCCGACAGATCGCCGATGAGTGAGGAAGTTAAGTGAGCGCCGTCGGATTTAACTTCAGCTATTACATATATACTGTATATACTGTATATAAAATAATATATTACTTCAGCTAATATGTATATAATATATATATATATATATATATATATATATATATATATATATATATATAATATATTCTGTTAACGTCTGCGCGTAATTTGACGTATCTCCTCCAAAATTGCCAGACGGATTGTCGCCATTTTCGGCATGTGGGTGCTCTGTGATCTAATGAACAGCATGGGCTATGTGAGATCGCACCAGACGGACAGGTTTAGAATTTTGGGCGATTTTCTAATTTTTACATGGCGACGTGTGCCGTCACCGCTGAGAGGCGTAATTCCACTCCAAGAAAACAGCGTCTGCAATGTAAAACCCTCTTCTGCACATGCTGACCACCTCAGAAGGTGAATTTGACACAAAATATGTAACAAGAAACATTGTATATAAAAGTAAAGATTTATTTTTTAAAATATTACTGCTCCTGTTCACTCTAGGGCTAGGCCTATATCATGTTAAACTTGCCCCATCAGACGCCAACCTTCCAGTCACACTGCAGAGGATGCAATTTCCAGTCAGACTCGCATACTCGATGACCATAAACAAATCCCAGGCCAAACATTTGACAAACTCGGAATATACCTCCCAGCCCCCGTTTTCTCCCATGGCCAACTATATGTTGCATTTTCACGTGCAAGAGGTTATTCCTATATATCTATCAAAGTGGACAATAATTCCTCACAAGGACTATTCAGCAACAAGACACTCACCCAAAATGTCATCTTCAGGGATATCCTTTAGAAACTAAGGACAGGTAACCATAGCGCATCACATCCCAAATGACACCCTCCCATCTTCCCATAACATCAACTATTAGCCTCATCCACCTTTTGCCACCCATTCAACTCCGTGCGGAGCACGGGTATATGCTAGTATATATATAGATAGATATAGATATAGATATAGATATAGATATAGATATATAATATTAATATATATATATATATATATATATATAATATAATAATATAACAGTAGCTAACATTATGTTGGCTTCGAGAGTATCTCACAGTTTTGTCATCACATAACAATCCCTAACACTGCCTCCTTTGCACTTCAACAATTATTGCTTCAAGCTTCTACAAAGACACACTGGTTACGACAATACTTGATTACTCTTGTAGTGTAGCCATATACTGAGACTCGACAAATTAGCAGTACGACTACAATGTTAATATGAGTGTATAAACATCATCTTCTTACAAACTGCATGCACATCTCTAATAACAGCATTTTTTAATTATCTGCATTTGTGATTGGTTAGTCTAACTTAATTTAAAAAAAAGAAAAAGTAAGAAAGACAGCTGAAGTTGCAAGAACTCCCTGAAGTTATATAGGTGCTTCTTACACTTATGCTGAAATGAAATATAGGAGCTTCTAATACTTTTAGCTCGACAATATTCTGGAGGCAGTGATGTAGGGACTATGTGACGGCAATACTGTGAGCTACTCTCTAAACCAACATCATCCATATCTTGTTTAGAACCTTTTTTAGACTGTAGTTTGTCATCCCGACATTGCTTTTTTATTTAGCATAAATATTTTTATTGACTTGTTCATGTTGTGTTCCACAATGATTGTGCCTTATTTAAATGATGGTATAGTCAGGTCAAAGGTCATGGTTGCATTAAATAATAATGTTAGTGACCCAATATGATGCAATTCATCAAGTGTAACCTGTGGTCTGTCAAGGTCAAAGTCATAAAATCATCATTTTCATCTGATTGACTTGAAATTTAAGCAGGGTTTGCATATTGGGTCACTGAAGCCCATTGCTTTTGAGGTCAAAAGGTCAAGGTCGACTAAAATCGTCAATCTTTTTGTATTTTTTTTACCTCTGCCACCGAAGGTGAAGGAGGTTATGCTTTCACCCCTCTCTGTCTGTTTGTTTGTTTGTCTGTTTCCTTGTCTGTCTGTCTCTGTGTTTGTGTGCAGGATATCTCAAAAAGTTGTAATGGATCCGGATGAAATTTGGTGAGCAGGTTGGGTGTGTGACAAGGATGAACTGGTTAGATTTCGGTGAAGATCAGGATCCGGGTCTGACAACTGGAATTTTAAAATGATTCCTCACCATTAAGAGATAGTGCTAAACCGATATACAAGATGATATCTCAAAAAGTTGTGGACGGATTCAGATGAAACTTGGTGCACAAGTTGGGTGTGTGACCATGACTAATTTATTCGATTTTGGTGAAGATCCGAATCTGGATCTGGATAGGAGAATTATTTAATTTTTAAAGTGATTCTTCACCATTGAGAGATTTGGCCAAAAACGATATAGTACTGCATTGCATGATATTTCAAAAATGTATTGGGCCTGATATGTTCTCATGGATCAGGCATTGTGTGGCGGAGGTATGCACTCCACGGAGTGCCCTTCTAATTTTACCTGTTTTCATTGTTTAGTTTTTGGAAGACAAAGAAGTATGAATACAAAATACGGACAGGCTTTTCATTTTCAGATGCTTTCTCGTTTATTATCGAGATGAGCTCGGTGCAAATTAAAGCTCATATAATTTTGTTTCAAATTAATTGTGCATACCTGGACAGGTGTCATCGGGAAAGAAAAGGCTTTGGTCTGAGCCATCTCCACAGTTGTCTACACGCTGTGCGTCACATACCAGGCTCCAGGGAATGCAGCGGCCATTCCGGCAGCGAAAGTAGCGGCTCAAGCATGGATCTGGTCCACAAATGCTTCCATTGGTGTCTGCAAAATACAAGGCGATGGGTACAGGGGGTGTAAATAACACAGGGTAGTGTATTCAAACAGCGATCCAGAGGTGTCTGGATTTTCCTTAAAGGGTGTCAAACAGCGACAGTTGTGGTTAGTTTCAGTAACTTATGAAGTTGTTTGTTGAATCGACTCTTTTTTTTGTCTTTTCTGTTGTTGTTTTTTTGACATTTTACAATTGTATTTAAATAGCTTTGCTTGACATATCTCAAAATGATGAAATGGTGGTATGTGCCTTAATTCCCTTAAACTAGTTCTGTCCCTTCTGTCTGCCACGTACCCTCGTAGCATTGACTGTGACTCATAGCAAGAGCTTTTTTAAAGCTGTGTGATTTCCATAATGAAAATGAAAACACTGTAGATGTTCATACAAAATACCAGTGATGTGTTTCATCACTTGCAAGCTGACTCAGAGTTCAATTAATTTGTTCGGAGGTCAAAGTACAAGCCAGAGTCATGAGGGAGAGTTCCCAAGTCCACATCCAAAAAGCTTATACAGTCGAACCTCTGATCTTGAATGGTCGGGACCAAGGATGTCTGGATAAATGATATTTCCGGTGAATGGAGGTTGTTGAAATTTTTTTTTTTTTAAATGGATGTCATTGTGTTATGTTGTACTCAAACGCTAATGCTCCCTCCCCATATTTTAGGTCACTTAAATTATAGATGGTCGAGTGCCCAACACCATAGTCTTCTCTGAGCTGAGCGACACTCACACAGTGATCGCGTTTTCCAATACCTTCACTTTTTTCTGGATTCCTGGATTTTTCCTCTGCCTTTTCGCACCACTACTTGATTTCCCAGCACGCATCTTCTTCACCCCAACTCTTTCACTACTCTTGGCAAATAATGGTCTTTACCTCTCCTACTGCCACGACTATCATCGACACCATCACTCGCATCCATAATAGGTGTAGAAGAACCTTTTGGATCTATATAACTCACTTTGGAGTTAAACCCCCTTGTGATTCAGCCCTGGATGGTCCAATTGACTGTTTTGCTGCAATCCAATCACAAGAACTGTCAAATGGCTAAACCTTTTACAATTATAAGATCACTAAATTTTACAGGTCCGCAGTGATCAACCTTTATATGTCCACAGAGGTTAACATATCAAGTTGGCTGAGCCAGGCCTGAATGCAAAAACAAATTTTACCTTCTTAAACTCCAAACATCCTATAGGTTCAATGATAAGTGGTGCACACCAAAGTGATCAAATCAACCAAACCACTACCCGTTATTGAATAACTACACAATTATATGTCAGGTAACCTCAGGTAACTCAGCATTGCAGGTTTCATAGAACAGAATATCTGAAAGATGGCTCTACACACAGGTTAACACTTTAACCAGCATGAGCACATTTATCAAGACAGACTCACTCGTCTCTTTATTTTATCACAAAATTGAGCAGAGTACTCCTGTATAACCTTGATTGATCTCCAGTCCTAGACTAATCAAGATCCTAATGACCTCACAAGTCCTTTTAAGAGTCATTACACACGTGCTGTGCTGGTTATGATCTCATAGTCAGGTGAAGCGAATGAAGTGCTCATTAAACTCACCTCCCTCTGGACAGAAGGTGACTCATTTTATGTTTATATTTACATCAACAGAGGTGAAGTGATGCAGATGCTGATTTTACTCACCTCTTTCCTGATTCAACTGGATAACAGGGAGAAGACTAGAATGGTAATCGGTAGAGCGCAAACCTCTGCCAGGCTGAACAGTTTACGTTTTGTATCCCACTGATAGGCCAGATTTGCATCCGTACATTTGTCCTCGTCACAAACCAGAATTGAATCAGTTTGTTCTTGTCACCTACCCAACTCATCCACCAAGTTTTGTCATAATCCGTCCATAACTTTTTGAAATATCATGATACATGTCGTTTTTGGCCTATCTCTCAATCGTGAAGAATCACATCAAAAATTAAATAATTCTACTATCCGGATCTGGACTCAAATCTTCACCAAAATGGAATCAATTTGTTCTTGTCACACACCCAATCTGTCCACCAAGTTTCATCTGAATCCCTCCAAAACTTTTTGAGATATCCTGCTCACAGACAGACAGGGGTGAAAACTTAATCTCCATCCACCTTTGGCCGCAGAGGTGATAACTACACACAAACCACACAGCAGTGGATGCACCATAGGACTACATACTGAACTACTCTATTTCAAAATGAATACACAATCATAAATTAAAAGTGAAGAAAAACACAATTTACACTCGTAAATGCTACACCCCTCAAGGCCAAACGATATTTCAATTTGGATGGTTGTTGCAGCTCTTTGTCAAAACACAACATCGTTTCAACTGCTCGGCCAGTTTGTGAGTCACCTGAGCAAATGAATGTTGTAATTCCATGAAATAAATGGAAATTGTAGATTTCTCATCGGTGAGTAGAATACTGGCGACCGACGTAAATGATGTTCATCATCTGAGGTGACATGGTACCATCTCAGAAGAATTAAAATAATTTCATTCTTTTTTATTGTCTACATGGAGCATGGAATTTCTTTCATCCACTGGTAATTCAAAAAGGGTGCATCACACCCATTTCACAAAATATATTGTGTCCCAATACTTATACTCAGAAACTTGTTCTATACCATGGTCATGAATTTATAATCAAAGGGTCATGGCTATCTGCTAAGGGGCGAAAAACAAAAATCATTTCCTTTGTTTTGTCGACATTAACAGAAGAACTAAATAATGATGTCACACCAGTCTACATACTTTTGAACTTCGTTCATATATTCATGATTATCGTTCAGTAGGAACCCAATAACTACTGGATCATCTGCATGTTTGATAACACTACAATTAGGACTTGAACTGCTGCAGTCACCTGTATACAAAGAAAACATAATGGGGGAGACAGCACAGCCTGTGGGGTTGACATAATGTTTTTTGACTTTGAAATAATTTCTAAGGTCACGACCCAATTATAGACATTTTAAAATTTTTCACCAAAATTCAAATAAGGCTTTTTCCGATTAGAACGAAATTGCCCTCTCCAGATAGCCGATAGCAAGGCGCATTTACAATCAATTTACATCATACCCCTCTGGGTTAAAGGTAAAGGTCTTACACCCCTATTAGTACAAAACCACCATTTAGGTTTATCTCCCTTTTTTCTTCCAATGTCCAAACTATATCTAGGATCTGGCTGGGACTTTCAGAATGAAATTTTTCATCAATAATGGGAAGAAAAAGTATGCAGGGTTGACACTATTTTTGACCTTGACCTAATTTTAAAGGTCATGACACATTTTTAGTTATTTTATCTTTTCACCAAACCTCCACTGAGGTTTATCCAATCAGAATAAAATTGCATTCCCTAGATAGCTGAGAGTAAGTTGCATGTGCACTCATTTTAGATCATACCCCTCCAAGTTAAAGTTCAAGGTCAAATGGTGGTCTGACATAAATAAGTTTTTTTTGTCATCGCTCAATTTTGCCAATACGGATTCTCAAAGACCGCTTGGCCTTCCAAGATGTTCTTGCATCATAATAGTGTACCTGCACTGAAGTTGCGCACCTATTTGATTTGTGTCCTTGACCTACTTTTTGGGGGTTGTGACCTAATTAACAAAAAACACCTTTTTGATAACAACTTCAGTAATTTTCCTCCGATTTTCATGATGGTGAGTTTTATGAATAGATTGTAGATCCAGACACTTTTTCTTTATTTACACTCAATCCCTAAATGTTGAAGGTCGGATGGTGGTCCAAATAAAAATGGCCATCATTGGATTGTGGGCCAACGGTCGGTGGAATCCCCCGGTCGGTGGGAGGCTTAACCTTGGTGATTGCTTTGTGATTGCAGATATCTAGTTATTATGGTTATTGCAGAAATGCTAAAAGTACATGTTAATGATAGTCATTTTAAGCTCAGAGATTACCAAGTGTGAATGATGTGAAGTCTCCAATAAAATCCACACGTGGCAGCTTTCCACGGGTCACCAATTGCAGAGTCAAAGCAATCCCGGAAGATTTCACGGGCTCTGGTATCGTTTTCCCACAGAGTGGAGGCCCAAGTGGTGCCACAAGTGGGCCATCACCATCATAGAACTGAATAAAAGAGCCTGCATGGCAAGGGTCTGGTCCGGCTACCAGTGGAACAGCAGAGTGAGTTTCCACAGTAGGCTCAGGGAAAGCAGTGACACGAATGAGACTGTATACAAGGAAGTATCGAAAAGTGAAGGCGAGACGTTCGCCTGAAGAGCTCGCCCGTACACTGAGCCAGCAGTCTGCATCCAGCCCCACAAAGTAATACTTTTTGGACTCACGGTGTGAACGTAGGGTTAGACCATCCACAGTTAGTGTACGCCCACAAAGGTCCACCAGATTGCCTGTGGTTAGGGATTCAGAGCAGGATAAAGGTAAATGTTGATGCTGTACAAATATACATTACATTACATTACGTGACACTACACCCACTACACACAACTGTTCCAAATTCAAACTCCAAACTTGAAATGAACCTCCTCCATGCTTAATTGTTGGTGTTAAGCAAGGCTCTTTGTCAGTTTCAGTTTTTCGTCGTCTCACATACTGTCTTCAATTAGAGCAAAATAACTGAAACTTTAACTCTTCTGTCAATAGCACCTTTGCCCATTGTTGCATAGACTCATTTTTGTGTTATCATGCATATTGTAGCCTTTTAGTCTTGTTCCCCTTTCTTACTGCAACACATCTCCAAAATTTTTAGCCATTTTTTGTTAAAGCTAACAATTAAAACTAGCAGATTTGTATTATACAGTCCAAAAAGTGGGCTTTTAGCTTTTTCTAGAGGAACACTCGATGTTAATGAACACCTGACTTGATTAGTAAATGTGATGGATTAGCTACTACGACACTTCATTTTAGCTGCTCATGTATATTTTACTTTGAGTTGTGATCACAAGTTTTTGAAGATTGTGATTAATGTGAATTCAAGATTTTTTTTTATCGACTCCCAATGTGTGTGTGTATGTATATACCGTGTATGTGTATATATATACATATATATAAATATATACATATATATACATATATATATATATATATAGTTCGTTTCTAAAGAAGAAGAAGGTGCTTCCAACCAAAAGTGAAAACGAGATAGACTCTGCTAATTTGAGCAAAAAAGTGAGAGCAGACCCAGTCTCAGGGCAACATATACACATATATATATACTGTATATACACACACACACATATATATATATATATATATATATACACATACACACAGTGAAAATATAAAAATGGAAACGCCAATGTAAAGTCACTTAATAGGGTGGTGGGCCACCACGTGCGGCCAGCAGGGCCTGTATGTGCTGTGGAGTATAGTCCACCAGCGTCTGGAATTTCGCAAGAGGGACTTGGCACCATTCTTCCATGAGAAAGTCAATCAACTCACACCTGTTTGATGTTGGTGGAAAACTGTCTCAGGCGTCGTTCCGGAATCTCCCAGAAATGCTCGATTGGGTTCAGATCTGGTGACTGAGAAGGCCATAAATATGGATAACATCAGTGTCATGCTCATCAAACCATTGGGCGACCACACGGGCTCTGTGGATGGGGGCATTTGGGGGTCTCCTCTTGGAGCCATGCTAGCCATAATTATAGGCAACCAGGCCTGTGCAGAATTTTTATACATGACCCCAATTAAGCATGCTGGGATGTTATTTCCTTAATGAACATATGGGCCACATTAACATGTGTGGAAGCCAGTGCTTGGTATCCCTCATTTACCCAGGTGTTTCCATTTTTTGGCGATTTGAAGGTGAAGGAGGTTATGTTTTCACCCCTTTCTGTTTGTTCGTTTGGCTGTGTACAGGACATCTTTAAAGGTTGTGGACGGATCCGGATGAAATTTTGTGGACTGGTTCAGTGTGTGACAAGGACGAACTGATTAGATTTTGGTGAAGATCCGGATCCGGATCCGACTACTAGAATATTTTAAGTGATTCTTCACCATTGAGAGATAGGGCAAAAAATGATACATAGCACGATATCACAAAAACTTGTGGACAGTAATGCAGTAATGGAAAAACTGTAATGCATGTAAGAAAATGGGACACTTCTCAAAATTCTGCCTCTCTGCCCAGAAAGACATATGTGAGGTCATAGTCCCTGAAGTGACTGCTTTACATGGACAATGCTGTCCCTACAAAAAACAAAATTCTCTGTACGGTCCAAATCGAGTCACCTGCTGGGCATACCTGCAATGTTGAGCTCATAGTCGACACTGGCTCCCTCAGGCTCCATTCTGCCAGAATAACTGTACCAGAGACATTTTGCCGAACTAGTCACTTACTTGAAAGATGACTTACCTGTTCTGGGATGCCTTCCTGTCACCATTTTTCATGATGGTGTTACAGCTCCAGCCATGTTCTACATCGTTAAGTCTGGTCCACCACTGTTGGGAATGGACATTCAAAGCATTGCGATGCCACATTGTGGACGATTCTTGCATGGACTATCAACTGAGTGACAAAACCGCGAAAACCTTATCTGCTCCGCTTCGGCCACTTGAACTACCCTGGCACAAAGTGAAGCTATCCATTGTTGGTCTGTTCAAACGTGGCATTTTGGACTGCCACTACACCATCACCTTGGTTGACTATTACAGTAAGTAGCCTGAGCTGGCCACCGAGGTCATCACTGCATTTCTCTCGGCAGTTTTCAGTTGAGAAAGGAATCCCACTGGGTTGTTACCGACATGCCCACCTCCATATCCGAGTTTTTGGAAGAGAGACAGACATGACAAATCATCTCCAGCAACTACTAACCTCAAACTAATGGAGCTGTGGAAACATAGCAGGGTGCTGAAGGAGTGCATGCGGAATGATAACAGAAACATTTGAAACCTGCGGTAACTGAATTTCTCCAGAATTATCGGGCAACACCACACAGAACTACCGGTGTATTGCCTTTTGAGTTGCTTCACAAAAGGAAGATGCGCACCAGGCTGAACGTCTTTCCGGTTGTCGGTGATTCCGAACTGCACGTGAACATGAGGGACACTGTCATGAAAAGACAGACACGGAGCAAAGAGTACACCGACTAAGGAAGGGGGGCGAACATTCCGACATTTAAACCTGGGGATCATGCACGAGTAAAGAAACCTGTGCATGTGAGTTCAGGGACTTTCTAAAGACACTGACATGATGTTGATTCAGGAGAAAATTGGACCGAGAACATTTGTGCTTGGTCACAGAGGGGGGGGGGGGGGGGAGGGGAATGGAACACGGCGCACCAGGCCCTCTATCCAGGGTATGCCGACGATCAATGCCGGCCAAAGAGGGAAATGAAAGGAATGAAACGGTTGCAAGTCCAGTGTGAAGCAAAAGGGTTAGAAGAGCACCTGGCGAGAGGAAAGAGTTTGAAAGATAGAATGAAACATTGACAGGTATGGTACTTAGTATAAGTTGACAACAAGCCAAGTATATATTCAATGGTCATGATCTCGTATTCCTGAAGAATTACAATTCCGTTCCTTACATTTGATGTCGTTATGAGTGGTTGTAGGAAATGTTCTCCAACGTAATGATAAATTAATCAATTCCACACGTTGATTGAGTTTATGGGTGAAGGTACCAATTGTAATGGGATAATTACCACGTTTGAATTCTGTTCTACTGGTTGCTTTCGTTATCATTTCAAAGTTCAATTCTGTGTTACCTCCTCCTCCTCCTCCTCCTTCGTATGCAGCACTAGGCTGCAGATAACATCATTGGCTGAGAACACGACTATGCCACTGAAGCAGTGCCCCTTTTACCAGGACACTGGTACTCATTTCACCGACTTCGGAAGGATGACAGGCTGAATCAACCCCACCTGGTGTTAATTCAACGGCAGACGGGGTTTAAACTCAGGACCCCAAGATCCCAAGCCGACCACCTTAACCGCTAAACTAACACCAGGCTTTCTGTGTTATGCAAATGTCTTCAAGAAAAGGGGAAATGTTGTGTCCTGTTATTACATTGATGATGTAAATGCTCACGTGATCTTGGGCACAAGAGGGCACTTATGAAGGGGAGGGAGAAAGGAGCTGCAGAGAGAATATGGCGGTGATTGAGGAAAGCCTGTTTATTGTACTCCTGCGGTCCGGGTTCTGATCTCTTACAAACACAACACGTACCTTTAGTCCAGCAGCCATTTCTCATATGAGGCCAAATAAGGAAAAATTCGTCCAACACCCCCTACAGAAAAGGTTTGACTTGACAGAGTGGTAGAATAGACCCTATAGAACACCTCCAGGTAGTATGTGGTTTCAAATTGTGGTATCATTAAAATTCTACAGGCCATTATACTGTTGCGGATCCGGGGTGGCGGGAATCTGACCCGTTCCCTGGCGCCACCCTCACCACCGCCGTCTCCGGGAGTCTATAACGCCGGCCGGCTCGGCACAGGCCTCGGGTCATTGCGTCTTCAAACGCGATACCAACGTAATCCTGTACCTTACCAGTTGGGGAGATAGAACCCTGGTTACAGACTGGCTTGGTCAGTGACCGAGTGGAGTAACCAGTCTGTAACCATTTTGGTCTTATATGCCAATCGAACGGATCGTTCCTCAACGCGGCACACATTAATCCATAGCGGCAACTTCATCAGAATTAACCAGATTTATTGGGGACATCAGGGATCACAACACAAGCAATAAACACTACAATGGTTTTATTAACAATCAACCCGTTCTTAACTCGGGAACCACGGTCTAAAGGTTTCGAGGGGATTCTACGAAATATGCCTTATACAACACGTACAAACAAACATGCATGCAGGACAAGACAGAGTACTTGGTGATGGCATGACGAGAGGACCGTGTCCAAAAGCACGAATGTCGCTCGTAACAAGCGGTGGTGTCCACGGGTTCAAACTCCCGCTCGAACGTGCTGCGCGCGCAAGATGGCGGCGCGGTATTCTTCCTCCTTTAGTCCCACGGCGTGCGCGTCCCGCGCGCTCTGACCTCGCGTAGGGTCGAAGATGGGCCTCAGCTGATCTCTCTCACGGTCCAGCACACAAATCCCGGCCTGGCCTGTTCTCCATACAAGGCCCCAGTCGAGGTCCGAGTTCCACAGGCGGATCGACAAACGTGACGCGCCGTTGCCGTTGGTGAGTAAGGACCGTCCGAAGGTCCGGCGTCTCCTCTCCGGCCTTCCGCCTCGAAGCCCGACTCCCGCTTCGTCCTCTCAGTGCCTCTCTCGGTCGAATCACCGACGTGCAGGTCGGGTTAGCGTCTCTCCCGGCAGATCCAACACGGTGCCTCCTTCGTTCGCTCGCCTCGAAGCGACTCCGAGCACGCCTCGAGAACCCCGGCCGTTCCTCACACACAGCACTCCTTTGTTTGCTCACTTCGAGACACGAGCACTCCTTTTAACCGCCTGCAGTCTTCAAACCGCCAAAACTGAACTGTCCACGAGGTCCCTTTTTCCGCTCGCTTCGAAACACGAGCACACTTCGAGCGCCACTATTTCCACATACTCATCTTTTGTTTCTGCTTTCTCTCGCTTCTCTCGGCGACTCTCTGACCAAAGGCTCCGCCCCTTCGCGTCACTTCCTGTCCAGGCCACACCTCTCGCTCTAGGCCACTCCCCTCCCGTTCGTACAGGAGAGGAAGAAGAATCATCTCTCGTTTCTCTCGTTCCACCACATATGAACATAAAACAGTCTGTTACACCTCCCGACACACACATATCGTCCCTTATACCAAACAACCTATCTATACATGAATTTAATGGGGATCTGAGCTAATCCTATCCTTAGTAATCCCATTAAGGGCCATTTCCGTAACAATACATACCAAGGGTACTTACCAAGAGGGTCACTGTGGGCTAGCAAAATTTAGGGGAGGGGTAACGTAAACGTGAATATCTTTGTTAGCTCAACCAATTTTCAATATTGAGTATCATTGGCTTCCTATTATAATTCTCTATCAGAGTATGTACAGTTATTTGAAAATGCCTTTGCCATGGCATCACCAAAGCTAAAAATATCACACTAATTCAAACTTTCTGACATTTTTAATTCTGTTCTCATATGAAGGTGAACGGTGTTTCTCAATTACTACTGGTATGTATACATTTTGGAATCAAACGCTTAAGAAAGTATTGTTCTGCAGAAATTCATATACATACAGAGGCACGCATAAAGAAAACTGCAACTGTTATGTTTAGCATTCGTCTTTTACTAGTGTATAGCAACACAGAAGCACATACATCAGAGCCGAGCATAATAGTTGTCTTTGGCAACACGGAAGTACATTAGTGAAAGCCGACTATAATAGTTGTCTCTGGCAGCACGGAAGCTACTCATTCATCATAGTGTATGATAATAGTTATCATGTCGACCATGGGAGCTGTGCATGACAACACAGAAGCACATTAGTGAGAGCGAATCATAATAGTTGTGCATGGTTGCACGGAAGCACATTCGTCAGAGCGGTTTGTAATATTTGTGTCTGGCAACAAGGAATCGCATTCGCCATGGAAGCATGAAGATGTCATCTGTTGTAACTTTTAGTCAGCGTCTTCTTCACCACTGGATTCAAAGATTGTTCTTGGATTTTCACAAGTTTCTTCGGCCATACATGCACATGCTTCTGTGCATGGCATGTGGTTGGTTCTGCATGTGCATCGGCTCGGCGACATAGAGACTTCTTGCAGTGACAGACAGTCAGCTCCGGAAGACCCCGTGGTGCTGGATCTTTGGTCATGAGCACAGGCTGCAGGGCACCATCCTGAATTTTCCAGCCATGTCCAGCTGCTGGTGGAAGGCTACACATGTCCATTGTGTAGGCTCCAATGCTCTCTTCCATACATAGTCCTGGTAATTTCCTCGCTTTATATGTTGCTGTAAGCTGCCGAATGTAGGGGGGAGATTTTCATTTATTTGTCCCTTTTGACAGAACTGCCAGTATCTCACATTGTTCACTTTCCTCCCAGCCCCCTTGGTTGTTGAGTACATTGCACATATGAAGGCTTCGCATGCTTCTGAAGTGCTGTTGCTGAGCTCGGGTTCTTCTCCAAGCTGTCAGACTGGTCTGATGCTCTTTACTGTCAAGTAAGACATTGAAACCCTTTTTCTTGCCGAGTCCTGAGAGTGCGCTGTTTGAATCGCACCCAGTGAGTGCGTGGAAGCTGAGTAAAGCATTATACAGCTCAGGTCCTAGTTTGTGTGCCAAGCTGTGGATAGGAATATACCTAGCTTTATCCTTGATTCCAGTCCGAAACCACAGCTCCCGACACTGGAGTTTTCTGTAGTGTGTGGTGCAGAGGACGCCACATCTGTGTCAGGTGATTGAATCACAATCCTGTTGTGATAATGAGAGGCATGTTTTGCATGTAGCAATATTCGTGTGTCTGCCTCTTCATGATCTGACTTGAGGGGAACCAGTTCTTCGCAGTGCCCTCTGATGACTAGCACAGACTTCTGCGGGTTCTTGAAACCACCACCGATGACTAGGTGTTGACATCAAGCAGAGTGTCTACCCCCATGTGGCACCATGTGTCTGCCAAGAAGACACACAAGTTGACTTTGTTTTCTACATTTCCAATGTGTTTGATCCACTGCTTTGGAATAGGAGTGGCTGGCCCTTGGATTGTCACCTCTAAGGCTGCAGATGTTCCTCGTTTCTCTCGCTCCCCAGCTTTGATTGAGAGGCTGGAGTACCGGTCGAAGACAACATCAACCCGCTGACGACCATTCTGACGTAGAGGGGCAGTAACCAGGCTGTAATACTTGAATGCCATTTCACCGAAGTTTGCAGCACAGCGGACTTGTCATCTGTACACAGCGCCATTGCATCGACGATGTGGGCCGTAGACATCTGGCTGGTTGCGACTTGTGGCAGTTTTGGATGGACATCTACCTTCTTCTCTAACACAGAATTTTTTAGTCCAGCAGCATGAACCTGTGAAAAATTCAATTGTTCAACACCCACTACAGAAAAGTTTGACTTGACAACTTAGTATGCTCTAAAAGATGCCTAAAATATAAAAAAAGCTCATAATATTTGATTTGTTTGTGATTTTTCCTCTTGTGGTTGTACAGTTGAATGAATATCGACATTTCTGTACATATTCTGAAAGAGAATTAATATGAAGCCGATGATGCCTCAATATTGAAAATTGGTTGAGTCTCGACAAAGATATTCACGTTTACGTTACCCTCCCCCTAAATTTTGCTCGCCCACAGTGACCCTCTTGGTAAGTACCCTTGGTATGTATAATGGCCTGTAGAATTTTAATGATACCACAATTTGAAACCACATACTACCTGGAGGTGTTCTATAGGGTCTATTCTACCACTCTGTCAAGTCAAACCTATTCTGTAGGGAGTGTTGAACGATTTCATTTTTTTCAGGTCCTTGCTCCTGGACTACTTGTGAAGGTTGGACACAACCAGACGACCAAACACTATGGGGTCATCTTCAGGTATTTAAATAGTTCAGGTAAAGCTCTCAGTGGACTGTTCCACTAACAGTGGACTGTTCAACCATGGAGTGGACTGTTCCACTCACAGTGAACTTTTCAACTATGGAGTGGACTGTTGCACTCACAGTGAACTGTTCAACTATGGAGTGGAACTGTTCCACTAACAGTGGACTGTTCAACTACGGAGTGGACTGTTCAACCCCCAGTGGACTGTTCAACTATGGAGTGGACTGTTCAACTATGGAGTGGACTGTTGCACTCACAAGTGAACTGTTCAACTATGGAGTGGACTGTCCACTAACAGTGGACTGTTCAACTACGGAGTGGACGTGTCAACTCCCAGTACACTGTTCAACTATGGAGTGGACTGTTCAACTATGGAGTGGACTGTTCAACTCGCAGGGGACTGTTCAACCATGGAGTGAATTGTTCCACTCGCAGTGGACTGTTCAAGCATGGAGTGGACTGTTCAACCATAGAGTGGACTGTTCAACCATGGAGTGGACTGTTACACTTGCAGAGGATTGTTCAAGTATAGAGTGAACTGTTCCACTCACAGTGGACTGTTCAATTAAATGCGTTGCAGGTACTCTGCCCATTTTGTGTAATCGGAGGACAGCCAGTATGCATGTTGAGCGATAACGGGACACAATTGGGAGGCTCAAAGAGGGAGCTATGAGATACGATACAGGGAGTGAGGTATAGAGTGGAGGTTTATGACCCCCAACAGCACCACACCAAAATGGCTCTGTCGAGTCCCTTGTGAAAACTATCAGTTTGCACTGAGAAGGCCATGGAAAATCAGGCTATAACCCCCTTTGAGCTATACACATGCCTGCTGGATGTGGCAAACTTAGTCAACCAACGTTCCATTGACCATGTTCCCTATGACCCAGATGACAGTGCGTATCTGTGCCCGAACGACATGGTACTCAGTCGAGCATCCACTGAAGTGCCTCAAAGGCCCTTCGGAGAGACATGCAATCCGAGGCATCGAGTCAGGTATATGCAAAAGGTAGTGGACTCGTTTTGGAGATGCTGGACCAGAGACGTGTTCCCATTGTTGGTGCCACGTAAAAAGTGGAGTGTATGGAGAGGAGCAATGTTCAAGTAGAGTCAGTAGACGATATAGTCATGGTTTGTGACCCAAATGCTGTCAGAGGAAAGTGGAACATCGGGACAGTTGTTCAGGTGTATCCTGATCTCAACGGAAAAATCAGGAATGTCAGTGTAAGGATGATGTCAACTGTGTACCGTCGACCAAACCCGAAGATTACCCTTGTATATCCAGCTGAAGGCACGAGGACTCATTAAATAGATGAGAAAACTGTTGGCTCTCATTGGCCCATGTTCATTCGGTTAGTTTGTGTTGTGAATATAAACAGTAAACTAATACACACAGTAAGCATCAATAGAATTCTACTATTCATTTCAGATTATACCTGGTGTTGGCTTAATGGCTAGGGTGGTGGGTTTGGGATCCTCGGATCCTGAGTTCTAAATCCTGCTTGGCTGTTGAATTAATACCAGGTGGGTACCAGCCTGTCATCCTTCACAGATTGGCATAAATGAGTACCAGCTTGCTGGTATCCTGTGTTGGAGTGGTTACCTGTCCAGGATTGTGCCCAATAGCCCAGGAGACTGCTTAAGCAGCACCAATGCTCTGCAAGAGTATGGTCCCAATGGATGGATTTCCAATTGGTCATTGGCTTGGACACCAACATATACTTTTATTACAGACCCTCGGCATCAAAAAGCTACGTATAGTTGTACAGTTTCAAATGGAGCACCTCGACGCCATTAGAGCATTTCAATTGCATCAGATGTGGCAATAAATGTGAATTGTTGCTCCCAGCTTGCCGGCTCTATGACAGACGACGCCATTTGCATTTTTGCCTTCTTTATCCCTTCCCCGTTTAGAGTCCCGTGTGGACACGGGCAACTTGCTCGTATTCAGAAAAAAAGAGAAATTCATGACCATTGTCATTCATAATATCAATTACTGTTACTCAGCTGTGTGTGTATGAACTCTCACCTTGATCGATTGAAAGGACCCAGCGGACATTGATTGCCAGCACGGCACAAACCAAGAAGAATAACAAGGAAGCACACATGGTAGATGTTCCCGTCTCGATCTGTCAAAAGGGTAAGGAAAACAACACGGAGGGAGCAGTGGTCAGGGGAGAAAGTAAAACAATAAGAAATGGACACAGGTCAGTTAAAAAAAGGAAAGTATATTGACGAGCTACTGTTGGTCAAACTGCCTGTGTAGTCTCAAACAAATCCAGATAGCAATGTAGAATGAAGAAGTTTTTCAGATGATTGTTTATACCATCCAGACAATAACCAACCTTCCTTCTTACAGTTCACTCTTCATCTGTTTTCGAACTCTCTTTTCAAAAGACCGATGGCCAACATTCACACCAAAACGCATCCCCCCCCCAATCCCCCTCCGCCGTCTTCTCCTTCTACTACCAAATGACCCTGCCCACCATGAAAAGAGTTTAAAACTTTAAAAATTATATATATATATCATTTTTACACTTTTCGTTTCCTCCACTGTATCGCAATGGATATGTACATTCCTTCATATAAAAGCCCTTTTTGTTTATCTGCTTAAACTTCCCAATAATTATGTAAGGACAGTTTTACCACCAGTATGTGTCTCAAAACATGAATGAGTGTCCCAAACCCCCAAAAGAAGTTCATAGCATATTCACATCTACATTTCTTTCCAAAAAAAAAAACCCCAAAAGAGACAATGGTGAGACTGTCACGAGACGGTGGTAAACAGGTAGTCAGGTTAGAATGCATTGTAAAGCAAAAGGGGGATGTATGGGAAGGCCGAGCAAGAAAACCTATGAAACCTTGGGTAACCATGAAAGAGCTGTGCTTGATTTCCACCCAACATTTTAAGAGCTGTAAGGCCTCTCATTCTTATAACAATGTCTCCATGGTTACCGGTTGCCCGTAAACCAATTGTGTAACTAAGCAACTGTGCAAATATCCATTACTTAGAGAGTCTCAAAAGATAGACTGACTTTTAGTTTTGAATGGAGATCTGTGGGACAAGTTGGAATTGTTTTCATTGATCGTAAATGTCCTTTAAGTTGGTTTCAGCATCAGTTGGTGTGAGTTGTAATCAGCGAGTTGTTTAATTTTGGGTTACAGACCAGACGAGATAAATCCCTCAGTAGTGTCTTTGCAAAACATACTTTTCCCTTCCATGGTGTTTGAGAAACATTAGTTTAAATTTTCTCGAACAATCTTAGTTGTTTTGCAATGCGTTTGCTTAAATTATGCTGAACTATAATGACGTCACAAGCGGTTATCAGACAACAAGACAGAGTTTGAAAATTTGCTTTTGAAACCCAAGAACCAGATAGTGGAGGAGGCCATTCAGGCCCTGAAGCCCTCATCATTTCCACATTCCTGACAATGCAGAATATATTCTTTACTGAAATACCTGAACGATTCTTCTTTGTTCGAGTGCAGCACAAGGCTGAAGGTAGCATGGTTGGATGAGGGCGTGGCTGGAGTTTGTAATTTGACCAGGGTGCCGGCGATAGCTCGCTGACTCTTCGTGAAGGACACCAAGGGATGCTAAACGTCCACCAACAAATGCTGACAGATGGGACGCGTTCATCCGAGGGACGGCACTTTTACCGTGCCTGAACAAAAGACTGGGACGACAGTTTAGAGCTGAGTCGGGATTCAAACCCAGGTGAGACAACTTAGAGGCGAATGTGTGTATCTCTATCTAAACTATTGATTGACATGTATTGAAGTTTTAACCCAGATCTGACTAATTTAATGTATTTCACACTCTTAACCTCACAATTAATATCCCTGTGTGGTTATTTCTGGATGGATCAGGGCAATTTCATTTATTCTCATTCGAAACTGGCAAAAGGATGGAAATTACATTATTCTTATGTCACTGAAGAGTCAACACTGGAGACAAAAGTGAACATAAAGAGGAGACAGAGGTTTGAAAGTGACAGTATGTCATGTGCTAGTGAAAGCGCACATCTGTCTGGCCATTCTCAGAGAACAGCCTCTACGCCTGTGAGTCTGGCAGTTCACTCAAGCAAAGTGGCAGGAACTGCAAGCAGCCATCACACTTCAGAACTGGTCTCCTATATCTACCACACCTGATATTAACTCATCTTGGGAATTCTTCCACAGAAACCTGTTCTCTCTTATGCAGGGTTCATCCCATCTCGTCTTCAATTATCTTACCCATCCTCATGCTCTTAGTTCTCTGAATCTTGTGGTGAGGCTGTTACTTTAAAACAACTTGCATTCTCCTCCTGGAAGGCAAATCCAACCGAAGGCAAACTCAGATCATTCCACAAAGCCCACAACAAGTGTGTGTCCACTCTCAGGAGAACCAGAAAACATCTGTTCAATCTCAAGAATGAGGTTTCAAACTTGTCTCGCTCCTCCAAAACCTTGTGGTGCCTTGTCAAGTCAGTCTCTGATGTATGTATGCTCCCATTTCATCCTTTTCCTCACTTCAAATGGCACCATAACCGATTCTGCTCATTAGAAGGCTGAATGCCTCAATTCTGTGTTCGCTTCAAAATCTTGTGCCCCGAACCCCTCCCACTCTCTACCCATCCCTCCCTTTTATGTCCAACTGATCCTGAATTCTGTGTCTTTTGCACCTGAAAAGGTGGAAAAGTTTCTGGCAACCTCAGACTCTGCAATTGGACCGGACGGCATTAGCTCACATTTCCTAAAAACCTGTTCTGCTGCTCTTGCGCTTCCTCTCTGCTCTTTTAACCCTTTAATTTTCCCGAGATCATTTACATCTTCCATCTGCTTGGAAATCAACCAACATCACGGAATGACATAAAAAGTGCAAAAATTTATCCCATTAACTACAGACCAATTAGCTTACTTCCTATCATCAGCAAGGTCATGGAATCCATCATCACAGTTCATATAAAATCATTCCCTTTCTCCAATGACCTCATCTCAGATCATGAATTTGTATTCAGACCTGGTCATTCTTCCTTGGACATGGTACTTCTACTCTCCCAACAATGGAAGGAGGCCCTCAATATCAGACATGAGATGAGGGCTGTCTCTCTGGACATATATCGAGCTTTTGATACAGTCTGACATCCCGACCTGCTCTCCAAACTGTCTGCCTATGTGCTCGGTATTTGATTGACAGCGAGTTCAAGGGAGACTGTGCCTGAAGCTAGGATATCGGCCAGGAGTATAACTAGGGCTAAATCACTTGGGTAAAAGGTTCGGCTGTGGAAGCCCTGTCTGAGATCTCTGGAGAAATCAGGGATTGAGCTGGTAATTTTCATAAGGGTGTAAGGGTCTTGAAACCCCGCTGAGAGGATCTGGGATCCTCTGGACCGACTTGAGATCAGGGATCTCTTAGGAGCAAGGGAGAGTGAGTGACAAATTGACTGTGAAATGAGCAATTTATTGAATAAGCTATTGAGAGAATTTCCTGGCCCTGGGGGGCATAAATTCACAACCACTGGTTAAGACCAGTGGTTCTTAACTGGGGGTACGAAGCATCAAAGCAGGGGGTACGATATATGGTGTCAAATTCAATACTGTATAGTACTTAAATTCCAATAATAATAATAATAAATAAATAAATAACTAATAAGAAAATTTTAGACAGGGGGTACGGGGAAATATTATGAAAGCTCAAGGGGTACAGGCACATAAAAAGGTTAAGAACCACTGCTCTAGACCGTGGACCCCTACTCAATGATTTAATATTGTGAAATCACTTCCTTCAGTTAAAGGGACCCAGCAAAATGGACAAGGGACATGCGAGTGGTAATCAAACATCATAATCCACAGCGTACAGACATTAAACAACTAATGACGGCTGCACTACCCACCAACTTATGGAGGAGAACACACAGTTTTGTGATGCGAAACCTGAAAATGATGATGAACAGATGCATAAGGCTAGAATTGAGGATATAATCAAGGAGGTGCTCAAACTAACTCCCATCAGTAGTGACTGAGATGAGATCCATGATATTAAGCAGATGCCGGGCGAGGAACCAAGAGTCTTCCTGGAAAGATTGTTGGAAGCAATTGAGGTATATTCAGGATTGGAGGGGCTGACTCCCCAGGCAATGTTGGTTAATACCTTTGTGGCAGGATTGCAACCAAATCTCCAAGAACAGTTAAAGTTAGTTGTGATAGGATGGCGGGGCCAGAGTATGACCCAAGTACTCGCTTCCGCAACACATTTCTTTGAACTGTGGGAACAGCGACATTGAGAGGATAAATGGACATTACTCCATGCGCAACTGCATTGAGCGACTCAGAAAACAGAGGGCCAGGAAGAACCCAAACAGAGGAGTAGGCGAGTTATCATGGCATGATGTGAAATTAATTACATGCAGGCTCCCCAAAGTGTTTGTGTTGGAATTGTGAGGTGTTTGACTCTTAGCTAGGCAAGCAATTAGTAGTACAATGTGATTAAAAAAGAAAAGTCGATTGAGCGAGGGAAGGAACGCAGAGTGTGACGTGGACTGATATCCCGTATGTATCTGCAAGAGTGAAATGGAAAGTATACAAGACGGTAGTGAGACCGGCTATGTTGTATGGTTTGGAGGCGGTGGTGCTGACAAAAAGACAGGAGACGTAGCTGGAGGTGGCAGAGTTAAAGATGTTGGCCGATTCCCATTGGGAGTGACGAGGATGGACAGGATTAGAAATGAGTATATTCGAGGGACAGCGCAGGTAGGACGGTTTGGAGACAAAGTGAGAGAGGCGAGATTGAGTTGGTTTGGACATGTGCACAGTAGGGATACGGGGTATATCGGGAGAAGGATGCTGAGGATGGAGCCGCCAGGAAGGAGTAGAGAGGAAGGGCCAAAGAGGAGGTTTATGGATGTGGTGAGGGCGGACATGCGGGTGGTTGGTGTGACAATAGAAGATGTAGAGGACAGAGCGAAATGGAGACGGATGATCTGCTGTGGCGACCCCTAACGGGAGCAGCCAAAAGAAGAAGAAGATCCTGCACAGAAAAATCTTCATGTGGTTCATTTCTAAGTACCACCGCAGAACCAGCCAATTTATTTAATCTAATTGATATCAAAGCTTTCAAACAAGCTACAACCAAAACTACTGAAAGTGCAGTTATCAACCCTATAAACAAGTAATGGAGTATATGGGCTACCCATCCTCCAAGGATATTGAAGAAGTGATATTACAATAGACATTTACAATAACACAATCACACGCTCACAGTTTATATCATGTGCTTAATGCACCTGCTTTTGTTTTAAATCTCATCTGTGCTGCTATTTCTGATGAACTTTTACATGTACTTGCTTAACACTGAATAACAAGTTTTATGCTGCTTATTATTGAATCCAATGAACAGTATATGTATCACTGTTTATGATAAATTTACTCTTATGTAACTTGAAAACATAAAATGAGTTCCAGAAGACAATTATATAACTCTTTAGTATTCTGGCATTAAAACTTGCATTGAATGTATATGTTAGCCCATATAAGCATCTGTTTTCCATTAAAATTAAGCTGGACAGAGAGCTTGTATATTTTCTCTGCAAAACCTTATCTTATGTTTGTATGTGACCCTCGCTTCCATTCAGTTCGATTGTTTTTCTTCCAAATACAATGCATCCCTTCTTACCCTTTCCCTCCCTCCTTTCCTTTACAAACTTGAATAATAAATACAATGTTCCCCTTTCTGTCCCTCCTCTCCAAACTTGAATAAGAAATACAATGCATTTCTTCTCCCATTTCCCTCCCTCCTTTCCTCTTCAAACCTGTATGAGAACCCTGCTTTGAGGACAAACAAATCAGAAGGGTTGTGTGGAATGGTGTTCCATATTTCTTCCAAGAACTTCCAAAGATCATCTATGTTGCTGGAATTCCTTTTTACCTTTTCTTTGTCCAACTTGTCCCATACAACATCAATTATATTGAGATATGGGCTTTGATGGGACCACTAAATGCCCTGAAGAACTCCAGCTTCCTCTTTCTTTTGAAAATAAGTTTTAATTATTCCAGCTGAGTGTTTTGGATTATCATTTATCTGTAAGATGAAGTTTGGATCCATAAGTCTTGCAGCACTGGGGATAGCATCGTTGATTAAAGTTTGTTTGAACCTCACTGTGGTCAATATACCATCAATTTTCATAAAATTTCCAACACCACTTGACGATATGGACCCCCAAACTTGAATTGAACCTCCTCTATGCTTAATTGTTGACATCAAGTAAGACTCTTTATAAGTTTCAGTTTTTCATCCCACAAACTGTCATAAATTACATCCAAGTAACTTAAACTTTGACACATCCAAAGCACCTTTGACGATTGTTCCATTGTCCAATTTCTGTGTTCTTTTGCATATTGTAGCCTTTTAATCTTGTTTCCCCTTTCTTAAGAGGTTTTCTTACTGCAACACATCCTTGAAATCCTGGTTTCAAAAGTGACCTTCATACTGTTGATGGATGGATAACAACACACGAGCCTTCTGTCAGTTCTGTTGTGAATTTGATGCTCGTCTTCTTTCTATTCCTTAAGGATATATTATCTTCAATTGTTGCTCATTCTTGTTGGACAGCTATTGGGTCTTCCAGTCATGGATTTGTCAATTACAGATGATGTTTCTCTGTACTTGTTAATTGTTTACCTTCTTTATGCAGAAGCACAATTCCATGGAAATATTCTACTGAAATTTGTCATTTTCTTAAGCTAACAGTTAATCCTGATACATCTGTATTCTGCAGTATGAAAAGTAGGCTTTTACCTTTATAAATGCATATAGAGGAATACCTGACAATGACTCATCAATTAGATTTGATTGGTAAATGGGATGGATTAGATACTACAACACTTCTTATTGGCTGCTCATGTATAATTTACTTTGAGTTGTGATCACAAGTTTTTGAAGATTCTGATTAATGTGAATTAAAGATTACTAAATGACAAACTTGGTTTCTTCTCACCAAAACTATAAATAATAGTCAATGTTGTTATAATTGTAGAAAACACTAGTGGAGACATTTAGTAAATTAGTGATGGTCATAACATCCATATATTACCACCGCTGAATGTGTGTAATACTTTTGCACAGCAGTGTGTATTGTATGCAAAATAATTGTAAATGAAGAAATAAACATCAATACACATTGCAGTGCCACTCATCTTAGTTTTCACCTTGTATGTTTTTCTCTCCTCTGTTACTGTCATTTATCTCAGGGAGAAGGCCATTTCTTTCTCTAAATCCCCTATTCCTCAACTTGGTCTTTCTGCCCGACATAAAAGCAACCCTGCCAGCCATTCATGCAAAGCATACACCATTGCAGTACACACTCTCCATTCATTTGTGAGGGTAGATTTTACAACCAATGCTAATATCTAGATCAGTGTTTCTCAACCTTTTTTGTCCCACGCCCCACTTTGATTTTCAAAAAAATCCCACGCCCCACCATGATTAGAGACACTACAGTATATACTACATATAAGGAATTCCCCTTGACGAAAAGCGAGTCATAGTGACGTAACAGCGTTGAATTGATCAAGGTCACGCCTTATCGGCGGATTGGCTAACAAGGGCACGGTGAAGCAATTTTTAGTTATGACGCTATGAGGCATCAGTTGCAGCTTCAAACTTTTGAAAATTTGAAAGTGCAAAGCTATGAAAGCGATCATATATTGATTCATTAATTCTGAATCCTCATGCCCCACCAAAATATTGCCACGCCCCAACGGTGGGGTGTGCGCCCCACCTTGAGAAACACTGATCTAGATCATTATGCGATTATGGTTGACAAATGGGATTGTAAAGAGAGCAAGGACTCCACTGAGTAACCAGTTGAAAAAAGTTCCCCTATTCACAGCATGATAGAGCACCATCACAACAGTTAATCAGCCCCACAGAGTTTTAGGACAAGCCAGTGTGTAGACAAACATACATTGCTGATTAATATTGGTTGATACTTTAGACATCACCAGCACCCTGTTTCTCTGGCACGCTCCAAGTCTGCATCTCATGAACCCAGCCGGCCACAAAATATTTGTAGCCATCCAGTTGAAGGAATCCACCTTCGCCAATGCCATATGGTCCGTCACACACCTAAATGAGAATTCCACAATGTGCTCATATGATATAGCCAGTGTATTCACAAATGTCCCACTGACAGAAGTGATCGAAATGTGTGCACAACTTCTGTATCATAGTGACTTAAACACCTCCACCGATCTCAGATTCTGTCTTTGTTGAATAAATGAAGATGGCAACCCGTTCTGTCGAGTTCAGCTTCAATGATTCAATGTCTACTCAGATCGATGGTGTAGCAATGGGATCCCCTCTCGGCACCGTCTTGGCAAACATCTTTGTAGGTTACTGTGAAAAACATGCCTTTGCAGATCCACATCCTGGAGTTCAACCCCCTTCCATCTATTACCGGTACGTCAATGACATCTTAGCTGTCTTTGAGTCAACCTCAGTATGTAAAGTCTTCTTGGCATACCTGAACTCTCCCCATCCATCCCTAGAGTTCACCTTAAAGATGGAATGCTTGGCCCACTTCCCTTCTTGGACGTCTTAGTTGAGAAATCAGCTGACGCTTATAAAACCACGGTCTACCATAAGTCTACTTTTACCGGACAGTATACTAGGTGGGACTCTTACAGTTCCTCCAAATACAAGATTGGATTGATTGGTATCTTGGTTAACAGAGCATGAAAGATCTGCTCCACAGATAAACTCCATGCTGAAATTGAGACCATCAAGCCTACTCTTCTTGATAATGGGTATCCTGAACAGATCATCAATAGATATTTACACAAATTCCTGAACCCACCAAAGAATCCTATAATCGGACCTGGTAAATGTCCGGTATACCTATGTCAACCTTGCAAAGGCAAAGTGTCTCAACAGTTTGAAAACCAGATCAAACAGACAGTGTCCCATTCTTACTATGCTGTTCAACCACGAGTGATTTTCACTACGCGCCGGTTGCTTCCGTCAGTACAAAAAGATGTCTGACCGCCTCTCATACAAGTAAGAATATTTACGAATTTCAGTGTCAGTGTGATGCTCGGTATGTGGGCCACACATCTTTGAGAATGAAGGATCGCGTTGAACAACACGTTCCTTTGGGGATCAGACGGAGTCAGTCAACCGAAGACGCAACCAACTCGGGCTTGTACGAATGTACACAATACCTCAACTATTCCCTGTGCTTCTGCAATTGGTTACCATTTACTGAATAATCCTCAGTATGCAGACCAATATCATATTGGCTGGTTTAAAACCCTGAGTTGAGGATGCAGTTTAGCTCAGCTTCGTGCGATGAAGGCCACATTCATCAGGTCAACCAATCCCACTCTTTGTAGACAGAAAGAATTTGTCTGAACTTTATATCTATTTTGAATATGATGGCTTGACTGTATGACAACTCCACCACCGTCAGTTGAGTCATCATGAAAACCACCAACCCCCCACCCCCCACAACTAGCCCTCAGCTAATTAGCATTATGTTTCCGGTGGTACTTTGGTTATTCATCTCCGCCTAATCATTATTCATGATGGTTCATTTCCGCCTACTCATTATTCATGATGCTCTATGGTTCCACCAATCAGGTAATCCCATCCTTTCTTTCTCTCAACCAACCAACATTGAGGACATTACATTGTAACTATATAAACGAGAGTTTGGTGCTTCTTCTTCATCTGCTTGTGGTTTTATCCTGAGGAGTGAAAGTCAAAAAGCTTTGATAATGTCTATTTTATTGAAATACATATTTAAATTTTGTTGTACGAATAAAATGTTTGTATACATAAAAGTACATGGACAGATGATCGATCGGTCGGACGGAGCTAATTAAAATGTCCCGTCTCCGACATTGTCGGAGGGGCGGGGGACAAGAGCCAACAAACATGGTGTAACAGTGTTACTGCACAAGGAGGTGTGCACATGTTTGCACTGCAATCCAAAATTATTTTTTAAATCCTTTTATTGGGAATTTTCACAGCAAAAAGATCCCTTAAATAAGGGGATTTTGATGTGCAAGTTGTAAACAGTTTTTAACAGAGTTGCAAATGCACAAAAATGCAATATGAAAAGACTGGCATAAAAACTGCATACCAGATACCCAGTCTCAATTAGAATTGTGTACGATGTAGAGTCCATTTTTTTCCCTAGAAATACCGCAAAAATAGAGGGCTCCATGGTAAAACGGTAAATAGAATACAACATATATTTTCAGTGTGAGAAAATGATGCATTGATTACAGTGGCCATGAAAATAAAAAATAAAAAAGCAGACGGATGTTGTTGAATATGTGTCACGAAAAAGAAAAGGTACGGAGTGGCCATGTGTTTGGATTTGTCATCGGCCGGAAAAGCACATTAATTTCCCAGCAATCCAGTTCCTGCCACACACAGGAAGAAAGGTATGGTTATAGACATGGTAAATCAGGTTCACTTACACAGTAATGATACACTCGGCAAAGGAAAGAGGATGGGGATTTGGGCCTTTAGGCTCCAAATTATACATACACGTGTACATATATATATGTATATATATATATATCACCCAATCAAGATCGGGTTACAGTAAACGATAAAGATTAGCAAATTTAAACTCAGGAGTGCACCATAGCAATGTTGGGCCAAATGGATTCACTTCTTTGTTTGAGGTCAGTTTCTCCTCAGTGTCATGCTGTTTTTTTTTTTGTTTAATGATTTCAGACATAGTACGTATAATACCTTGTTTGGGAAGAGATGGTATTTGTGCATATTAATCCACCCTGGGTAACTCCAGACTGAATGCAAACTTTGGTGTAAATTGGCCCAGGGGTATGGAATTGTTTCGAGATTAAAGAAAAGGACACACGGAGGGACACACACACAGACGGAAGAAATGAGGAATTCCCAAGTTAGGCACAGTTAGCATGAACAGATTATGTGCTACAAAGCAAATGGTGTCATCGATATCATGCTTTCAGGCCAAAACGACTTCAACAGATGGCAATCCTTTAAATCTTGTGCAGCTGTCACTGTTAGGAAAACGTTTGATGATATACATGGGGTGTTCAAAACGTTGTATGAACACGGTCTTTCAATAGCAATAGCCCAAGAAACATCAATGGGTAATATATTTTTAAATTGAGGACAATGCAATAGTCCAGAAAAATATTTACTTACGATAACATATACTTATACAAATAATACATATATGTTTATATATACATGTATATATATACATATATATATATATATGTATATACACATATATATAATATATATATATATATATATATATATATATATATATATATATATATATACAGGGTGTCCAAAAAAATGTACTCACATTTTGGCTCCTCATAACTCATTGAATTTTCCATTTATTTTCAGATCAAATTGACCATAATAATGGCAGAAGTACGACTAGGTTTTGAAGAAAGAAAATTTATCATAAAGTGCTACTGGAAGCACGAAAACTCATGGAAGTGCAAAGACAATTTAGAAGACATTTTCACAAAGATCCACCAACGCGACCGCACATTGCTCGCATCCGAGATAAGTTTGAAACAGATGGAACTGTGCATGACGTCCATAAGGAGCGTTCAGGAAGACCACGGTCATCAACCACCCCCGCAAAGGAAAATCAATTGCTGGAAACCCTCCACCGATCCCCACGGAAATCTGTACGACAAATGGCTCGTGAGACAGGAATCCAAAATCAAGCGCCCATCGCATTTTGAAGCGAATTAATTGGAAAAGTTACATTCCAAAATTAATCCACGCTCTAAATGAAGACGATCCTGACCGGAGAGCTGAATTTTGTGAGTGGTACCTGGGCAAATGCGAAGAAAATGCAGCATTTCCATCCAAAATTGTTTGGAGCGATGAGGCCAGCCAGCTTCAAGTTAAAGGCTCAATTAACCGACACAATTGCACCTACTGGGCTCCTGAAAATCGCATGTTACGATGGAACACCATTTAAACTTACCAGGGGTTACTGTGTGGTGTGGGATGTCAGCATTGGGCATCCTAGGGCCATTCTTTTTTGACCAAATGTCACTGGGATGTTTACTTAAACTTGCTGCAGGAATCGTCGTTCCACATGTCGAAGAGATATTTGGTGACGAAGAGATTTACTTTCAGCAAGATGGAGTACCTCCCCACTACCACCGTGATGTAAGGGCCTATCTCGAAGCAACTTTTCCGAACAGATGGATGGGCGAAGAGGTAGTGTTGAATTCCCTGCGTGTTCCCCGACTCACTCCAATGGACTTCTTTTTATGGGGATATCTCAAAGATAAGTTTTACGGCTCAAAACTCAGCAACAGTTGATGAGCTGAAAGAGGAAATTGAAAGACAATGTCTTGCAGTTCCAAATGAAATGATTTGCAGCGCTGTTGAATCCATTGGTCCACATTATCGGCTGTGTTTGGAACGTGATGGTCGTCAGTTTGAACATTTGTAAACATGCATTTATCCATTTAACCATTCATCTTGTTTCTAAGTCAATAAACAACGCATTTATTATCATTTAAAGAGTGAGTACATTTTTTGGGGACACCCTGTATATATATGAACTGATAGTAGGGCAGCGTTGCAACAACTCTTGGACATAACGAGCAAGGGAATGAGACACACACACACACACACACACAGTAAAAGGGTTGGGGTAGGAATGATTAAAAGATTAAAAGGGGAGAGAAAGATTATGGGTAAAGATGGGTAAGGATGGGGAGGGTGGCACATGATGTGGAGGTGCACCACACTATCATGTCTGTCATTTATCAAACTTTTCAATTCCACTTTCTTTAACAGCAACATGTATTTTGCAATTACTTAGCTACATCTGTAATATTGTTGAAAGGTATATCTAGTGACAATTTCAGGGATGTTTAAACTCCCTAACAAGCAAGGCATTGCAATCAAATGCTTTGGAAAGGAAGGCATACTTTCATCATTAAGTACAGAGGTGTGAGCCATTTGATTGCAATTTTAAAACTGTGCCCCTCTACCCAGATGTTGGTGACTTTCCCCCTTTCTACTGTGTCATAGTTCTGTTCTGTATTCCAGCTGTTTTACAAGCCCAGACTTTAAAAAAAAAGATTATGAGGCTTTTTACAAATTTGCTTTTCTTTATGTAATGCTCACTTGGCTGTGTCTGGATAGGCTTGAGGGTAGAGGAGGAGCAGCTAAAACCCGAATCCTATTGAGGTTCCTCGTAATGACTATCTTTGCTCATTGCTTATTCAGATTCCTCCTGGTGACTCCAATGCAGTATTTGGTCTTTCATTTGATTTGTTACAAAAAATATATATTGACATGTTCAATTGAATGTTAGACACAGCTCAGAATGGAGTGAATAAACAAACTTGCAGGGAATTACAATTAACAGACATGATATTGAAACAAAATAACAATACACAATGTGAACAAGTTTTAATGTTCAGATGACCGGTGAGACAAAAGTACTGCAGTTTAAACGTGATTTGGGGTCTACCGATACCCCAGTGGTCGTCCAAAGGTTAGCTGTGTTTAAAACCCCCAAAGAATCAGTGTTCAATGCAGTACCTTTAAAACCTTCTTCTGGAATGCAAACTGCAAAACATCAAAAGAAAACACTTTCAGAAAACACACATCTTTGTACATTGCTGTACATAGCATATTTCTGCAACCAGCCAGACAAATTTATAATCAACACCACCTTCATGTTTTCAGACAAATTATGCTACCATTCTCAATACCATTGGACTTTTGCATCAAATATTATAATGCACACATATGCATTATAAATTGTTTTGAGTTGAATAGTTGCATACATTATAGTAACAAGACAAAGCGCTAAAACCTGGAAAGCAAAAATACTATCCAACTGCAATGGCACTCATAAAAGCGCATAGTCTCACCCCGCATGTTCATTCTGAACAAAAATACTATTCGTTAACTGAACACGCTACTATTATGGCCCACTAATATGATGGACTATATAAGCATATCATCCATGCACCCTATAATGTCATATAGTTTCTTGGTAAGGGTTATGAACATCATAAATTTAATTATTCACTCACATCGGGCAATAGATCAGATATATGAAATTTCAGATTTTTTGGATCAGGATTTCAATTCAACCAATTATGGCTGGAATATCACTTCACTGATGACATCATTATCACCTTATATACCCCATGGGGAGTTGATGACAAATGCTAAGTTTCAATTTTTTTCGTTGAGCAGTTTCGGAGAAAATGATGTCCATTTTTTTCCCCTTTAATCCAATATGGCTGACATATCATTTGACCTATAATGTCAAAGTTAGCAATGAAATAATCTCCATGGGGAGTCCCTCCTATATTTAAAGTTTCACATCGATCGGACAAGCAGTTGCAGAGAAAACCATTTTGAAAGTGAAAATATATATACACGGACACAGACAGACAGACAGAGCATTGCAATAGTCTTGCATCCCCTTCGGGGCAATAACAAACTAGAGAGTTCACAGAACACGTTACCCCATGTAGTGTTCATTATATACAGTATTTCAATTTTAATAAAGTAATGATTTTAAAGATCATTTAAAAAATACAGAAGTTTATCCTTTTGAAGCAGTCTGAAACACCACTTTATTTAAAATGTCCAAGTACTGCTAAATGGGAGGGTTTTGAGAATGCAAAGAAGGTGATTTGTGTTCTACAGTGTTCAAATATAGAATTCAATTTAAATAAAATAAAGATTGTAAAAGTCAAGTATGAGTGAAGTCAAAAGATAGGCAGAAGCACTCTGAATTAAAAAAAAAACACAGGTTGTTGAGAATTCTGAAAA
>CM068961.1:35176681-35192146 GCA_035128595.1 Eptatretus atami
CTCCGAAACTCGGAGGGGACCGCCGGCTCAAGAGTCGTATACGCTGTCCCGGCAAAAGCCCCACGCGCAACAGTATCGCCGTGCCCAAGGAGGGATTCTGACTTAGAGGCGTTCAGCCATAATCGCCTCAGATGGTAGCTTCGCGCCGTTGGCTGCTCAGCCAGAGCACGCGCCAAGTGTCTGAACCCGCGGTTCCTCTCGTACTGAGCGGGTTGCTGTCCCGGCGACAAAAGCATCAGAAGGGTAAAACTAACCTGTCTCATGACGGTCTAATCCCAGCTCCCTGAGGGATGATTGATGGAAGGAGGGTTGGGTGAGGGGTACTCAGCAGCTGAAGGGGGGGGGGGTTGCAACGCCCCAACCCCCCTCTAGATCCGCCACTGTATGGATGGGAAGAAAAAGGGGGAAAAAACAACCAAAACCAGAAGGGCACTCGGAGAGCGCATGTCTTCACCACACAATTCCTGATCCAGTAGAACATATCGGGCCGAATATTTTTTTGAAATGTCATGCGATAGATACATCGTACTTGGCCCCATCTCTCAATGGTGAAGAATCACTTTAAAAATGAAAAATTCTCACCTGCAGATCTGGATTTGGATCTTCACCAAAATTTAATCAATTCTTCCTCGTCACACACCCAACGTGTCCACCAAGTTTAATCCGAATCCGTCCACAGCTTTTTGAGATATCTTGCTATATATCGTTTTTGGCCCTATCTGTCAATGGTGAAGAATCACTGAAAAAACTTCTTGAAGCCGGATCTGGATCTGGATTCTCACCAAAATCTAAACAGTTCGGCTTTGTCACACACCCAACCTGCCCACCAAATTTCATCAAAAATCCATTCACAACTTTTTTAGATTGGGTTCCCGTTGTGACAGCGGTTGATGAAAAAAAAGAAAAAGACAAAAATTTAATATAATTTAGGGTCAAACTTTAACTTGAAGAAAATTTGAGCATTTACCTCAGGAGTAATCGTTCGGCCAACAGGTTTCTCGAGGTATATCAACACATTCTCCATGGTTTGTCCTTGTGTTTTATGGATCGTCGTACCAAAACTTGACTGAATCGGGAATTGATTTTTTAATAATTGTTTTTCGTTGCCCGATTTGAACGAAACTTGATACTGCACATTGCAGGCGAATGGTGAGTAAGGTGGCCCAAAAATTTTTGCGCTATCGTGTACCATTTTGGCTGTATTTCGGGAACATACATATATTATATTATATATATATTATATATATATATTGTGTATGTATGTATGTATGTATGTACATATATATATATTATATATCCCTGTGTGTCGTAAGAGGCGACGAGGGTTGCGTCAGGAAGGGCATCCGGCGTAAAAACCTATGCCAAATCATTATGCGGACAACAAAACGAATTTCCATACCGGATCGGTCGAGGCCCGGTTTACCAACGACCGCCACCGGTACCGGTGGTCAGCAGGGTACCAGTGGAAATTGTGCTACTGCTGGGCGAAGGAGGAGAAGGAGACGGGGAAGGCGAGTCCGGAGGCAGTGGGAGAGGGGAAGAGTAGAAGTGTGGAGGTGAGAGTTTGAACTCTCAATGTTGGGACGATGACTGGCAAAGGGCGAGAGTTGGCTGATATGATGGAGAGAAGAAAGGTGGACATACTGTGTGTACAAGAGACCAAGTGGATGGGGAGCAAGCTAGGAGCATTGGAGGTGGTTTCAAACTGTTCTACCATGGTGTGGATGGAGGAGAAATGGTGTGGGGTAATCCTGAAGGAAGATTATGTCAAGAGGGTATTGGAGGTAAGGAGAGTGTCTGACCGAGTGATGAGTGTGAAGTTGGAAATTGAAGGGTGATGATGAATGTCATCAGTGCATATGCCCCGCATATGGGTGTGACATGGAGTATAAAGAAGATTTCTGGAGTGAGTTAGATGAAGTGGTGGAGAGTGTATCCAAGGATAAAAGAGTGGTGATTGGAGCAGATTTCAATGGGCATGTTGGGAAGGGAATAAAGAGGATGAGGAGGTGATGGGTAGGTACGGTCTCAACAAGAGAAATGTGGAAGGGCAAATGGTGGTAGAGTTTGCAAAAAGAATGGAAATGGCAGTGGTAAATACGTATTTCAAGAAGAAGGAGGAACACAGGGTGACATACAAGAGTGGAGGAAAGTGCACACAGGTGGATTACATCTTAAGCAGGAGATGCAACCTGAAAGAGATTAGGACTGTAAGTGGTCAGGGGAGAGTTAGCTCGACACATCGATTGGTGGTCTGTAGGATGATTTTGGAGGTGAGGTTGAGGAAGAGAGTGAGGGCTGAACCAAGGACCAGATGGTGGAAGCTGAAGGAGGAAGACTGTTGCGTGGAATTTAGGGAGGAGGTGACAGGTGTTGGATGGTGGTAAAGATGGGTGGGATGATTGGGCAACTACAGCAGAAGTGGGGAGGGAGATAGCTAGGAAGGTACTTGGTGTGACATCTGGACAGAGGAAGGAAGATAAGGAGACTTGGTGGTGGAACGAGGAAGTACAGGAAAGTATAAGGAAGAAGGGATTGGCGAAAAAGAAGTGGGATAGTCAGAGAGATGAAGAAAGTAGGCAGGAGTACAAGGAGTGGCGGCGAAAGGCAAAGAGAGAGGTGGCAAAGGCTAAGAAAAAGGCATATGACGAGTTGTATGAGAAGTTGGATACAAAGAAGGGGAAAAGGATTTATACCGATTGGCAAGACAGAGGGACCGAGCTGGGAAGGATGTGCTGCAGGTTAGGGTGATAAAGGATGCAAATGGGAATGCGCTGACGAGCGAGGAGAGTGTGTTGAGAAGGTGGATGGAATACTTTGAGGAGCTGATGAATGAAGAAAATGAGAGAGAGAGAAGTTGGAAGAGGTGGAGATAGTGAATCAGGAAGTGGGGGTGATCAGTAAGGATGAAGTGAGGACTGCTATGAAGAGGATGAAAAGTGGAAAGGCAGTTGGCCCAGATGATATACCAGTGGAGGCATGGAATTGCTTAGGAGAGATTGCAGTGGTGTTGTTAACCAGAATGTTTAATAAAATCTTGGAAGTGAGAGAATGCCGGAGGAGTGGAGATCAAGTGTACTGGTTCGATTTTCAAGAACAAGTGTGATGTGCAGAGCTGTGGAAATATACAGAGGGATAAAGTTGTTAAGCCACACCATGAAGTTGTGGGAAAAGAGTAGTGGAAGCTAGGTTGAGAGGAGAGGTGACGATTTGTGAGCAGCAATATGGGTTTATGCCAGGAAAGAGCACCACTGATGCGATGTTTGCTTTGAGAATGTTGATGGAGAAGTATAGGAAGGCCAGAAGGAGTTACATTGTGTGTTTGTGGATTTAGAGAAAGCTTATGATAGGGTGCCAAGAGAGGAGTTTGTGCATTGTATGAGGAAGTGGGGAGTGGTGGAGAAGTATGTGAGGATCGTGCAGGATATGTATGAGGACAGTGTGACAGCGGTGAGGTGTGCGGTAGGAATGACGGACTGGTTTAAGGTTAAAGTGGGATTGCACCAAGGATCGACCTGAGCCCTTTCCTGTTTGCAATGGTGATGGACAGGTTGACGGACGAGATCAGACTGGAGTCTCCATGGACTATTATGTTCGCGGATGACATCATGATCTGTAGAGAGAGTAGGGAGCAGGCTGAGGCGAGCCTCGAGAGGTGGAGGTACGCACTGGAGAAAAGGGGAATGATAGTCAGTAGGAGTAAACGGAGTACAATGTGCGTAAATGAGAGGGAGTGGTGTATGGTGCGGTTGCAAGGAGTTGAGGTGGGGAAGGTGGATGGGTTTAAATACTTGGGATCACCTGTCCAAAGTAACAGAGAGTGTGGTAGAGAAGTGAAAAAGACAGTGCAGGCAGGATGGAGTGGGTGGAGAAGAGTTGCAGGAGTGATTTGTGAAAGAAGGGTAGCTGCAAGATTGAAGGGAAAGTATATAAGACGGTAGTGAGACCAGCTATGTTGTATGGTTTGGAGGCGGTGGTGCGAACAAAAAGACAGGAAGCGGACTGGAGGTGGCAGAGTTAAAGATGCTGCGATTCCGTTGGGAGTGACGAGGATGGACAGGATAAGGAATGAGTATATTAGAGGGACAGCGCAGGTAGGACGGTTTGGAGACAAAGTGAGAGAGGCGAGTTGAGATGGTTTGGACATGTGCACAGGAGGGAAGCGGAGTATATCGGGAGAAGGATGCTGAGGATGGAGCCGCCAGGCAGGGGGAGAAGAGGAAGGCCAAAAGAGGTTCATGGATGCGGTGAGGGCGGACATGCGGGCGGTTGGAGTGTCAATGGAAGATGTGGAGGATAGAGCGAAATGGAGACGGTTGATCCGCTGTGGCGACCCCTAACGGGAGCAGCCGAAAGAAGATAAGAAAATAATATATATATATATATATATATATATACACAAGATGAGAGTTTTAGTAATATATAGATATTCATAGAAAAAGAGAATCCAGAAGTTATCACTGTGGATGCCAGTTATATAGCACCACTTTATTTAAAATGTTACATTAGTTCTTCATGCCTTTTGCTTATGTCCTTTATAACATCCTTAAAAACAGTAAGATTCCTGTTTGGAATGATTTTCAATTTTATTCCACTGCCAGGCAGGCAGTAAAAAATTATCTCACCCCGAGCCAGACAGGATGTGCGATTGGGATCAATCAGAGCCAAAGTACTGTTAAACTATGGGTTTGTTTTCCGATTCGTGTTCAATATATAACATTCAATTGAAATAAAGTTGTTCCTCAATCATAAACTGACGTTTGTAGATGCACGGACAGACAGAAGTGAACCAATTGCTGGACTCCACTTTCGCTTCACATGCATGAGATAATAGACAAATTATGGGAAAATTTGCAGCATGCATGGAACAACCTCCCAATGGACTTTTTCCAGAAATTGCAAGAAAGCATTCCGAAAGGGATATCTACTGTTTTGCATGAACAACAATGGCCTCATGGATGTTATCAGCAACAATGGTGAACTTAGAGCTGGCACCAGATTTATCCTTCCACCATCAGTCTATGGTTCACCAAGATGGTATGTAAAACAGTTCCAGGATGCCATGACCATTGTCAGAGTCTACGATAAACCTGACGACGTTATCACTTTCACTTGAAACCCCAACTGGCCAGAATTAAAAGAATCACAACTCCTAAGGCAGTCCCCAAAAGACAGAAGAGATATATGGTAATTGCCAGTCTTCAACATGAAGAACTATAAGGGCACTCGGTAGAGCGCATGCCTCTGCCCCTAGTAGTCGGATCTGGATTCGGATCTTCACCAAAATCGAATCAATTCATCGTGGTCACACATCCAACCTGTCCACAAAAGATCATAGAGATCCATCCTCAACTTTTCGAGATATCCTGTACACAAACAATCGAACAAACGAACAAACAAGACGACGACGTCATGCAGAGCACGACACTTGCAAAATCCATAAAACAAATTTGACCTCAAAAATAATTGGTGGTTGAAGTCAATGGCCAAATATGCAACTACTCTTCAAATTTCAAGTGAATCGGATGAAAATTGACAATTTTAGAAATCTGGCCTATGTTGATCTTTTGGCCGATGTGGACCTCCAAAATAATTGGTGGTTGAATTCAGTAACCTGAAATATATATATATATATACTCTTCAAATTTCAAGTCAATCGAATGAAAATTGAGGATTTTAGAAATACCACCGTAGTTCTTGATCTTTGGCCTATGTTGACCTTTTGGTCTAAGTTGACCTCAAAAATAATTGGCTAGTTGAATTCAGTGACCTGAAATATAAATGCTCTTCAAATTTCAAGTGAATCGGAGGAAATAGTGTAGGCATATTTGTCATGAAAAAAAGGATTCGTGTATTTTTTTTGTTAAAAGCAAAAACTCACTTGACTTGTATATACTATAAACATTGAAAAAAAATTAGGGTGGCATTTTTTCTAAGCATTCTAACGGCCTGAAATCCAAGATGGCCGCCACCGTAGCAAAATGCCCTAAATTTGACACTAAAATTAACTTAATGTGGTTTAAAAAAAATTTTCAGCATGAACTGCTTGAAAACACACATGTATCGAGCACTGGAAGCTCATACAGTTACCTTGCTTGCTTTGTACAGTTTGTACTTCGAAAGTTCCTGCAACTTCAGCCTGATGAAGAAGCTTTCTTGAAGGAAACATCCACTCTTTTGGGGAAGCCTATCAGACAAGACATCAAAACAGACTCAGAGCAGACACAAACTCAGCGATGCCGTTACAAAAAACAATCGAAATGTTCGAATCCAGGGACATCTTCAAAAGATCAAACAATCTGAAGGCACTGCAAACAAGATTCAGCGTTTCATCGGAAACTACATGAAGCAGTTCGAGACCATCCTCCAATTTGTTCGAGCCACCAGACAACGAGACCTATTGCTGCACATGCAGAGTCTGGAATCAATCCATGAAGTACTTCTTTGCCCATGATCATTTAAACTATGCACGCCTTCTACCACTGTACATTTCTACAATGCAACAAACAGAAAAAGCAGCATCCTGAGATCTGGGCTGAGTTCATGAAAGGGAACTTCTGCGTCACCAAAGGTGTTGCTGGATCACATCAATAGGCTCAGACCATGGGATTGAACAAGAGAATCGTGAACTCAAGGTTATTGGAGGCATAGTCGGAATCACACAGAATGAAAAGTCACTGGACAAGTACCTTTCTTATGCACCTGAACTCTCAAACTTACAACATGAATTGAGAAAAAATTACTTCACTGGCAGCAAGGCGAAGAGAACACAGCACCATGAGCTCACAGGGGAAAGCTCTCCCGAATAACACAAAATGCTGTCAAACTCAGTGCAGTATTCACGCGCATGGAAAACCATTTGAATCCGCTGATGAGGATGAGATCTACAACCTGCTCACCCAAGCAGTTATGAATGAAACTTATACCAACGACATCCTTCGGCGTGATGAGATTGGGCAACAGATGTTTGAAGGTTTTGTCACTGAACGCCTAACGGGAAGGAAAACTTTCTGTGTGGGACAAAATGACCAAAAGAAAACTGGTACCTTCAAAAGTGCCAATGCAATGACAGAAATCCGAATGGGAGACAAGGTGATCAAAATCAAAGAAGAGTGAGGACTGTTGCAATGGTTCATTGTTATTTCAAGAAGTCGACCAGAGCTTGAATCTCAGGAATGCATCGGAACTTGTGAGTTTGGTTGGTGTCTCGATCACTATTTGCTTTCAGATGGATCCCTCCTGCTGGCATACGATAAGGCATCCAATACTTCATCATCTTGAGAAGCTGGACAGTAACACACAATAGGTTCAAGCTGACAGAAATGAGGCAACTGGAAGTGAGCCATCTGATAACCAAGCAATCCAAGTACCTTGCAGGTGGCAGACACAGCAGTGGAACATACAAATGTTGACCAACAGATGAATCGTCAGCACACCGAGTGATCATTATTGATGGCATGGCTGTGGTAAATTCAGTTAGCAAAACGGAACAAATGAAACATGCCAAGACTTTGCAGATGCCTTTCTCCAGATAATCTGTAACATGGCAGCACAATATGAGGTCAGATTGGTGTTCGACCCGGTACATCAAACATCGCTCAAGGAACAGATGAGGACAAAGAGGACCAAGGGAAGTCAACATATTACTATGTGAAAGACAACACTTTATCCAAAATATTTCCCTGAAGGACTTCTTATCAGATATCCGCACCAAAGGAGAACTGACGAGTATTTGGCTGACAAAGTTGTATGTCACAGCCAAGAGCTCCAACAACAGACTGAAAAAACTTTATGGTGACCTCAGGAACACAAAACCAAGGGCAATGTTGATATCCCAGACTCGCTCCTCACTCACAGCCAAGAAGAGGCAGACACTTTGCTTGTACTGCATGCTCTAACTGTTTTCAATGAAGCAGAACTTGTTGTCAGTTCCCCAGACACAAACGTCTTGTTGTCGCTTGTCTACATGTATTCCAAACTTACCGACGTCCACAACCTTCCTTACGGGAAAGGGCAGGCTGAAGGAGGAACATTTCTGTGCGGAGGATATACAACAACTTAGGACCAAACGCACTTCTGCACTGTTAGGTTTTCATGCTCTGACAGGTTCTGATATGTCTGGTAGATTTGCTGGCAGAACCAAAGACTCGTGCTTCAAGGCATTTTATGTCTTGTGATGATGAGATCCTGGATGCACTAGCAATGCTCTGTCGGGAATGACATTGATCTGCGCCGCTGATGTATGCTCTCAGTTGGAACGCTTTGTCTATTTTGTATCGATCCAAAATCTACACAAAAGTGAATGAGCTCCGTTGGTTCCTCTACTCAAATCGTGCAGCCGAAGGAGAAAACCTCCCACCAACTTCTGGCTCACTGGACTTACACATTTGTCGGGCACATTACATATCCATGATTTGGGAGAAAGCTTGTGAAACTCACCGTGCCTCCCAGCACCAACTGCATTTGGGTTGGACATTTGATGCAGGTTCAAGTCACTTCTCTCTAGTTCGCTGTTTTGAATCCACCAGCTCCTGAAGCAGTATTGCACCTCATAAAGTGCGGGTGCAAACGTGGATGCGAAGGAAGGTGCAGCTGTCGCACAAGAACAATTATCCCATGTACGGAAGTTTGTGGATGCTGAGTTTCAGCTGCACAACAAAACTGTCCAAACAGGGATAAATGAAGACTGTGAAGATTGAGGTGTTACTTTCTATGACATTCACAAAATAATAATTCACTTGATATCCATTGTTAAAACTACTAAATGAAAGCCAGGCATTTAATCAGTATGACCTTTTGCATCTTCCTTGTTAAACGATTTAAGAGATTGAACCTGTATTGAACAGTAATTCAAGTATTTAATTTTATTTAGATCTGTTTGTTGGTTTGTTAATTATGTATTCTTTGTGAAAAATGACATGTCTTAAATAAGTAGATACTTGGTTTGTAATAACAAAATCCCTGTTGGCTTGGTAATGCATGCAAAGGAGAAGGTATAGCTTACATTGCGGCTAGCTGCGCGGTGGCCATTTTGATTTGGCATGTAGATCATACATATAACATAAATTTGATGATTCCTTTAGATCCTGGTCTCAGAAAACATATATTTAGACACCTCATTTGTAATTGTATCACAATGTATTCGCGAAGACATCGCATTATTAGTGTTCGCGCCATTTTGGACGCCATCTTGGATTTCATACCCTGTAGAATGTTCAGAAAAAATGCCACCCTAATTTTTTTAAAAGCTTATGATACCTTCTTACAAAATCAAGTGAGTTTTTTGCTTTTAACAAAAAAAATACACGAAAATTGCAAAAATATGCCAACACTAAAAATTGAGGATTTAGAATTGCCACCTTAGTTGTTGACCTTGGTCTATGTTTGACCTTTATTTTTTCTTTCTGTTTTTTGTATAGAGTGCTCGACACTGTCAAGGCTCGTATTAGAGCTAACACACAACGCACAACAAGGGGGCTTGAGACAAGAGGGGCAGGAGAGGGAGACAAAACAGTGGGGAACATAGACATTCGGAGATCTGGTGGAAGGGAGAGGGATGGGGCGGGGAACACGGGGTAAACAACATGGACATTACAGGGACTTTCAGGAAGGGAAGCAGGGCATTTGAATTAGGTGGGTTTGGGTGGCTAACAGGGGTAGAAAAGATCGAAGGTTTTGATGGGGGGAGGTAAAGGTGGTTGGTGAACAGCTGTTTTGAAGGCCTGAGGAAGAATGGGATTGAAGAGAGTGTGGGAGTTTATTCGAAAGGTTGGGAAAAAAGAGGAATGAAAGAGTGAAGGTGAGCAGTGATTTATGATTTTGGAGTTTTACCAGAAGGGGTTTTTTGGCGGACATTGAGCGACCTGCGGAAATATGGTGGGGACATATCGCAGACAAAGCAGAGGGGGGGGGGGGGGGCGAGACCAGAGAGGAGACTGAAGAAGACAGTAAGACGACCGACCTGCCTGCGGTGAGAGAGTGAGATGCCCAAAGATTCAGCCTCATCGCGGGAGATACCAATGATCCTAAATGCCTAGGTTTCCACAGCGTGAAGCCGAGAAAGGTGAGAGGCAGGAGCACAGCTGAGAGGGAGAGCAGTACTCCATCAGGCTGCGGACAAAAGCTTTGTATGTGGTCAGGAGCTCAGATTAGCCGAGGAAGGACTTTGCACGATAGAGGATTCCCAGTCAGGCAAACTGGCTTTGGAGGCCAGTTGGAAATGTGCTTTCCCAGGAAAGATCATGGAAGATAGTGAGACCCAGAGGTTGAATGAAAGGACTTCTTCCAGAGGATTGTTGAGAAAGTAAATGGGGAGCGGGGGCGGGGGAGGTTGTAAACGGTCCTTTCAGAGAGACATCTCACCTAAGTTGTTGAGCTTAAAATAATTGGTTGGTTGAATTCAGTAACTTGAAAATATAAATCCTCTTCAAATTTCAAGTCAATCAGATGAAAATTGAGGATTTTAGAAATACCACCTTAGTTGTTGACCTTGGGCCTATGTTGACGTTTTGTGTCGATGGTGACCTCAAAAACAAATTCACTGGTTGAATTTCATTGACGTGAAATATAAATCCTCTTCAAATTTCAAGTCAATCGGATGAAAACGAGGAATTTAGAAATCTCACCTAAGTTGTTGACCTTTGCCCTTATGTTGACCTTTTTTGGTCCATGTTGACCTCAAAAATAATTAGCTCGTTGAATTCAGTAACCTGATATATAAATCCTCTTCAAAATTTCAATGCAATTAGATGAAAATGAGAGATTTAGACAATCTCACCGAAGTTGTTCTGACCTTTGGACCTCAAAAAAATTGGCTTCTTCCTTTGACAAACTCTACACATGTGGTGAAGTTTCGTGAAGATCGTATTAAAATTGTTGACCTGCAGGCTACAAACAGACAAACAGACAGACAGACAGAATAACAAAATCGACTAAAGGTTGCTGTCACACCTTGACGATTTACCAGGTTATGCCGACCTTATGAAAAATTTGTCTAAAACGCTGGCACACGTCGAATACGTTATGGGTAAGTTTTGATAAACATTAAGTATCACGCTAAAAACACTGCCATACGTCGTAGTACGCTGGCTTTCATCGTTGTACTTGCGGTTGTCCTCAAATTTTAGCATGCTTGAAATTTTACGACCGTATGCCAGCGTATGACTCACCGTCCGCTACGCTGGCCATAAGTTGTAGGCACGTTATGCGATCGTTGAACACGTCGCACACACGTTACTTTAAGTTACTCATAAGTCGAAACAGGTCAGAGGTTAATGATTAGCGTACCCGAAACTTATTTCTAACCTATGAGTAACGTGTTGTAGGCACGTTACACGATCGTTGACACACATCGAGGCCGTATGCGATCGTTGACCACACGTCGGAGGCACATTACTTGTAAGTTACTCGATAAGTCGAAACACGTCGAGGGTAATGCTTAGCGTACCCAAAACTTATTTTAACCTATGAGTAACGTGCTTTGAACCTATGTGTAACGTACCTCCAACGCATATTGACGTATGTAAGAGTTTGATTGACGTTCTTCCGGAAAAACAAAAGAACTTACTGAACGTGTTTCTAATTTACAGCTACCTATAATGGCGTATTTGCAGCGTTTTAGAAAAAAAAAAAAAACAATAACTTCCGATATTTCGTCACGTTGCCGTTACGTCACGCATCCGATGCCTCTTCAGTTTGCTCATGTCTTATCTTAGTTCCTCCTCTGTGATTATTTTCTGTTTTGAGGATTATTGTCACGTCGACGTCGAAACTTAAAAGCAAATGTGCCGAATATATTTTAAAATTCGTGATAGACTAAAAATATAATAATAATAATAAAAAAAACAACAACAAACAACAAACAACTTCAGGATATTTCATCACGTGCCTTCACGGAGCCAAGGAGAAAAAAAGCAAAAATGTGCCTTGACGGAGAAAATAAGTTTCGGGTATGCGAAACATTACCTCGACCTGTTTCGACTTAATGAGTAACTTACAAGGAACTTGTGTCGACGTGTTGTCAACGGATCGTCAGATCGGTGCCATACAACTTATTCCCAGCGTAGCGGAACGTGTGAGCCATACGGCGAGTACGTCGTAAAATCTTTTCAGCGATGCTTAGATTACCGATAGCTAGACGCGGTACTCACGACGTTATGACAGCGCGTTACTTCATCGTTTTTCAGCGTGCCCTTCACGTAAACCAAACTTACCCATAACGTATTCGACTTGTGCCAGCGTTTTAGACACATTTTTCATAGGTCGGCATACGCTGGCTAAATCGTCAAGGTGTGACTGCGTGCTTGACACTCCAATCTCTCAGGCGGTTATGATTTAAATCAGCGTGCGGCAGTTTTTAATAGGTCTACGCCACGAGTTCGCGTCGGCGATACGATGCAGCGGCGCTATCCCTAAGTTAAACTATCGTTGGGCATAGGTTAGTGGAACGCTACAACACGCTTAATCATTCGGTTGGTTATAAGTTATCTATAAGACAACGAAACGTTCTGTGTACGTTACTAATATGTTTGCATACGACCAACTCGTTATGAATACGCCAAAAACTTTAAAAAAAAAAACATCAAAATTTCAGCGTACATACATTTTTATACGTTGCATTGCTGGCTAAATCGTCAAGGTGTGACAGCGCCTTAACCAATATACTTGAAAATCTTCGATTTTGCAAGTAATAAACAGACAGACAGAAAGGATGAAAACATAACCTCCTTCACCTTCCGGTGGCAGAGGTAATAAAGGGCTGCCTGAATCTCACCAAAAACATACATTACTGGGCAAGACCAATGTATTCATTTGTGTGAAGGAAAGACCATATGTGGATTGCAGCGAGAGTAAAAGATGGATTCATTACAAGTTTAAAGGTAATAGCTGGAATGTTTGAGTGAATTTGCGTTGCCAGTGGGTACAAACTTAAGGCCCTGTCACACCTTTGACGATTTAGCCAGCGTATGCCGACGTATGAAAAATTTGTCTAAAACGCTGGCACACGTCGAATACGTTATGGTGTAAGTTTTGTATACATTAAGAGCATGCTAGCATATGTCGTAGTACCGCTGGCATATGTCGTAGTACGCTGGCATAACGTCGTAGTACGCCGAGCTCGTCGACAAATTTTACATGCTTGAAATTTTCGACGTTATGCCAGCGTATGACTCACACTGTTCCGCATACGCTGGCCATAAGTTGTAGGCACGTTACGCGATCGTTGAACACACGTCGACACCACGTTACTTGTAAGTTACTCATAAGTCGAAACACGTTCGAGGTTAAATGTTTAGCGTACCCGAAACTTATTTCTAACCTATGAGTAACGTGTTGTAGGGCACGTACCGCGATCGTTGACAACACGTCGACACACACGTACTTGTAAGTTACTCATAAGTCGAAACACGTCGAGGTAATGTTTAGCGTCATTTTATTACTCCCTGGTTTTTTCTTTTCTTTTTTTTTCTTTTCTTCGGTATGCGTGATGTTGACACTTCGATTTCTAGGTGCGGTTATAATATAATATAATTAATAGGTTGCCGCTCAACGATTTAAATCATAACCGCACTAGAAATCGAAGTGTCAAACCATCACTTTCTGCCGAAGAAAGAAGAAAAAAAAAAAAAAAAAAAACAGGGAGTTCTTGGAACACTGACGCAAACATTACCTCGACGTGATTTCGACTTATTGAGTAACTTACAAGTAACACGTGTCGACGTGTGTCAAACGATCGCCGTAACGTGCCTACAACTTATGGCCCAGCGTATGCGGAACGTGTGTCATACGCCGAAAAAATTTTCAACATGCTGAAAAATTTGTCGGCGTACTACGACGTATGCCAGCGTGCTTCAGCGTGCTTCTTAACTGTATACAAAAACCCTTACCAACAAACGTATTCGACGTTTGCTAGCGTATTCGTGCAAATTTTACATACGTTGCATACGCTGGCTAAAACCGTCAAGTTACGTGGACAGCGGCTTGACTCTTCGATGTCTAGTGCGGTTATGATTTGAATCGTCGAGCCGCAGCCTTTTAATAGGCTACGCCACGTGACTCCGTCGGCATACGCTTGCCGCGCACTATGCATAAGTTAGACTATCGTTGGGCATAGGTTGTAAACGCCGACAAACATGCTCAGCATTCGTTGATACAATAGGTTATCTATATTGTTATCGAAACGTTCTGCATGTAGCGTTCACGAATACGTATGCATACGTTCAACTACATATATGAATACGTCCAAAACTGAAAAACATAACATCATAGATGCCCTTCAGCGTCCTGATCTACTGCCAGCGTTTTACGATACACTTTTGACTACACTTCCATATCACAACAGCTGGATCCTAATCAGTCATACGGACGTGACGCGGGCGTCCTTTACAATAAATAAATATGGATGGTGCGTTAGCCATGATGGATGGCAGGCTGACAGTTTTGCAAAATAGGAAGCTTCGCAATTGTTATGAAGATATCTATGAATTGTTGTGTCAACGTTTATGCTTTTTTTTTGTGCAAAATCATTCTGTTTAACAAAGCATGCATTAACTTAGGTTCATTTCAAATATATTTTCAGCATGTACACATCGTTTGCTGACCATGAAGGATGCAGACAAATCACAAACTACATCTCAGGTTGACAAGGTTGGTTCAGCTGCAGAGCTACTGATCCACAGAACGACGAGCTATGAAGGTCGTCACGACATGTATGATCCATGGACCAGGCGGAGCGCACAAAACTGGTAGCACTTGCATGACCAAACAAATACTTAAGTAAAGACTTTCCCAAGGAAGACTGTTCACGCAATCATTCGGTGAATGGACTTATGCCCCGGCTTATCGAAGAGGAGTGAGTCAGACGGGGGCCCAAAACTTCACGCAAAGTGTTTAAACAAGATCGTCAAGAATCACACAATAGTTGTGGGGTGGCATACAACCTCTCATAGCTTCGATTTGGTAGAAAACACGCGAATCACTTGATTGAAATGTTTAGCTTTGTAGAAAGCCCATCCAAGTAACTCTACAAACATATCTTCACAAGGTCCCAGCCAAAAACTATTTGTTCAAGTTTGAGGGTTAAATGCGCGGACTGTGCAGATAGTTCTGCGAGGGGCTAGATAATGAAAAATTGAGGCGCAATTCAAATTCTTCTGTTAAATTCCAGTTCAATTCCATATGCTTGTCATGTAAGGTCGATATGTAAAGTACCGTATTTCCGGTGTATAACCGCACTTTTGTATTAGGGTGAAAAAGGCAAAAGTTGGGAGTGCATGGATCCCAAACAACCGACATGACCAGTTTAAGTACAGGGTCGTATAAATATTTTTTTTACATTTCTTTAAAATCTGTCTTTGAAAACGAGTCAATGCTTGAATTTCAATTATATTCCAAATGAATAACTTTTTTTTTTTTTTTAGAAGTCGAGAAACAACTGTTGAAGGTCTCTAATTCTGCAGTTTAAAT
>CM068961.1:35200705-35218670 GCA_035128595.1 Eptatretus atami
AAAAAAACATCAAAATTTCAGCGTACATACATTTTTATACGTTGCCATTGCTGGCTAAATCGTCAAGGTGTGACAGCGCCTTAACCAATATACTTGAAAAATCTTCGATTTTGCAAGTAATAAACAGACAGACAGAAAGGGGATGAAAACATAACCTCCTTCACCTTCGGTGGCAGAGGTAATAAAGGGCTGCTGAATCTCACCAAAAACAACATACTGGGCAAGACCAATGTATTCATTTGTGTGAAGGAAGACCATATTTGTGGATTGCAGGAGAGTAAAAGATGATTCATTACAAGGTTTAAAGGTAATAGCTTGGAATGTTTGAGTGAATTTGCGTTGCAGGGTACAAAGCTTAAGGCCCTGTCACACCTTGACGATTTAGCCAGCGTATGCCGACGTATGAAAATCTTGTCTAAAACGCTGGCACACGTCGAATACGTTATGGGTAAGTTTTGTATACATTAAGAGCATGCTAGCATATGTCGTAGTACGCTGGCATATGTCGTAGTACGCTGGCATACGTCGTAGTACGCCGAGCTCGTCGACAAATTTTAACATGCTTGAAATTTTCGACGTATGCAGGTATGATACACGTTCCGCATACGCTGCCATAGTTGTAGGCACGTTACGCGATCGTTGACACGTCGACACACGTACTTTAAGTTACTCATAAGTCGAAACACGTCGAGTAATGTTTAGCGTACCCGAAACTTATTCTACCTATGATAACGTGTTGTAGGCACGTTACGCGATCGTTGACACACGTCGCACCGTTACTTGTAAGTTACTCATAGTCGAAACACGTCGAGGTAATGTTTAGCGTCAGTATTACTCCCTTGGTTTTTTTCTTTTCTTTTTCTTTTCTTCGTATGACGGTGTTGACACTTCGATTTCTAGTGCGGTTATATATATAATTATATAGGTTGCCGCTCAACGATTTAAATCATAACCGCACTAGAAATCGAAGTGTCAACATCACTGTCATGCCGAAGAAAAGAAAAAAAAAAAAAAAAAAAAAACAGGGAGTCTGGACACTGACGCTAAACATTACCTCGACGTGTTTCGACTTATGAGTAACTTACAAGTAACGGTGTCGACGGGTGTCAACGATCGCGTAACGTGCCTACAACTTATGGCCAGCGTATGCGGAACGTGTGTCATACGCCGAAAAATTTTCAACATGCTGAAAATTTGTCGGCGTACTACGACGTATGCCAGCGTGCTTCAGCGTGCTCTTAACGTATACAAAACTTACAACAACGTATTCGACGTGTGCTAGCGTATTCGGCAAATTTTTATACGTTGGCATACGCTGGCTAAAACGTCAAGGTGTGACAGCGGCTTGACACTTCGATGTCTAGTGCGGTTATGATTTGAATCGTCGAGCCGCAGCCTTTTAATAGGCTACGCCACGTGATCGTCGGCGATACGCTGCCGCGCACTATGCATAAGTTAGACTATCGTTGGGCATAGGTTGTGAACGCCGACAACATGCTCAGCATTCGTTGATATAGGTTATCTATATGTATCGAAACGTTCTGTGTAGTAGCGTTACTAATACGTTATGCATACGTCCAACTCGTTATGAATACGTCCAAACTGGAAAAAAAAAACATCAATAGTTCAGCGTACGCCAGCGTTTTACATACATTTGATACCTTGCCATTAGCTGGCTAAAACGTCAAGGAGTGACCGGGCCTTTACATAATAATAATGATGGTTAGCATGATGGCAGGCTGACAGTTTGCAAATAGGAAGCTTCGCAATTGTTATGAAGATATCTATGAATTTTGTGTCAACGTTTATGCTTTTTTTTGTGCAAAATCATTCTGTTTAACAAAGCATGCATAACTTAGGTTCATTTCAATATATTTCAGCATGTACACATCTTTGCTGACCATGAAGGATGCAGACAAATCACAAACTACATCTCAGGTTGACAAGGTTGTCAGTGCAGAGCTACTGGATCCACAGAACGACGAGCTATGGAAGGTCGTCACGACATGTATGATCCATGGACCAGGCGGAGCCGACAAAACTGGAGCACCTTGCATGACCAAACAAATACATAGTAAAGACTTTCCCAAGGAGAAACGTGTTCACGCAATCATCGGGGAATGGACGTATCCCCGGTATCGAAGAGGAGGTGAGGCAGACGGGGGCCAAAACTTCACAAAGTGTTGAAAACCAAGATGTCAAGATCAACAATAGTTGTGTGGTGGCATACAACTCATAGTTCATTTGGTAGAAAACACGCATCAATGATGAAATTGTTAGCTTTGTAGAAGCCATCAAGTAACTCTACAAACATCTTCACAAGGGCCCAGCCAAAATTTTGGTTCAAGTTTGAGGGTTAAATGCAGGAGAGAGTTCTGGGGGATAATGAAATTGGGCGCAATCAAATTTCCTGTTAAATCAGTTCATCCATAGCTTGCTGGGGTCGATATGAGTACCGTATTTTCCGGTGTATAAACCGCACTTTTTATTGGTAAAAAGGCAAAAGTTGGGAGTGCATGACCAAACCACATGACCAGTTAATACAGGGGTCGATAAATATTTTTTTTAATTTTTTTAAAATCTGTCTTGAAAACGATCAATGCTGAATTTCAATTATATTCCAAATGAATACTTTTTTTTTTTTTTTTTAGAAGTCGGAACAACTGTTGAGCTCAATTCTGCAGTTTAAATTTTGAAAATCGGTTCAGGTTAAGGTTAATGGTGTTTTATTAACCGGGTGCGGAAATTAAATAAATAAAAAACGGAGACACCAAGAGTTTAGGTACGTGGCGTATATAGAACCCCGTGGCTCTGAAAATGCCATTAAACACAAAAGAACACCTGGTCTCACATCAAAAGAAGAATTATTCACAATAGCTCGAGTGCAATAATGGAGCACCCACCTCAAATAGGCTTGCATGCAAACTTTCAGGCATCCTCCAACAGGTTGTGGCGCGCTCACGTGACCCTCAGGAAGGGCTGCTTTGTTCTTCATGAGTGCCTCGGCTTACGTCACCAGACTACGTCACATTTCATCCATTCTATCTATCAAGATGTCAAGGTGCCCATTTACCACAGCGTTCAAACTCTCCGTCTGCCAGTCTGCAGAAGAGTTTGGGAACCAGGAAGCTGGGAGACCATTCAGCATGGATGAGTCCATTATCCAGCCGCTGGAGAACAAGCAAGGCAACGAAAGAGAAGATGCTAAGGAAGAAGAAGGCACTGAGGGGAAGTTAGCGAAGTGGCCGCAACTCGAGGAGCGTCTCGTCGCTTGGGTCCGGGAGAAGAGAGCAGAAGGTTACGCCATCTCAACACTTGCTCTTAGGCTGAAGGCGGGGAGCTTAGCTGAGGAGGAGGAGGATATTGGGGACTTCACGGCCAGCCGTCATGGGCCTACAGGTTCATGGCATGCCATCAACTGTCGGTTTGACACCGCACACACATCTCCCAGCATCTACCCGATGATACGGCAAATTAGACAACGCGCTTCCAGTCCTACATCAAGCTTTGCTGAGAGCATGAATCTCCCCTCAGCAGGATTGGGAATGCCGACCAGACCCCCCTTACCTTCAACAAGGACAGAGACTTGCTCTACCCTGATTCAGACAAGGAGTTACGTGCCGTCTTCGATGACGAAAGCATTGATGAGGATTTCTTCTGGTTTAGCTGAAAAGCTTCATCAAACCCAAACGGCCCTTTTCAGCGCTACAAATTCACAAGAAATATGTATGATACCGGTATGAATCCCTTTTCTTCCTTTTTCCAGGAACAAAAAATCCTCTTTAGAATATTAAAAAATAAGAAATTAAAATAAAAACTTCTTGGTATACTCTCCTCTCTTCAACTTCTTCAAAATTAGAATAAGACTGAGACGAAATGAAGCGGACATGTTGATACCTCCATCACTTTGTTCCAGATCAGAAAATAAAATGATCAATATATTAATTTATTTTGAGGGTAAAAAACATGGGTGCGGTTAACACACCGGAAAAGGGTTTATTTTTTGAGGGTGAAAAATAGGGGTGTGGTTAATACACGACCGTGGTTTATACACCGGAAAATACAATATCCTATCCAGGATAAGCATCTGCACGTGCAAAACCTCCAAATTAATCTTGAAAATTAACAGAATGTGCTCTTTCCACTAAATGAAGCAAGACAAGCAGCTGCCAGTAACACAACCAACGGCATTTTTTGATGTTATGCAGAATGACGCAGAAGCAGGGGCTATAACATATCCAGATATCTTCAAGCACTATACCTGGAAAAACAAGAAGTGGCAGAAACACAAACAACAGAGAGAATGCAAAAACAATAAGGAAAGCTGTCTGTCTGAGACAATCGGCTGTATACTTGTAATCAACCTGTCTACGAAGCAGTCAGAGCTGTATTTCTTAAGGATGCTGGACTGTATCGAATAGCAGGTCCTGTCAGCTTTGAATATTTACGCACTGTTCAAGGCACAATGCACAAGACATAAAGAGAAGCATGCAAGGCTCTGGGTCTTCCAGATGATGAGATTGTCGCTGTCATGGAAGAGGCAATATCCATCCAGTTTGGACCTCAGCTGAGGCAGGTTTTTGCCAATCTCCTCATCTACGTGACACCTCCAGACACTCTGGCATTCTGGGAAATACACAAACGATCATTTTGCCATGACCTGATGCACCAGGATGAAGTGCATGACCCAACAGATCAAATACTCAATTAAGTCCTTCTAGAAATTCAGCATCAGATTGAGCGAAGTAATCTGGACTTAACCAAGGACTTCAAACTCCCAAGACCAGATGATGCACTCAACAATCGCCAGCCTCACAAAACATGAGAATAGACTAACTTTGATATTGATGAACTTAGGCATATTGTGAGGAAAATATGCCAAAACTCAATGCAGAACAAAGTCCAATCGTTAAAAAGGTCATCAATAATGTGGAGAGAGATTAGGGATTGCAGATTTGGATCGTGGCCAGTGGAGGAACAGGAAATACCTTCACTCTGAGCCTTATCTTGGCATTAGTTCATTATAAAAACAAGGCAGCCTTGGCAACAGCAGCAAGTGGGATTGCAGCTAACCAGCTACCCTACTACCCAATGGATGCACATTCCACAGTCAAACCAGAGCACTTATAAACATGACGGAGTAATCCATGTGCCATGTCTCTAAGCATGACAACCCAGCACATTCGCTCCACTTTGCTCATCATACTTGATAAAGATCAATGATTGATCGACGTGCTGTAGAACCAGCTGAGCACACCTTTCGTGATATTCAAAAAGACAATCATCCATTTGGTGGGGTTGCTATTGTATACAGTGGAGACTGGCGTCAAATACTGTCAGTTGTGAGAAACGGGGTTCAAATGCAAACTGTATCCCGATGCCTGAAGAGCTCCTATTTATGGGAGCATGTGAAAGTCAAGAAGCTGAACAAGAACATGAGCGTTGAATTGCCTGCAAGAGAATCAGGCAACAGTAATCACAAGTTCGCAAAGTACCTCCTTGATGTTGGTGAAAGGAAACTACCTTTCCACAAAGAACAAGGATAATTCAAAGTTCAATTTAACTCGTAACTCACCTTCTCGGGCAGCACTATGGAAGCTCATTGTGAATAGGTGTATCTGGATATTGGCATAAACATAACAGCTACAGATTGGTGATTTCAACACACTGTCAACATACATCACAATTCCCTGGAAAAGCCCACATGTACAAGAGCTCTGATCACATCCTTGATGACACCGATGCTTATCTGTACCCAATAGAATTCTTGAACACATTCTGCCCTTCAGGAATGTTGATGATCCCCCGAATGATCTGTTGGGTACCCATGTCTGTGTTTAGCTGGAAGTAAGTCAACCCCTGATAAGCATCTGCTCTTTGTCTCTTTCCTGGCATTTTGATTGATTTTGCTTTGAAATTTATTCTTTATTTGCTCAGAAAATAAAGTTCTTTTTATTTATTTATTTTATTATTAATAAATCATTTGTCGATTTCAAACCTGTCCGTGTTTGTCCTTTCCTTCCATTGGTCTAGCATTGTCTGAACCGAGATAGACTGGGAGGTAATTACCACAGATTTGACCAAAAATAGTCAGCACGCACCAGCGGTTAAAACGCTCGCCGCCCGAATTAAAATCTAATCAGATAACATTGGTGCTTTGCCGAGGGCGTGCTCCCCGCTCAGGTAACCACGTGACCTCTAGTTAAACTGAATAATTAGATGGTGGACACTGGAACTCGTGGTTAGCTGGGTGGCGTTCGTGGTTCTTAAACAACCCACCGTGCCACAACGTTAATTGTGAGCGGTGGCCCCAGGTCCGGCTCTACCGTGGACAATGGGGGATTAATCCCCCTGAGCGACAAGCTGGTGTCTCGGTACCCGTGGCCGCAACAATATCATCATTTTGGATTGGAGATGATCTGAGATGGTAATGAATAGCTGCTATCTTGAAGACGTGGAAGGAAAAAAGATTGAAAACAATGTGGAAGTTCATTCCACATGCAGGAAAAATGAGGAACAAATGTGTGGAGGTGAGCAGTGATCCTGGATTTAGGTAGTTTTCACCGGAAGGGGGTTGATGGGGTCCATGTGTGCCCTGCGGAAACCTGGAGTTGGGGGGGGGGGGGAAGGGGTGGGACAAAGCACAGAAAGAGCAGAGGGAGCTAGACCAGAAATGGGCGGTAGAAGACAGAGAGACCACATACCTGTCTGCGATGGCAAAGTGATAAGCCCATAGACTCAGCTTCATCATGAGAGATTCCAATAATCTTAACGGCTTTGGTTTCCACAGCGTCAAGCCAAGTAAGATGTGAGGCAGGAGAGCTAGCCCAGAGAGCAGTACTTCATCAAGCTGCGGATAAAGGCCTTGTAGGTGGATAAGAGTTCAGGTGTGCCAAGGATGGACTTTTATGCAGGAGGATGCCCAGTCGACAGATGGCATCCCAAGGAATCTCGACACAGGAGGAGTCCATTCAGCCCATTATGGCTGCCTCACATCAACACCAGACCAATTTATATAAAAAAGAAAATGCAAAGTACATGCACACAATCACCCATCCATGCTCAAGCTACAGAAAAGTCCTGCCAACATCCCTATACCCCTTTATGTCCAATACTTCTAGGTACCTAATCTAAATTAAATTTAAACACATCCACTGTTTGTGCTGCCACGACCTTTCCAAGGAGACCATTCCATGCAAGAACAACTCTCTGAATAAAAGACCCCTCCCAAATGTCATTTTAACTCTCCTCTTCTTTACTCTCAGCCCCTGGTCTTATCACTGTCTACTTTGTTGAATAATTGTCTACTTTGCTGAATAATAATCACCGTCTACTTTGTTCATATGAGCCTCGACAAGGGATACAAAAAAAGAAATAAAATCTTCAATTCTTTTGCACTTATTTTGTCGATACCCTTCATTATCTTAAACATCGCTATCATATCCCCTCGTAACCGCCTCCTTCCTCACGTATAAAGCCGTTTCCTTCAGCCGCTCCTCATAGCTGAGTTTAGTTTGGCCTGGAGTCAATCTAGTAGCTCTGCACTGAACCCTCTCTATGGCAGTTATGTCCTTCCTAAGTTCCATCCATCCACTGGGACCATACTCTGTACAGAGCATCAGTGCTGCCGAAGCAGTCTCCTGGGCTATTGGGCACAATTCTAGATGAGTCACCACTCTGACGCAGGATACTCTAAGGTCTCAATCATCCGAGCAGGGCTGGTACTCATTTTGCCGACCTCGGAAGGATGACAGGCTGTCAACCCCATCTGGTATTAATTCAATGACCGAGCGGGATTTGAACTCAAGACCCTAGAATTCCAAGCCCATCACCCTCACCACTAAGCCAACAACAGGCATGATGGGCCCCATCCCCACCCGTCAAAGTGATGGACACATCCACAGTGACTTCCATCTCCATTTCACTGATAAAGGAAATGAGTGAGGAATTTTTACCAGCCTTGAACCAAATAAGGTATGGTGACCAAAACGGCACACAATATTCTAGATGTAGCCTCACTAAATTCCGATACAGGGTTAAAACCACCTCTTTTGATGTACAATTGATTCCCCTATGAATACAACTTAAAACCCTATTTGCTTTACCTACAGCTGCCTGGCAATATGCTGTCTGCTTAACTATCCACCCCTCCCCCCACCCACCCCATATACATTCCCACCTCCATTTTCAGTTCGATCTTCGCTCCCATCAAAGCTGTTGAATTTAGCGTGGTCTTCAATCCCACCGATGTTCGGTCCCGTTCGTCCTCGGTGGAAGGAAGTCGGCAAAAGGGAGTCGCCAAAGATTGGTCCCTCGTCCTTGGCTGGAGGGAGTCGATAGAGCTCACCAAGCTGCAGGCTTAAGCAGTGTCACAAACACATGTCGAATGGCGCAACATCAGGTGCCACATGCGTAGTCTTGTGTCCCACCGAAGCTGCCGCCCTAGTCCTGGTTTTTACTCCCATCAAAGTTGTTGTATTTGGCATGGTCTTTAGTCCCATCCATCCCCGACAATGGGGGGATGGCAAAGCGTGCTACTTCCTCCTTGTCGCCATTTTGTGTGTATGTGTTTGTACATTATTCTTTCACGGCCACACCACATCACCTAGAACCCCCAAATTTGGGGTGTAGGTACTGTGGGACCCAGATATTCGTGGACTCACTATTCACGGACCTAGTGTATTCATGGGTCATAAAATGTGACCTGCTTCGACATTTGCGCTTCATGTATTTGCACTTTTTATTTTTATTTTTACACTTCAGGGCTGGTCTCCTATATCCACCTGAGAAATTGGAAATCATCCAACATCGCAGCATTACATAAAAATGTGCAAAAACAAATCTCAACGACAATCCAATTAGCTTACTGTGCAGTACTTCCAATCATCAGCAAGGTCATGGAATCCATCATCGAACATGACATAAATAATTCCTCTGCTCCAACAGCCAAATCTCAGATCATCAATTCGGATTCAGACCTGGTCACTCTACGTTGGACATGGTGCTTCTGCTCTCCCAACAATGGTGGAGGCCCTCAATATCAGACATGAGATCAGGGCCATCTCTCTGGACATATATCACGCTTTTGATACAGTCTGGCTCCTGCCTTGCTCTCCAAACTGACTGCTTACAGACTCCAAGCCAACAACACTCTTGGATTACTGACCTTCTCCACTCTCGTAATCAACGTGTATCTCTCAACGGAACCCTTTCATCTTCTCTCCCTGTCAAGGCTGGAGTACCCCAAATTAGTGTTCTGGGCCCCATATTATTCCTAATCTTCATCAATGATCTCACTGACTCTGGAAAATCCTCTTTGTCTCTTTGCGGATGACTGCACTATCTGCCGTGAGATCAATCATCCTTCTGACAGACAGGCAGCGAACTCTTCCCTCGCCTCAGACCTTGACAAAAATCACAAAGTGGTCGAACACAATTTTGCTTATGTATCCATATTGTCCACACTTTGCATTTTCCCTTACCTCTCATTGTTACCTGCATCCCTTGTTTGTTCATCTCCAACTACATTATCCCTCCGCCCTGCTGTTGTCGTTTCCCCTTTCTCCTGTGTAATTGCTCTTCTCCGAGCCTCGACCATGTTTACATATATGTGTTTGTGTGTGTATATATATATATATATATATATGTATATATATATATGTATATATAATATGTATATATATACCGGGCGTAGTGGCGTGTGCCTGTAATCCGGCTACTCGGAGGCTTGGGTTGGAGGATCGCTTGAGGACGGGTGCTCTGCACTGGGCCGCGCTATGAGAGGGAGCAGGGCAGCCTGGAATCAAGGCGAAACCCAATCCTTATCCCTGTGTCGTAAGAGGCGACCAGGGTTGCGTCAGGAAGGGCCATGCCGGCGTAAAACCTATGCCAAATCAGTATGCGGATCATAAAGGATGATCCGCTGTGGCGACCCTAATAGGAGCAGCCGAAAGACAAAGAGAGAGAGAGAGAGTATATATAATATGTATATATATATGTATATATAATATGTATATATATATTTATATATATATAATATATATATGTATAAATAATATGTATGTTATATAATATATATATATATATATATATATATATATATATAATAATATGTATATATATGTATTATAATATAGCCTGGTGTTGGCGCAGTGGTTAGGGCAGCGGCTTGGGATCCAAAAGGTCCTGAGTTCAAGCCCCGTTGGGCCACTGAATTAATACACCAGGGGGTTGACTCAGCCTGTCATCCTTCCGAGGTCGGTGAAATGAGTACCAGTATACTGGGCCGGTGTATACCCCGGTTAAAATAGGTGTACCATATCCCTGTGTCGTAAGAGGCGACCAGGGTTGCGTCAGGAAGGGCATCCGGCGTAAAACATGTGCCAAATCACGATGCGGATCATACGGATGATCCGCTGTGGCGACCCCTAACGGGAGCAGCCGAAAGAAGAAGAAGAAGAAGATTGTATATATAATATGTATATAAATTATATGTATATATAATATGTATATATATGTATATATAATATGTATATATATAATATATATATATATAATATGTTATATATATGTATTATAATATGTATATATATATATATATAATGTATATATATAATGTATATGTAATATATATATATATAAATATGTATATAATATATTAATATACATAACATACATACCAACACACACACACAACAACACACACACAACACACAACACAACATCGACTCCTCCCATGCTCTTGTAGCTGAAGAAGCTGCATAATGCAACCATGAAAGAGCTACCCAAGGTAAACCCTTTGCTTTTCCACCCTTCCCAGAGTTCCTCCACAGCTGTAAAGACATTCACAAATAGTACACACATGAGCATCCCAATGCTACACACACCCTCAGCTGCCAGACCAGTTTCATCGCTTGTTGCCATCTCCTTAGTGACAGCGCAGACAGGAATGCGTACCAACGAGGCTCCCAAGCATGTAGCACGTGTAAACGTTAAAATAAGTCAATATATAAATGAAAACGAAGACCCACCCACATCTCTCACTTGTGAATGGAGGGAATAACCAATCAGCTCTCACCTAATCAAATCGATCGAATCAAATCCCCCTTTTTGCTCTATCAATTTTCAGAAAAATCTTTGGAATGTTGTGAAAATATAAAATAATACTTCATAACTTTGACAATTATAAACAGGAAGATATATCCAATTACCAGCAAATTCTGCAAGCCTGGCTTACATATGGTGCTCCACACATCGTGCGCTGTGGTTATTTCGGCCATCAAGTCGCGGGGTTCTGCCGCGTGGTCGCCCGTGCTGAGTGTGGAGTGACGTGTCGCGCGCTTCTACCACTGCGCCCCAGCCCAGTGTGCGTTGGTGTGAGACTTTGGCCGGGAGTAATGAGGGGCATTTAATATGTGGATGTGTGTGTAGGAAGGTTCGGAAAAGAGACTGTCATGACGATAATGGTAAAAAGTGTGATGAAATATAATATGTGAAAAGTTTATGAACATCAATAAACATGTATTGCATTACAAATAAATGTGTCTTGGTGCTGTATTATTTAGATTTTAATTTTTTGTATACAAATTCGAGGCTCATGGAAAAGCTCAATCACTGAACAGATCAAGACGCAACAGAATAAGAGGAACAGTAGAAAGGTGGGGGTGGGGGAAACCAACAGCAGGGTTGAAGGGTAAAAACGAGGGAGACCTGAACAAATTAGGGAAGCGGCAAGGAATGAGGGGTAGGAGGATGCATACAGAGGCAAACACTCAGGAAAAACTGGAAATTTGAAAGGTTGGGGGGGGGGCTTGGGGGTAGAGTGAGTTAACAGGGGTAGAAAAGATCATGGTTTCAGATTGGGCACGATCTGGGATGGTGGTGAACATCTGTCTTAAAGACCTGGAGGGAAGGATGAGATTGAAGACAATGTGGAATTTGGTTCCACAGGGAGGAAAAAGAGGAATGAACGAGTGGAGGTGAGCAGTAATCCTGGACTTTTGAAATAGGGATTACATGCATTGCGACTCTTAAGAGATTGCATTTTTGACCAAATTTGGAAAAAATGGCTCTTCTTGATATTTTTGTTGCCGACCCCTTCTCTTGGCTTTGTTGCCAGCTCGCATAGTCGAATTTGATTTAATGTTTCATCTAAATGATGAAGAAAAAGATTTTTTTTTTAAACATTTATCAGCTATTGTAATACACAAGCATGCTACTTCACCTATCAACTTTCCCCAAACTGTAAACCGTACAGCCCAATCGCATATACAACTTATAGAAAGCCACATACACTATATGGCCAAAAGTATGCAGACACCCCTTCTAATTAGTGCATTCGGCTATTTCAGCCACATCCATTGCTGACAGGTGTATAAAATCAAGCACACAGCCATGCAATCGCCATAGACAAACATTGGCAGTAGAATGGGCCGTACTGAAGAGCTCAGTGATTTTCAACGTGGCACCGTCATAGGATTCCACCTTTCCAACAAGTCAGTTCGTCAAATTTCTGCCCTGCTTGAGCTGCCGTGGTCAACTGTAAGTGCTGATATTGTGAAGTGGAAACATCGAGGAGCAACAACAGCTCAGCCACGACGTGTTAGGCCACACAAGTTCACAGAACAGGACCGCCAAGTGCTGAAGTGCGTAGCATGGAAAAATCGTCTGTCGTCGGTTGCAACACTCACTACCGAGTTCCAAACTGATTCTGGAAGCAATGTCAGCACAAGCACTGTTCGGCGAGAGCTTCATGAAATGGGTTTCCATGGCTGAGCAGCACCGCACACAAGCCTAAGATCACCATTTGCAATGCCAATATTCAGCTGGAGTGATGAAACACGCTTCACCATCTGGCAGTCTGACGGACGAATCTGAGTTTGGTGGTTCCCAGGAGAATGCTACCTGCCCAAATGCATCGTGCCAACTGTAAAGTTTGGTGGAGGAGGAATAATTGTCGAGGGCTGTTCTTCATGGTTCAGGCTAGGCCCATTAGTTCCAATGAAGGGAAATCTTAACGCTACAGCATACAACATTCTAGACGATTCTGTGTTTCCAACTTTGTGGCAACAGTTTGGAAAAGGCCGTTTCCTGTTTCAGCATGACAACGCCCCCATGCACAAAGCGAGGTCCGTACAGAAATGGTTTGTCAAGATCAGTGAGGAAGAACTTGATTGGCCTGCACAGAGCCCTGACCTCAACCCCATCGAACACCTATGGGATGAATTGGATCGCCGACTGCGAGCCAGACCTAATCGCCCAACATCAGTGCCCGACCTCACTAATGCTCTTGTGGCTGAATGGAAGCAAATCCCCACAGCAATGTTCCAACATGTCGTGGAAAGCCTTCCCAGAAGAGTGGAGGCTGTTATCGCAGTAAAGAGGGACGAACTCCATATTAAAGCCCATGATTTTGGAATGAGATGTTGGACGAGCAGGTGTCCATGTACTTTTGGCCATGTGGTGTAGCTTCAAAGCCTATACGCAGTGCATTCATTTGTACAACACAAAGACTCATTTACAGAAAATGCTGATTTGTATTCAAGAACAAGGGGCACATGCCATGTACTTATTTATGGCTGTGGTCCTGCTTTAGGAGAAACATGCGGTTGCAATTAGAAAATGTGAACAATTTCTCCAGTTTAAGAAAACCAACTCATTTTATTCACCACTTTACTTAAAGAGAAGGATTTTATAACATTTATATCATACAATTTCACTCCATCTTGTCCCAAACTCTGCTGGTGGACACACATTACTCCCATAAAAGCTTGCCAGTAAAAGACATTCCACCGACCCCACAGCAGAAGCTTGAAATGTATCACCAATCACTCACGTTCAACTTGTTCTTCATCCATCACAGTCTCATCAGCCTGGCGGCCAGCAACATTCAGAATGTCAACCAGGGAGATAGCAAATTAACAAAAGTACAGCAGCAAAATGGGAAGAAAAAAAACAAGAAGCATTACCTGAAGCAGAATGATAGAACCAGGGACTACACCAAGACTGCCGAGCAAGGCAGAATCATCTGTTAGTGACCGATCTTCCATAAACAAGTTCTGATCAAACGGAGCCACTGAGAACACGTTCATTATCTGTAGAGTTCAGGGGAGGATCTCAAAGTGTGCCATTTCTCAATTCAACATGTTCACGCAACAAGCACAGTATGACCAAAATTAACACCATGCTACAGCTAAACTTAAATAATCAATTCTGATTCTGATGTATCATCCTCCGTTACAAAATGTTGGTGCTGCTGAAGCAGTTTATTGGCAAGGGTTATACTGGGTGGTTTGCCATTGCCTTTCCAGCAGTAGTTAGGGCAGGAATTTATAATTTGTTCATGGTGCCAGTGATAGCTCACCTACTCTTCGCGAAGGACACCGTGGGATCTTTAACATCCAACAACTCATGCCAGCAGACAGGACGCCAGTTTAACGTCCATCCAAGGGACGGCACGCACACACATTGATGAATCACCCTGCCTGTGAAACACCAAGATGCCAGTTTATAGCTGGGTCGAGATTCAAACCCAGGCTAGACAGCTTAGAGGCGAATGTGTGTACCTCTAGGCCATCCTGCCAGCCCACATAGTCAATAGAGACAAAATATCTCACTGGCATCCAACTAAAAATTATATATTTTTATCAAAATAGTGTGAAAAGTAATGGCAAAAAAGGGGATTCTTGTTAAGGCTGATCAAAGAAATGGCAAAAATAGATTTCCTTCATGCTCATATGCAAAGTATTGTCCTAGATGGCATCTTATCTCCTTGCTTCTCTCCTTGGAAGCTGGTATCCATCAATGCATGTCTTGGGACCTATTCTGTTTCGAGTTGCCCATCCAGTGGCACCTTTTCCCAAAAGCTCATGCATAGCCTGTGCAGTGGTGTTGCCCCTGTTGTGCTTCTGGCTTTGACCAACTCAACAGGGATTCCATGCAGCCCTGGTGCCTTTACATTATTGAGTTATCAAGTGCATGCTTGACTTCAGAGTACTTGCAGTGGTTCACACTCTCGAGTTAATAAGTGACTCCTCTCCTTTAGGTCTCACAAACAACTTGACACCATGTTGTTACCATTGGTTGAAGGAGTGTCCTCTGCATTTATGACAAAATACTTTAAAGAAGTCCACAAAAACAATTAAACACCTTCTATACTCTCATTAAAATCTCCCTATAAAAATGATTGTTTAATACATTAATCATTAGAACCAACAGATATGTTAAATGGAATAGTATTGAAAACTAGTTACAATGGACTACTCAATCGCAGCAAGACATAACTAATCAAATAAGTCACAGGATTAAAAAGAGTAGAGTTAAAAATTTTGAAACCTTGTAAAGAAAAAAAAAGACTCGACCAGACATGTTGTGACCGCCCCCCCCCCCACCCCCCTCACCCACATTCTGCACCTTCCCATCTCAACTCCATGAACAATGTCCAGCTGATTGTGTAACTTGTGAGTGTGCTTGAGTGTGAATGGTGGTTGCCTGTCAGTGAACTTGCATTATGTGGTGTGTGAGCATTGGTGTGGCAGGTGTGTGTGAGCAATGCAGCGTTGTATGCATGTCTTTCACTTCATTTGTACCATCCTATTTTTGTAGCTTGTATCAGAGGTATTTATTGTAAAGGAGGGTCAAATATTTCATGATTTATGAAATTAGACTACCTTCCTGGTCTTTGGCACAGCACGCCTCGAAGCTCAATCTCTGATGCTCATTGGGTGTGGTAAATAGGTCATGAGACCCATTCTGGGGGTAGATTTACACAATGATGAATCATTTCAGACTGTCACCCTCTTTCCGGCCAAGTTAGCCGACTTTGCTCTTCCAATCCCCGTTTTGAAGTTTCACCAATACAGAGCTCACTACAGTCTTGCACATGGCACACAATACAACACTCCAGATATGTTGCTATTCAAAATCCTGTCTTTTAATTTGGTAATGATGCTGCAAAGTATGAAAATGAAGACAAAACATGGCAACAAAATTGAGTGACAGACATGCAAGTTGTTTCTTTCATTAACAACATAGGAAATTGAAAGCAAAGCCAAGAAAAGGACAAAGGAAGTTTTCATACAAGAAAGAAGGTAAAAGAGAAAATAATAAGAGAAAAGGATGAGAAATAAAGTGTAAATTTACAATATTCTTACTTTGCATCCACAATTTCACCAACACACCTTTTCACCTCTTGTTATATTTGCATCCTTCCTTCATTTCCATCTGATTGAGCCTCAAGAATAACCTAAATACCACCCATTGCTACAATGCACCAATCAATACAAACAGTTTGCTGTACTTCATGGCTTCCTTAAAAACATTTTTTCATTCGCCATGAATTTTGATTCAATGTACAATTATCCTTGAGATGAGATTAGGAGCTGCCAAAGCAAACTCAAGCAAGAATACAATGGGTGGTTTGCTATTGCCTTCTTAGCAGTAGTTCGGGTCAGTAGTCAGGGGAAGATTCTTTTTTCTTTTTCACAGTAGCAAGGCACATGGAAGAGCAAGGTAAAACTGGCAGTGGGACAAAGATCAAAGGAATGAACGAACAGGAAAAAAAAGGAAAGGGATGAAACACAAACTATCACCAGTCTCAGTGGTGGAATGATTAGAGCTTCCACTCTGAATCTGGGAGATGGTGATTCAAACCACGGTTGAATCGTACCAAAGACTATAAAATGGTACATGCTACTTCCTTGCCTGATGCTCAGCATTTAAAAGGATAGAACATGGACAAACAACCAGAAGTTGGTCGTAACAGTGCAGGCTTTGATGGGCTGAATGGCCTCCTGCGTCAAAGTTCCTTGAAAGAGAACTCATATTATTATTAAAATGGTTGAGTTAGGGAAGGATAATGGGAGCAATAAAGATCATGGGTCAGAATTGGAGAGGACAAGAGATGATAAACTTGACCAGGAAACCAGTGTATGATAGGCAACTCTTTTGTATCATCAAGTTTTAGCAGAAGAGACCAATGTCAAAATGCCCCCTTTCAAACAAAAAAAAATGTCCATTTTATGATCACATCCTTTTAACTTTTACTTCATCACATCCATACAAAGAATGTTAAAATAGTGTTGCGGGCCGGGGTCCGGTGGCGAGAACGACCACTAGGTGGGGGAAGTTACCTAGTCTCCCACCAAACTCCCGGAATTGTAGGCCGTCGTTCACGGATAATTCCGTGATGCGGCGGGTCGCTTAACCGACCGTGGACGCCAATACCTCCACCGCGTGGCGTAGGGTCTTTTTTGTCTAGAATCAATTTACCTAATTAACCACGCGGTTTCGACTACCGGGAAACCACGCCCTCGGTACGCCTTGCCAGAACCGGATCACTCTACCAACTACCAACTCCGGATCGGATGCAGCCGAGCGGAACTGCCAAGGACGTACCGGCTAGAATGAACAGATTATCGCGGATAAAGACCTGGCTAAAGTCAGATCCGAACCATCCTGGAAAAATGAAGGAAAAGACAAAAACGAACTGGGAACATTTCTACAATAATTTATTTACAATCAACTTACAAAAGAAGGACACAGAGCAGACTTATCGCGAGAATACAGGCAAGATTTACAATGATCAGAGCACTTATACAGTACTACTTACCAGACGGCGCAACCACACTCAGACGCACACTTCAGACTAAATAAACCCAGATGAATGGCAAAGGACTTTTGCAGCCAGGGAGGGAGTGAGCTGAGGTCGCAGTTCTTTTGGTACCTGAGTTTCAGGGAAAGGGATGCTCCGTGGTGCGGCACCTGACAATGGTCGTGCAGCTCGGCCCACAGCCGCACGTGTGGAGTTCGTGTGTGCGCGGAGGAGCCCGGGTGGAGAGCGCGGAGTCCAAGGTATGAACGGGGCTTGAAAGTGTGAAAGAGCAGGTGGAGTTCCCGACGCTTGATGTCATAGGGTAGACCAGTCACAAACAGTGTGCGAACCTTTGTTGGCTCCGCGATGTGGGAT
>CM068961.1:35218680-35231007 GCA_035128595.1 Eptatretus atami
CAGGATCATTGGGTATCTCCCGCGATGAGGCTGAGTCTTTGGGTTTCTCACTCTCAACGAACTTTCCGACTCGCCCACACCCTCTTAAGACGACTCACTTTCCAGCTCACCCTCTCTGAACGAACAACCCCCGAAAAGAACGAACCCCAGACTGAGAATGGTGTCGTAATTTATAGATCCCCAAGGTCGGGGCGGGGCCTTGATGAAGCAGACGTCACTGTCCGCCCCTGGTTGGCCAGGGCTTCCATGGAGTCCGCCCTTTCTGGGCGGGTTTCGGCCATGCAGGGAAGCCCGCCCATCCACGCGTGTCCGAACTCGCCAAAAAGTACTGCACAAAGATTTGCCTCGGAAGGCGAGAAGAAGGTACTGCACAAAGATTTTGCCTCGGAAAGCGAGAAGAAGGTACCGCACAAAGATTTTGCCTCGGAAAGTGAGAAGAAGGTACTGCACAAAGATTTTGCCTCGGAAAGCGAGAAGAAGGTACTGTGGTTCAAAATAAAAGGGGAGAAATGAATTATAAACCTAACTAAAAGCCATCGCAACGCACCCCCTTTTGCTTTCCCACTACACACAAGGTAGGGATTCTATCTGCACATATACTTCATGGAATAACTGACGTGGGACACCTGTATGTTGTATGCATACGGTTCCGAGAACCGTAACAATAGATTGATGTAATCTGACTGTTAGCTCTTCCATGAGCAGAAAAAACAACCCTGCAGAAACAAAAAATTAACCCTCATCTTTCAAGCATCAGGTTGACAGTTCATCCTCAGAATTTGTTCCATTGGGAATCAAACCTAAGTTAGACAACTTAAAGTAGCTACATCTGAGCTGGCCTGTCACTCACCTTTTTGCTAATTAAATAATGGTCAAAATATAGAACAACTGCAATGGGCTCTTGTCACCAAGTGTGATCTTTACTTTCAGGTATCACTCATCAATTCATTAATAAAATGGGGAAAAAATAGAAAATGGGTGGAAATTACAAAAGAGGAAGCGATATTGAAGAATAAGAATTAAGGTGAAAAAGTCACAAGGTCTATGAGTATAGGATATGAAAGAAACGAATGAGAAAGTCCTCACTTGAATCTTGAATTCTTTAAGGCTCTGGCTTGAGGAAACCAGGAAGCTTTTGTCTCCTCGAAGCCGACGGTGCCGACTGCTCCTGCGGATGGTGCTGGGGTTCTCACTCTGCCCCACAGGGCGTTTCCGCTTCACACCATTTGCCTGGTGCATATATCACACAATATAACTTCCACAGGATATTGTTAGCCAGTTATTACTTGTGCTCTTTAAATAGTATTCACTTAGAGTCCTGAATATGGTGAACACATTTATTTATGTATTCGTATGCAGCCTTTGGCTGCTTGGCTGCATCATTTTCTGGGTTTCTGTGGGTGTGACTGTGCCACTGATGCAATGTCCCCTGTTACCAGAAATCTAGTACTCATTTTAAGCTGGACCTTAGAAGGATGACAGGCTGAGTAAACTCACCTGGTGTTAATTAAAGATCTTAAGCCAGCCACCTTAATCGTTAAGCCACCAAGCTTGGTGAACACATGATTAGACAAATCGGATATGTGGAACCATTTTAGGTGACTGTCCCATTAAGTATGATTAAATAATATGAATAGCATTCAGCTGAAAAGTGTTGTGCATTTGACAAAATAGTATTCAACCTGTGCTGAGCTGAATCTCATTAAACTGCATTCGGTTTAGCAACACAACTTGTATTTAGATTAAGAAAATTCAACTAAGCTTTGGCTGAAACATCTTTGGCTGTAAAGGGTTACATCCTCTCCAAGTTGCTCCATTGAAGTTGCCCATTTGTTCAGCTTCCTTTAGCAGTGCTCAGCAATACCTTGTTCCAATCAGTCTCTGTATTCCATGCAGTCCTGGGTTTCCTCGTTTGGCTAGATTCACACATGCTTTTGTTCGCACGTTGGTTCGCCTTGTTGTTTGCAGCATTTGCTACATGCTTCTCTGACTCGACATAGTCTTCAAACTTGGAATGTTTCGTATTCAACTCTGCAATAATATAAAAATAGGAACTTGAGTTGTAACTGAATAACTAATTTTCTGACTGTCTGGATCATCATCTGGACTCCATTCTCCAGTGAGGTCTCTTTTATGTTGATGTAAGGCTCATAGTAGAGTTGTTACAACTTCTTTACAATTGACGGTTTGGCGGTGTGTTGTGTTCTGTGCATTTTTTAACGGTTGTATATACCTTTGATTCAATATGGAACAGATTGTTTATCAATTATTATATAAGACTTTGTAATGTTTGTTGAGGATAGATGCCAATTGTATATGTACAGTAGAATAAAAATGTGACAAGGTTGTGGGAAGATCATGAGTGTATGGGCAATTTATGGCTGCTTTCGGGTATGCAGATATGTCACGGTACTGAGCAGTTCCTGGCTCCATCTGTATGGAGAACAATCTCGTATTTATGAGTGACTTGTAGAGGAAGAAGCTTTCAGAAATGTTTGTGAGCTGTCTATATAAGTGGCAAATTAGATCACATCAAGGGGGAGCAGAGAGAAGAGTGAGTCACCATTTTCTTTGCTGTGTGCCGGTGTGCTCATGCATTGTTTGCTGTTTTACCTCATTGACAAACTCAAGTTTGAACTACTACTAACTGCTGGTTGGACATCAATCGATCAAAGAATCTTGGGTTGTGTGCCAAGCTGGTACATCAATAGCATGCAGGACGGAGACATCAGTATATCTCAATGAAAGTACCAAGGACATTATTAGACCATGGACAAATACATATCTATGGAATTTGAACTTGGGTTCTCTACATCATGTGCCATTGGTGCAAATGGGAACACTAAAGAGGCCAACCAAGATTTTGATCCTCAGTCCAAAACTAAACATCCTCAGCTACAGATCCCCAACTTCACCAGCATCCAGTTATGTGCACATGTGCACACATGCCTGCACACACGCCTTTACTTAATCTCCACTCCCGTGGCTTGATTCACAATGCCAGATTTTCAACATCTCACTTTTAGCTCAGCTCAGTTTGTTTGTCCGACGCCTTTGTTTTCTGAAAGATTAGAATAGTTGTCACGGTAAACTTAATGCACTCTTCCCTTTTCAGTGTTTATACTCCCACTTCCTCCTCCTACTCTCTGCCTTCTATCTTGAATTTGCAATACCCCTGCTCATAAACCTACTTGTTTCACTCAAAATTCTGACCATTCTTTAGCGAAATCCTTTTTACCTTAATGTGAAACACGAGGAAATTTCAAAAATTAAGAATTATTAGAACTGATCATTGGTTCCTTTCTCTTATTCGTCTTCATGCACACAGTATAGATTAATGGCAAGAGTCAGAAATACATTCCACAGACCATTAAACTTGATGAATAATGATCTTAAAAAGGGCCGACATGTGCCCTTCCACTCACCAGTTGAGGTCAAGCATTTATTTCACAGAAAAATGGGATATGACAAAAAAAAATCTCAAAAAGAAGTTTAACACAAAACATTTATTAAATGACTCCTCATTTAAAAGATCAGAAGCATCTCACTCACAACGATTATGAGGCTGAAAGAGATGAAGGTGAACCAGAAGCAGAACAATTAGGTAGAGAGAGATGAGCCTGAACAATCACACTGCATTTTGAATTATCATCCGAGAGATCAGAACATTCTTATTCATTAAGTAGCCAAATAAAAGTGGTACAGCTTCATTTATCTGCTCATACATCTGTGATAATGAACAAGTTTCTTTGTTCCTTCATAGTCCTCATACATTGGCAAATGTTTGTTTTCTACTTCTTCCACTTCAACACATTTGCAGTTTCATATTGCCAGCCATCATTAACACGAGTTCACCATAATTAACCTGATTGAAAGTTGCAGATATATCTTTGATCGACTGATCCTTCATGATAAACTTCTTGTAACTCATATGAAAACAACAGCAGCTCCAAACAATGGCAAAATAATATATTCTGTAATCAACTTTAACAGCAATCAACAGCATTTTATGCCACTATTCTTACATTGCTCTCTTTGGGAATATATTAAAATACACCAGGACCCCAGCATTCGAGGAGGATATGTTCCGGGAAAACCCCACGAATGTTGAAACTGCGAATGTGGGGGCATCGTTTCAATGGGAAATGGGGGGGAGGGGGGGGGATAGGTTCCGGGGATTTCCCGACCCGCGAAAAATCCGTGAATGTTGGGGCAAAACGTCTTGAAAGTTGATATTATCCACTGGTTGAGTGGCTGGATGAGGGAGGTGGTGTTCGGCGGCAGGAACATGACGTTCAGGTGAGAGCCGTTCAGGTCCGTGGGGTGGCCAGGAGCATTATCAAGCAGCAGGAGTACCTTTAACGAAAGGTTCTTTCCTGCCAGGTCCCTCTCGACCTGAGGAACAAAAATTATGAAACCAGTCCATCCATAAAAGGTTCAGACGTCACCCACGCCTTCCTGTTCGCCCTCCAGTACACGGGCAGCGCCTGCTTGTTTTTGTTCTTCAGCGCACACGGGTTCAGGGAACAGTGGAGCATCATGGGCTTTATCATGAAGTCCACTTCAGCATTTGCGCAGAGAAGGGATACCCGGTCCTTTGCGGCCTTGAAGCCAGCTGCTTTGCTCTTTTGCTGGGAGACAAACATTCTGGTTGGCATCTTTTTCCAAAACAAGCTGGTCTCATCAGCGTTAAAAATCTGCTCCAGCAGGTACCCCTTCTCCTCGTGGGTTCTGCAGGGAATGCTTTGGCCGCGTTGTGGTCCGCTCCCCTACGAGTTTGCCGTTGCGCAAATTATATTGCACCTTGAAGTGGTGGAACCACCCCCCTGCTCGCTGTAAACAGGCTGGAGGTGCCGCTTGTACACGCCGTGCTCGTGTTTGCACCACCAGCGCCAGAGAGATGGTCGTGCAGGAGCTTCGCCTTCTCTCGTATCACTGGTCCGCTTAGAGGCATACTCTTCTGAGGTTTATCCTCGATGCTTGGGAGCCATTTTCGAAGAATGAACGGAGCAAGAGGCAATACACAGGTCAGAGCAACGGGACAAGAATGATGGCGATCCAAGATGCAGTGAGTAATCTGCGCATTGTTTGGGGGGGATTTTTACAGGTGATGCTGTATTCGGCAGCTGATAATAGATGTGGTGAGCGATGTCATTGTGTAATTGGTCCATATGTAGCTAGCTGCTAATTACATGAATAGATATGCTCAATGTTTCCATTCTTTAACTCACAGGACATGACATCTTTCCTATCTACAGGTAGATTATGCTGAGCATTTTTAAAATGTAACAGCTCAGATGGTGCTGAATGTTTCCATTGTGTAATGTCCATATGTGGAGACCTGGTAATTACTGGATACATCAATAGATGCTGTTAGTGTTTTCATTCTGTAAGTAACTCACGGGGGATGGCATCACAGGAAATGATGTGTTACACTGGTGAGACATCTCGCGAAACTGTTTATCACGCGAAGCTACAATAGACGTTCAGGAAGCATGTTATGTTTGCAGCTCGTTGAAAATATGTTTTGGAACTGTGTTATGCTCACGGCCCGTGGAAAAAAGAAAATTGCCGCGAAAACCGCGAATACGCAGGATTTCCAGAGAATGTAGGAGCATGTCACAAATTATCAACTGTGAATACACAGAACCTGCGAATGTCGGGGTCCGGGTGTATATAAATCATCTCTAAACCTTTTCAGTAAGCCACCACTTTACTTTGAAGAACTAACCATATTCTGTTCCATCTGTCAAGCACAACACAGAGTCTTCAACAGCATTACCCAATGATCTGGAAATATGAATTGCAATCTTAATCATTCAACATGAGTTACATGTGTCACACTTCCTCCCCTATGTTTCAAAAAAGGAATGCCGATGAAACAAATTATATTCTGTGGCCAGCCCTTGAAAGATGGTTATGTGAAATAACTCCGCATAACATGCTATCTAGATTTATTTGTCCTGCAATGAACTCATTTGCAGGGTGTCCTCAAAAGTCAGCAGATTGAACACCCTCTGTCATGCCTAGTCCTTCATTATTACTGTCCGTTTACTGACAGAATCAAAAGATTTAATCTGCATCATGAAAAAAAATACTTTGCATCACCACATTGCTACCTGCCTCTCTTATATAGTGTCAAATCATTGGCGTCTCTTGCACAGAGGCCACAGCAAAAGGCCTGCTACTTGATTACTGCACACTATCTGTGATGTACCAGTATGCTTTTGACTGTCTTCTCACAGGACTAACCCCAACTGCACTCTATTGTAGCTCCCTCATGCTCATTCATTTCATATATTTGTGGAACAACTTACTTTCTTCCACTCACTGTTGCTCTTCCCAAAAGGCCCTTCATTATCTCCATTCCAGCACTTATTGTTGAACCCTGCATCTGTCCATGCTGTTTGACCAAACCACATATCTAGCTAATTGTTATGTACCAGGACAGTTTTCAAAATCTTTCGATGTTTGTGTTTCTCAAAAACACCTGAGGCTAAAAAAAAAAGAGGAGGTAAAAAAGAAAAATTTAAGGTAAACATCTTTTACCCAGAGGTAAAAAAAGGAAAATAAAAGATGGTCCAAATGATATATATTGCAAATAAACATTGAGAGATTTAGAAAAATTAACCCAGTCAAAAAAAACAAACAAACAAACAAAAAAAACAATGTTTACAGTATGACTCCACAATGATCTCAAAACATCTCAATTCTAGAAAGTATACACACACTTTTCCGAGGTTTACAAGTGATAAAAAAATGAAAAGCTCACAGAACGAAAATCTGGGTCCTTCTCCTCTGGCTTGTCGTCCTTGTCTTCCTCACATTCCGAGCTGCTTTGATGAAGCTCAGGCACAATCTCCATCACCTGCAGATAATTTAATTTCAAGGTTCTTTCAAATGCAAAATTCAATAAATCATTATTTCACGCAATAAATTGATAGAAACATCACAACAAATCATCAAAACATGTAAATCACATGTAAAAACAAACAAACAAAAAACATCACAATGTGTAAAAATCGAATATCTTACTATAGTGCAGCTTTCGTGAATGTGGGCATGAAGTATGTATTTAGCTGAAATAGTGCCCTCTGGTGGTGTGTGTGCCAGCCGAGAAGTGGTTGGGAAACTGAAGCGAGAATTCAATTGTAAAGATATATGTCAGGTCAGGTCAGGTCAGATTAGGTATGGGAGCAAGCGCCGGAGCAACACGTCGCTGCGTCCACTTTCCGCTAGTACTCCAGGGGCCTCCGTCTGGTCATCCCCCAGGTAGATGCCTAACCGATCCCCATCTCCTTGAGATGCCGATCAACCTGCTGCAACCACGAGGCACGTGGTCGGCCAAACTGCCTCCTCCACTCACGAGGCTCCCTCGCTGAGAGAATCTGGTGAGCAGGATCAGCGTCCGGAAAACAAGCCACATGTCCATACAGCCGGAGCTGATGCTCACCGACAATGCAGGTAACAAATCTCATTTGAGTCTCTCTCAGCAACCGCTCGTTGGACGCAAATTCCGACCAGCGATAGCCAAGGATTCTCCGAAGAGACCTGGTCCAAAGGAATTAAGTCTCCACCTTAGATCCCTGGTCAAAGTCCAAGTCTCACATCCATAGAGCAAGACTGGAAGCACCAATGACCTGAAGCTGTTAGGGTTAGGGTCTTTCATCCTCCTGCGCAGGTAGTGACAGCACCACACCCCATGATCCAGCGAATCGACGACTCCCCAGGCCCGACACAGATGTCTGTTGACCTCTGGCTCACAGCCAGCAGAGACATGAGTATCACTGCCAAGATAAATGAATCTCTCCATGACCTAAACTTCCTCACCACAAATAGGTACAGACAAGATAGCAGCATCCAAGATGTCATTGAAAACCTGGATCTTAGTTTTGACCAAGGAAACCCGTAATCCCAGTGGCTCCGACTCCTCATTCAGCACCTCGAGGGCCTCCAAAAGGATATCCAGAGTCTCCGCAAAGATGACTGCATCATCTGCGAAATCAAGGTTAGAGATCTTGATATTCCCAAAGCTTGATCTCTCCGACATCCTCCCCAGAATGTAGTCCATACAAGGGCTGAAAAGTGTGGGGGCCAGTACATACCCTGACAAACCCCAGAAACAACTGGAAATAAGTCGGAGATGGTATTACCACATCTCACAGCACTCTTAGTGCCCGAGTATAGTTTAGACGCCAGATTGATCAGTTTTGGTGGCACCCCACGAAGACCAAGAATCCTCCAGAGGGCATCCCGATTCACTGAATCAAGCGCTTTGCAGAGATCAACATCGGCTGCAAGCAGCTCCTGCCCAAACTCTCGTCTGCGTTTGGTGAGGACCCAAAGGGCAAGGATATGGTCAATCGTTGACCTCTTTGGTGTATAGCCTGACTGCTCTGGGTGCTGGTGCTCAAGCAGATGGTGCTGAACCCTATCAATAATTATCTGAGCAAAGATCTTGCCCGGCACTGAGAGCAGCATCACCCCTTGGTAGTTGTTACAGTCCTGGAGATCACCCTTCCCCTTCCAGAGAGGGGCAACAAGGCCCCTCTTCCAGTCAGTTGGGATGATGCCTGTGTTCCAGGCTAAGCAGAGAACTGCATTCAACAACACGAGTACAGCAATTCCACCAGCCTTGAGAAGTTCAGCATGGATGCCACAAATCCCATGAGCTTTACCCCATTTTAATCGATTCACCACAGCCTGTGTTCCCACAAACGAAGGTGGATCACAGTTGATTGGAAGGTCAGCAATAGGGTTAGTAACACCCCTGACATCCAACTCAACAGCTGGTGGATCATCCTGGTACAGCGGCTGAAACTGTGTGTGCACAAAATAACTGAATTTAAAACTAATTACATAATGCAACCAACACAGAACATGGTTGTATAAGCTGTTTGAGAAGAACAGTACTTTAGTGCCCAATACAGATGGGCCCTTCAGCTGCCAAAACTCGTCTGCGTTGGGTGAGGACCCGAAGGGCAAGGATACGGTCAAGCCAAAAAACCATCAAAATGTGTAAATCACATTGCAAAACAACAGATCATTAAAATGTGTAAATTAAGCTAAAAAAACGAAAAAAAAATCATCACGTGTAAATCACAAAGTAAAAATCATCAAAACATGGAAATCACAAAAAAACAAAAAAATCATTAAATTGTGAAAATCACATATAAAAACTAGTTCATTGAACACATTACCCCATGCAGTGTTACTTCAATTTTAATAAAATAATGATTTGAACATTCGTTAAAAATAAAAATAATCTGAAAATTTCGTGCTATTTAAGTAATCCAGAAGCAGTCCCAAATAGCCCCCTTGTACACAACCTCATTGAACTTTTATTACCTCTGCCACCGAAAGTGAAGGAGGTTGTTCTCACCCCCTCTCTGTCTGTTTGTTTGTGTAAAGGATATCTCAAAAAGTTGTGAACGGATCCAGATGAAATTTTGTGGATAGGCTTGGTGTGTGACAAGGACGAACTGATTTGATTTTGGTGAAGATCCGGATTAGGATCCGACTTACTAGAATTGTAAAAATGATTCTTCACCATTGAGAAATAGGACCAAAAACGATAAAAACGATAAAATTAAGATTGTAAAAGTCATTTGACTAAGTTAATTCTGTCCAAGTACAGAGGTGTGTTCAGTTACCAAGCAGCTAGCTAGTGCTTACCAAGTCAGCCATTCCTTATCAATGGTTTTGAATGGAATGCTTGCTTGAGTGCTTAAGCCACTTGGTGAGCGCTCTACAAGAAACTTGGTAACTGAACACACCTCGATAAAATTGGAGGTTCTTGGAAGTATTATGAAGGAGATTTGTGTTCTCCAGTGTTCAAATATGCAATTCAATTTAAATAAAGGTGTATAGACGTTTAAAGGCATAAATAAAATTAAATTATGGGTTTTACCACCATTTTACCCAGCGTCTATTACATCACCCTACCTAACATAACTTTAGTTATTCATGACTGTTATGTATGTCCTTTATAACACCCTTAAAAAGAGTAGGTTTTCTGTTTGGAATGACTTTTCATTTTGTTTGACTGTCAGGCAGGCAGAGTAAAAATATCTCACTACTCTCCGTGCATGTGTGGTCAGGATGAATTATAAGCCAAGGTACGTTACAACGACAGACTTGTCTTGTTATTCATGTTCCGATTTGAGTTCAAAATACATTATGCAATTTAAATACGTTTTTCCTTGATCACAAACTGACGATCATAAACTGATAAGATGGACAGACCGATGAATGGAAGGACATGAACCAATTGCTTAACCCCGCTTTTCGCTTCGTGTGCCTGGGATAACAACAAAACGTTGAAATCACATACAAAAACAACAAATCCTTAAAATGCATAAATCACATAAAACAAACAAACAAAAAACAACAACACCAACAACAACAAAAAAAAAACTTCACAATGTGCAAATCACAAAACACAACAAATTATCAAAATGTGAAAATCACATATAAAAACAACAAATCATTAAAATGTCTAAATCATACATAAAATAACAAATCAATAAAATGTGACAATCACATATAAGATAACAAATCATTAAAATGTGAAAATTACATATAAAACAACAAATCATTAAAATGTGAAAATTACATATGAAAACAACAAATCATTAAAATGTGAAAATCACTTATAAAATAACAAGCCGGTAGGCGACGAGGGATTCGCTAGGATCGAAGCGCTGGATACGATGCTTTTCATTGTCATTCTGACTGATCCACGACGAAGATTCATTGCCAAGACGTATTGGTTCACATACAATTGTTCCTCTGCCTGGCAAGTTTTTTCCTATTGTGTATTTTGCCAACTGGCACTCCTCATAAAAAGTGACGGTAAATAGACACCCTATTTTTGAAGGACTACCATTTGAAAAATAATCGGTTTGCTGGTTTGTGTTGTCGAGCCTCGTGTTGCAGACACACACACACAGACACACACAGACGGAAAACCCAATAAACTTCTCTAATGCTCTTGTTTGACCACACCTCCTAAGCCACACAATATTTTTCATAAGCCACGCCCACTTTCCTATGCCACTCCCACTTTTCATCAACCACGTCCACTTTCCCTAAGCTCCGTCCACTTTCCTAAGCCCCTCATAAAAAATGACGCTAAATAGACACCCTATTTTTGAAGGACTACCATTTGAAAAATAAAACCTCAATCAAAAATCGGCTCAAGTAAAATTTTCCAAATATCTCGAAGTGTTTAATTCTGAAGTCTCGCTTCTCTACATTCAAAACTGAAGGACAAGTATTAAAATACTGTACGCGGTTTTTGGCCGCTGCACAGCAAGTGGGTGGTTGCTAGGCAACGAAATTCAAACGCGCACATTCCCAACAAATACTGCCACATGTTGGCAAAGTTTCATCAAAATCGGTTCGCTGGTTTGTGCTGTGGAGCCTCGCGTTGCAGACCACAACACACACACACACACACACACACACACACAGACAGACAGACAGACAGGACGGAAAACCGACAATAAGGGATATCTAGCATATATAGCGAATCCAACAAATCATTAAAATGTGAAAATCACAAAAAAACAACAATTCATAAAATGTGAAAATCACATATAAATAACAAATTATTAAAATGTGGAAAATTACATAGAAAAACAACAATCAATAAATGTGTAAATCACTTTTTTTTTAAAACAACAAATCAATAAAATGATAAATACATATAAAATAACAAATCATTAAAATGTGAAAATCACATATAAAATAACATCATTAAAACGTGAAAATCACATCTAAAATAACAAATTATTAAAATGTCGAAATCACATATAAAAACAACAAATCATTAAAATGTGTAAATCACATGTAAAAACAACAAATCATTAAAATATGTAAATCACATTTTTTTTAAACAACAAAACAAATCATCAAAATGCATAAATCACATATAAAAACACCAAATCATGAAAATGTGTAAATCACATAAAAAACAAACAAAAAAAGCTTCACAATGTATGAATCACAAATAACAACAATTCATTAAAATGTGAAAATCACATATAAATAAAATAACATTAAAATATGTGAAAATCACATAAAAAATAACAAATCATTAAAATGTGAAAATCACATATAAGATAAGAAATCATTAAAATGTGAAAATCACATATAAAATAAAAATCATAAAATGTGAAAATCACATATAAAATAACAAATCGTTAAATGTGAAAACACATATAAATAACAAATCATAAAATGTGAAAATCACACAAAAAAAAAACAATTCAAATAAAAATGTCTAAATCACATATAAAATAACATCATAAAATCTCTCTTTCT
>CM068961.1:35232103-35243124 GCA_035128595.1 Eptatretus atami
ATTTAGATGATTTGTTATTTATTTGTGTTTTCACATTTTAAATATTTGTATATTTTATTATGTGATTTCTCACATTTTAATGATGTTGTTATTATTAGTAAATGTGAGTTTCAAGCTATTCAATGATGTTCTTTTATAGTTGAATTTTCACATTGTAGAATGATTGTTATTTATATGTGATTTTCACATTTTAATGATTGTTATTTTAATTTTGTGGATTTTCACATTGAATGATTTTGTTATTTTATATGTGATTTTTCATCATTTTAATGTTTCTTATTTTATGTGTGATTTTCACATTTTAATGATTTTTAGTTTATATTTTGATTTTCACATTTTAATGATTTGTTTATTTATATTTGATTTTCAAATTTAATGATTTCTTTATATTGTGATTTTTCAACATTTAATTGTGTTTTATTTTATTTGTGATTTTCACACATTTTAGCATGATTTGTTATTTATTATTGTGATTTAGACATTTTTTGAGAATTGTTTTTTTTTTTGTGTGAATTTTTCACATTTGTTTAATGATTTGTTATTGTTAATGTGATTTTCACATTGTCAAACGATTTTGTTATTTTATATGTGATTTCACATTTGTAATGATTTCTTATTTTATTATTGTGATTTTCACATTTTAAGATCTTATTTTATATGTGATTCACATTTTAAATGATTTGTTATTGTTTTATGTGATTTCAACATTTTAATGTTATTTTATTTTATATGTGATTTTCACATTTTAATGAATTGTTGCTTATACTGTGATTACATACATTGTGAAGCTATTTTTGTTTGTTTTTATTGTGATTTACACTTTTCATGATTTGGTGTTTTTATAATGTGATTTATGCATGTTGATGAATTTGTTTGTTGTTAAAAAAAAAATGTTGGTATTTACATATTTTAATGATTTTGTTGTTTGTTACATGTGATTTAACACATTTTAATGATTTGTCTGTTTTTATATGTGTTTCGACATTTTAATAATTTGTTATTTGAGATGTGATTTCTACGTTTTAATGCATGTTATTGATTAGAGCACCATTTACACTTCCTCGCTGTACGGTTGTCAATTTTGATTTTTTTAAGTCCATTTACATTTTTATTGATTGTTGTTTTAAAAAAAAATGTGATTTACACATTTTATTGATTGTTGTTTTTCTATTGTAATTTTCAACATTTTAATAATTTGTTATTTATATGTGATTTTTTCACATGTTTATGAATGTTGTTCTTATGTGTGATTTTCACATCTTTTAATGATTTGTTGATTCGCTATAAGTATGCTAGATATCCCTTATGTCGGGTTTCCGTCTGTCTTGTCTCTGTCTGTGGTGTGTGGTGTGGTGTGTGTGTGTGTCTGCAACGCGAGGCTCCACAATGCACAAACCAGCGAACCGATTTCGATGATAACTTTGCCCAAACATGTGCATAATTTGTTGGGAAAGTGCGCGATTGAATTTCGTTTGCCTAGCAACCACCCATTGCTGTGCACGGCCAAAAAACCGCGTTACCAAGTATTTTCAATACTTGTTCGCTTCAGTTTTGAACCTGTAGAGAAGCGATGACTTCAGAAAATAAACACTTATCCGAGATATTTGGAAAATTTTAACTTGAGCCGATTTTTGATTGAGGTTTTTATTTTTCATAAGTGGTTTCCTTCAAAAAATAGGGTATTTTGTTCTATTTTAGCGTCATTTTTTATGAGAGGCTGGAAAGTGGACGGAGCTTAGGGAAATGTGGAACGTGGTTGATGAAAAGGGGATGTGGCATATGGAAAGGGGCGTGGCTTATGAAAAAATATTGTGTGGCTTAGGAGGTTGGGCTGCGTCAAACAACGAGCATTAGAGAAGTTTTTGGTTTTTCCGTCTGTGTGTGTCTGTGCGTCAGTGTGTGTGTGTCTGCAACACGAGGCTCGAAACACAAACCAGCAAACCGATTATTTTTCAATTTGGTAGTCCTTCAAAATAGCGGTGTCTATTTCCGTCACTTTTTATGTGGAGTGCCAGTTGGCAAAATAGCACAATAGGAAAAAACTTGCCAGGCAAGAGAACCAAATTGGTAGTGAATCCAATTACGTTTGGCCAATGAATCTTCGTCGGTGATCAGTCGAATGAAAAGCAATCGTATCCAGCGCTTCGATCCTACGCGAATCCCTCGTCGCCTACCGCGGCTATGTATTTTAATAAGTGATTTCACATTTTAATATTTGTTTGTTTTCAATGTTAATTTTCAACATATTTAAATGATTTGTTGTTATGTTTATAGTAATTTCACATTTAATGATTTGGTTATCTTTTCATATGTGATTGTCCACATTTTTTGATTTGTGTATGTTAGTTATGATTTAGACATTTTAATGATTTGTTGTTTTTATATGTGATTTTCCATTTTGATAATTTGTTTGTGTTGTGTTTTTTTGTGATTTGGCACATCTGTTGAAGTTTTATTTTTTGTTGTTGTTGTTGTTGTTGTGTTTTTTTTTGTTTGTTATGTGATTTATGCATTTTAAGGATTTGTTGTTTTTGTATGTGGATTCCAACGTTTTTGTGTTATCCAGGCACCGAAGCGAAAAAGCGGGGTTAAGCAATTGGTTCATGTCCTTCATTCATCGGTCTGTCCATCTTATCAGTTTATATCGGTCAGTTTGTGATCAAGGAAAAACGTATTAAAATTGCATAATGTATTTTGAACTCAAATCGGCACAGTGAAATAACAAGACAAGTCTGTCGTTGTAACGTACCTTGGCTTATAATGTCATCCTGACTCACACATGCAGGAGAAGTAGCTGAGATATTTTACTCTGGCTGCCTGACAGTCAAACAAAAATGAAAAATCATTCCAAACAGAAAACCTACTCTTTTAAGGTGTTATAAAGGACATACATAACACGTCATGAATAACTAAACAAGTTATGTTAGGTAGGCGGCGATTCGTAAATAGACGCGGGTAAAAATGGTGGTAAACCCATAATTTAATTTTATTTATTGCCTATTTAAACGTCTTACACCTTTATTTAAATTGAATGCCATATTGAACACTGGGTAGAGACAACAAATTCTCCTTCATATACTTCCAAGACCCTCCAATTTATGCGAGGGTAGTGTTCAGTTACCAAGTTTCTTGTAGAAGCGCTCACCGAAGTGCTTAAGACCTCAAGCGAAGCATTCCATTCAAACCATTATAAGGCAATGGCTGACTGGTAAGCACTAGCCTAGCTGCTTGTAACTGAACAACCCTCCTGTACTTGGACAGAATTAATTTAGTCCAAATGTACTTTTTACAATCTTAATTTATCGTTTTATCGTTTTGGGTCCTATTTTCTCAATGCCGTGATAGAATTCATTTTTACAATTTCTACGTAGTCGGATCCTAATCCGGATCTTCACCAAAAATCAGTTCGTCCTTTGTCACACGCACCAATACCTATCGCACAAATTTCATCTGTGATCCTTCACAACTTTTTGAGATATCCTTTACAAAAACAAACATGACAGAGACGGGGGTGAGAAAAACCTTCCTTCACTTCTGGTGGCGCAAGAGTTTAATAAAAGTTCAATGAGGTTGTGTACAAAGGGGGCTATTGGGACTGCTATCTGGATTAATTAAATAAGCACGAAAAATTTCAGGATTATTTTATTTTTAACGATGTTCAAAATCATTATTTTATTAAAATGAAGTAACACTGCATGGGGTAATGTGTCAATTGATACTCTACGTTTTTATATGTGATTTTCACAATTTAATGATTTTTTTGTTTTTTTGTGATTTCCATGTTTTGATGATTTTTACTTTGTGATTTACACGTGATGATTTTTTTTTTTCGTTTTTTATGCTTAATTTAACACATGTTAAGATGATCTGTTGTTTGGCAATGTGATTTACACATTTTTCGATGGTTTTTTGGCTTGACCTGTATCCTTGCCTCTCGGGTCCTCACCCAACGCAGACGAGTTTTTGGCACTGAAGCGCCCCATCTTGTATTGGGCGTCACTAAAGTACTGTCTTCTCAAAACAGCTTATACAATACCAATGTCTGTGTTGGTTCATTATGTAATTAGTTTAAAAATCATGTTATTTTGTGCCACAAACAGTTTCAGCCGCGCTGTACCAGCGAGGATCCACCCTAGCTTTGAGTTGGATGTCAGTGGGTGTTACTAACGCGCTATTGCTGACCTCCAATCACTGGATACCACCTTCGGTTTTGTGGAGAACACAGGCTGTGTTGAATCGATTTAAATGGGTTAAAGCTCATGGGATTTGTGGCATCCATCTGCGAACTTCTGCAAAGGCTTGGTGGAAATTGCTGTACTCGTTGTTGAATGCAGTTCTCTGCTTAGCCTGGAACACAGGGCATCATCTCCAACTGACTGGAAGAGGGGCCTTGTTGACCCTCTCTGGAAGGGTGAGGGTGATCGCCAGACTGTAACAACTACCGGGTTGTGAATGCTTGCTTCTCAGCTGCCGGGCAGATCATTTGCTGCAGAATAATTATTCGATAGGGTTCAGCACCATCTGCTTGAGCACCAGCACCCATGTAGCAGTCAGGCCATACACCAAGAGTCAACGATTTGACCATAATCTTGCCCTTTTGGGTCCTCACCAATACGCAGACGAGAGTTTGGGCAGGACCGTTTTGCAGCCATTGTTGATCTCTGCAAAGCCGCTTGATTCAGTTGAATCGGGATGCCCCTCTGGAGCGATTCTTGGTCTTCGAGTGGGGTGCCACCAAAACTGATCAATTCTGGCGTCTAAATATACTCGGGCACTAAAGTGCTGTGAGATTGTGGTTGAATACCATCTCTCACTTATTTCCAGTTGTTTCTGGTTTGTCAGGGATGTACTTGGCCCCCACACTGTTTCAGCCCTTGTAGGACTACATTCTGGGAGGAGTTGTACCGGAGAGATCAAGCTTGGGAATATCAAGATCTCTATACCTGATTTCGCAGATGATGCAGTCATCTTTGCGGAGGACTCTGGATATCCTTTTGCGAGGCCCCCTCGAGGTGCTGAATGAGGATGTCGGAGCCACTGGGATTTACGGGTTTCCTTGGGTCATCAAAACTAAGAATCCCAGGTTTTCTCAATGACATATCTTGGATGCTGCTATCTTGTCTGTACCTAGTTTGTGGTGAGAATTTAGGTCATGGAGAGATTTCATTTATCTTCGTGCAGTGATACTCATGGTCTCTGCTGGCTGTGAGCCAAGAGGTCAAAACAGACATTCTGTGTCGGGCCTGGGGAGTCGGTCGATTCGTGGAATCTGGGGTGTGGTGCTGTCACACCTGCCGCAGGAGGATGAAAGTACCCTAACCTAACGCTTCAGTCAATGTGGTGCTTCCGTCTTTGCTCTATGGATGTGAGACTTGGAACTTTGACCAGGGATCCTAAGGTGGAGACTTAATTCCTTTCGGACCAGGTCTACTTCGTAGGAATCCTTGGCTTGTCTGCTGGTTCGGAATCTTGCGTCCAACGAGGCGGTTGCTTGAGAGAGGACTCAATGAGATTGTTACCTGCATGTCGGTGTGAGCATCAGCTCCGGCTATGTATGGACATGTGGCTTGTTTTCCGGACGCTGAATCTGCTCACCAGATCTCTCAGCGAGCGGAGCCTCGTGAGTGGAGGAGGCGTCAGTTCGGCCGACCACGTGCCTTCATGGGTTGCAAGCAGGTTGATCGGCATCTCAAGGAGATGGGGATCGGTTAGCATTCTACCTGGGGGATTGACCAGACGGACGGCCCCTGAGTACTGCGGCGGGACGCAGCGACGTGTTGCTCCGCCGCTTGCTCCCATACCTAATCTGATCTGACCTGACCCTGACCTGACATATATCTTTACAATTGAATTTCTCGCTTTCAGCTTTCCAACCACTTCTCGGCTGGCAACACACACCACAGAGGGCACTATTTCACGCTAAAATACATACTTCATGCCCACATTCACGAAAGCCCTGCACTATAGTAGATATTCGAATTTTTGTTACACATTGTGATGTTTTTTTTTGTTTGTTTTTTACATGTGATGTTACATGTTTTTGATTGATTTGTTGTGATGTTTTCTATCCATTTATTTGCGTGAAATATGATTTATTGAATTTTGCGATTGAAAGAACCTTTTGAAATTAAATTATCTGCAGGTGATGGAGATTGTGCCTGAGCTTCATCAAAGCAGCTCGGAAGTGCAGGAAGACCAAGGGTACGCGACAAGCCAGAGGAGAGGACCCAGATTTTCGTTCTGTGAGCTTTTCATTTTTTTATCAACTTGTAAACCTCGGAAAAGTGTCTGTATACTTTCTAGAATTGAGTGTTTGAAGATCATTGTTGGAGTCATACTGTAACATTGTTTTTTTTTGTTTGTTTGTTTGTTTTTTTTTTGACTGGGTTAATTTTTCAAAATCTCTCAATGTTTATTTGCCTAATATATATCATCTTGACCCATCTTTTATTTTCCTTTTTTTACCTTGGTAAAAGATGTTTACCTTAAATTTTTACTTTTACCTCCCTTTTTTCTTTTTTTTTTTAGCTCAGGTGTTTTTGAGAAGCACAAACATTCGAAAATTTTGAAAACTGTCCTGGTAACATAACAATTAGCTAGAATTGGTTTGGTCAAACAGCAGACAGATGCAGGGTTAACAATAAGTGCTGGAATGGAGATAATGAAGGGCCTTTTTGGGAATGAGAAAACAGTGAGCTGGAAGAAAGTAAGTTTGTTCCACAAATATATGAAATGATGAGCATGAGGGAGCTTACAATAGAGTGCAGTTGGGGTTAGTCCTTGTGAGAGACAGTTAAAAAGCTATACTGTACATCACAGATATGCTGCCTGCAGTAATCAAGTAGCGAGCCTTTTGCTTGTGGGCCTCTGCTGCAAGAGACGCCAAGATTTGACCCTTATAGAGAGCAGGTAGCAATTTTGTTTGTGTGATGTCAAAGTATTTTTTTTCATGATTGCCAGGAATTAAATCTGTTTGATCTGTCAGTAAACGGACAGTAATAAATGAAGGACTAGGCATGAACAGAGGGTGTTCAATCTGCTGACTTTTGCAGGGACACCCGCCAAATGAGTTCATTGCAGGACAAATTAAATCTAGATAGCATGTTATGCGGAGTTTATTGTCACATAACCATCTTTCAAGGGCTGGCCACAGAATATATTGTTTTCATCCCGGCATCCTTTTTGAAACATAGGAGGAAGTTGACACATGTAAGCTCATGTTGAATGATTAAGATGCAATTCATATTTCCAGAATCATTTGGGAACTGCCTGTTGAAGGACTCTGTGTTGTGCTTGACAGACTGAACAGAATATGGTTTAGTTCCTTCAAAGTAAATGGTGGCTTACTGGAAAAGGTTAGAGATGATTTATATATACACCCGGACCCCGACATTCGCAGGTTCTGTGTATTCACAGTTGGAATATGTTGTGACATTGCTCCTACTTCTCTGGATATCTCTGCGTTTCGCGTTTTTCGCGGGCAATTTTCTTTTTTCCACGGGCCGTGAGCATAAAACAGTTCCAAACATATTTTCAACGGCTGCAAACATAACATTGCTTCCTGAACGTCTATTGTAGCTTCGCGTAGATAAACAGTTTCGCGAGATGTCTCCACCATGTAACACATCAATCCTGTGATGCCATCCCCGGATTTACTTACAGAATGAAAACACTAACAGCATCTTATGATGTTATCCAGTAATTACCCAGTCTCAAATTGGACATTACACAATGGAAACATCAGCACCACGTGAGCTGTTTACATTTTAAAATTGCCTCAAGCATAATCTACCTGTAGATAGAAAGATGTCATGTCCTGTGATAAGATAGGAAACATTGAGCATAATCTAATTCATGTAATTAGTCAGCAGCTACATATGGACCAATTACAGCAATGACTACGCCACCCACATTCTATATCAGCTGCCGAATACAGCATCACCTGTAAAAAACCCCCCCAATACATGCGAAGACTTACTCACGCATCTTGGATCGCCAATCATTCCTTGTCTCCGTTGCTTCTGACTCTGTGAATCCTCTGCTCCGTTCATTCTTCGAAAATGGCTCCCAAGGCATCGAGGATAAACCTCAGAAGAGTAATGGCCTCTAAGCGGACACCAGTGATACGAGAGGAAGGGCGAAGCTCCTGCACATCATTCTCTCTGGCGTCTGGGTGCAAACACGAGCACTGCGCTGTACAAGCGGCACTCAGCCTTTTACAGCAGCAGGGGGTGGTTCCACCGCTTCAAGTGCAATATAATTGCGCAAACGGCAATAAACTTGCGTTAGGGAGCGGACCATGCAACGCAGGCCAAATGCATTCCCTGCAGAACCCACGAGGAGAAGGGGATACCTTGCTGGAGCAGATTTTTTAACCGCTGATCGAGACCAGCCCTTGTTTGGAAAAAGATGCCAAACCAGAAATGTTTGCTCCCAGCAAAAGGCAAAGCAGCTGGCTTAATAGGCCGCAAAGACCGGGTATCCTTCTTCTGCGCAAATGCTGAAGTGGACCTCATGATAAAGCCCATGTGCCCACGTTCCCATGAACCCTCGGGTGCGCTGAAGAACAAAAACAAGCAGGCGCTGCCCCGTGTACTGGAAGGCGGACAGGGAAGGCGTGGGTGACTTTTCTGAACCTTTTATTGGATGGATGGTTTTCATTAATTTTTGTTCCTCAGGCGATAAGGGACCTGGCAGGAAAGAACCGTTTTCCGTTAAGGTACTACCTGCTGCTTTGATAAATGCTCCTGGCCACCCCACGGACCTGAACGGCGCTCACCCTGAACGTCATGTTCCTGCCGCCGAACACACACTCCCTCAATCCAGCCACTCAACAGGGATAATATCAACTTCAAAGCGTTTTGGCCCCACAATTCACGGATTTTTTCGCCGGTCGGGAAATTCCCCGGAACCTATCCCCCCCCCGCCCCCCCATTTCCCAAATTGAAACGATGCCCCCACATTCGCAGTCTTCAACATTCGTGGGGTTTTTCCCGGAAACATATTCCTCCTCGAATGCTGGGGTCCTGGTGTATTTTAAATATATTCCCAAAGAAAGCAATGTAGGATAGTGGGCATAAAATTGCGTTGATTTTGCTGTTAACAGTTGATTACAGAATATATTATTTTTGCCATTGTTTGAGCGCTGAGTTTTCATATATGAGTTACAAGAAGTTTATATCATGAAGGATCAGTCGATCAAAGATAATCTGCAACTTCAATCAGTTAATATGGTGAACTCGTTTAAGATGGCTGGCAATGATGAAACTGCAAATGTGTTGAAGTGGAAGAAGAGAAAACAAACATTGCCCAATGTATGAGGACTAGTGAAGGGAACAAAGAAACTGTCATTATCACAGATGTATGGATCAGATAAATGAAGCTGTACCACGTTTATTTGGGCTACTGTAATGAATAAGAATGTTCTTGATCTTCTCGGAATGATAAATCAAAATGCAGTGTGATGTTCAGGCTCATCTCTCTCTACCAAATGTTCTGCCTTCTGAGTTCCCTTCATCTCTTTCAGCCTCATAATCGTTGTGAGTGAGATGCTTCTGACTTTTAAATGAGGAGTTCATTTAATAAATTTTTGTGTTAAACTCTTTTTTGAGATTTTTTTTGTCTACCCCATTTTTCTGTGAAAATAAATGCTTGAACCTCAACGGTGAGTGGAAGGGGCACATGTCGCCCTTTTAGATCTTATCATCAAAGTTAATGGTCTGTGGAATTGTTTCTGGACTCTGCCATTAATCTATACTGGTGTGCATGAAGACAATAAGAGAAAGGGAACAATGAATCAGTTCCTAATAATCTATTTTTGAAATTTCCGTGTTTCACATTAAGGTAAAAAGGATTTCGCTAAAGAATGGTCCAGAATTTTGAGTGAAAACAAGTGGTTTATGAGCAGGGGTATTGCAAATTCAAGATAGAAGGCAGAGAGTAGGAGGAGGAATGGAGTATAAAACACTGAAAAGGGAAGAGTGCATTAAGTTTACCGTGACAACTATTCTAATCTTTCAGAAAAACAAAAGGCGTTACGGACAAACAAACTGGAGCTGAGCTAAAGTGAGATGTTTTGAAAATCTGGCATTGTGAATCAAGCCACGGGAGTGGAGATTATAAAGGCGTGTTGCAGGCATGTGTGCACATGTGCACATAACTGGAATGCTGGTAAGTTGGGATCTGTACTGAGGATGTTAGTTTGACGAGGATAAAATCTTGGTTGCCTCTTTAGTGTTCCATTGCACCAATGCACAGATGTAGAGAACCAAGTTCAAATTCCTAGATAATGTATTGTCCTGTCTAATAATGTCTGGTACTTTATTGAGAATAACTGGGATGTCTCCGTCCTGCATTGCATGATTAACCAGCTGCACACAACCTCCAAATTCCTTGATCGATGATTCCAAACGCAGTTATAGTAAAGTCAAACTTGAGTTTTGTCAATGAGGTAAAACACGAAACAATGCATGGAGCACCACCGGCAACACCAGCAAGAAAATGTGACTCACTCTTCTCTTGCTCCCCCTTATGGATCAATTTGCCACTTAAGACAGCTCACAAAATTTCTTGAAACTTCTTCCTCTACAATCACTCATAAATACGTAGATGTCTCCCATACAGATGAGCCAGGAACGCTCAGTACGTGACATATCTGACCCGAAAGCAGCCAATAATATGCCATACACTCATGACTTCCCACAACCTTGTCACATTTATTCTACTACATATAACAATTGGCATCTATCCTCACAAACATTACCAAAGTCTTATATATAATTGATAAACAACTGTTCCATATTGAATCAAAGGTATTACAACCGTTAAAAATGCACAGAACAACAACACACCGAATGTGAAAATCACATATAAAATAACAAATCATTAAAATGTGAAAATCACATACAAAATAACAAATCATTAAAATGTGAAAATTACATATAAAATAACAAATCATCAAAATGTGGAAATCACATGTAAAATAACAAATCATTACAATATCTAAATCACATTTAAAAACA
>CM068961.1:35243357-35274615 GCA_035128595.1 Eptatretus atami
ATTGCCTGGTTGTATTATGTGATTCATTACATCTGTGAAGTATTTTTTTTAGTTTTTTGTTTTATGTGATTACACATTTTCATAATTTGGTGTTTTTATATGTGATTAGCATTGTTCAAAATGATGTTTGTTGTTTTTTAAAAAAATGTTGAATTTATGCACATTTTAATTGATTGTGTTGTTTTTAATCGTATTTAACACAATTTAATGATTTTGTTTTATACTGTGATTTAGACATTTTATGATTTTTGTATTCAAATGGTGATTTTAGATATTGTAATGATTTGTTATTTACATGTGATTTCCACATTTGATGATTGTTATTTATAATGTAATTGTTCACAATTTTTATATGATTGTTATTTGTATGTGAATTTTTCCCAACCATTTTTTTTATATGATTGTTGTTATTTTATATGTGATTTTCACATATTTAATGATTTTGTTATTTTATATTGATTTTTCACATTTTAAATATTTGTATATTTTATTATGTGATTTTCACATTTTAATGATGTTGTTATTTTTAGTAATGTGATTTCAACTATTCAATGAATGGTTCTTATTATAGTGTGAATTTTCACATTGTAATGATTGTTAGTTTATATGTGATTTGCACAGTTTTATATGATTTGTTATTTTATTTCTGTGGAATTTTTCACATTGAATGATTTGTTATTTTAATATGTGATATTCATCATTTAATGTTTCTTATTTTATGTGTGATTTTCACATTTTAATGATTTTTATGTTTATATTTTGAATTTTCACATTTTAATGATTTTGTTTATTTATATTTGATTTTTCAAATTTAATGATTTCTTTATATGTGATTTTTCAACATTTAATTGTGTTTTATTTTATTTGTGATTTTCACACATTTTAGCATGATTTGTTATTTTATTTGTGATTTAGACATTTTTTGATAATTTGTTTTTTTTTTGTGTGAATTTTTCACATTTTAAATGATTGTTATTTATAATGTGATTTTCACATTGTCAAACGATTTGTTATTTTATATGTGATTTTCACATTTTAATGATTTCTTATTATTTTATATGTGATTTTCACATTTAATGATTCTTATTGTTATATTGATTCACATTTTAATGATCTTGTTATTTTTTATGTGATTTCAACATTTTAATGTTATTTTATTTTAGTAGTGATTTTACATTTTAATGAATTGTTGCTTATTACTGTGATTACATACAATTGTTGAAGCTTTTTTGTTTGTTTTTATTGTGATTTACCACATTTTCATGATTTGGTGTTTTTATAATGTGATTTATGCAGTTTATGATTTGTTTTGTTGTTTAAAAAAAATAATGTTGATTTACATATTTTAATGATTTTGTTGTTTTACATGTGATTTACACATTTTATGATTTGTCCTGTTTTTATATGTGATTTCGACATTTTAATAATTCTGTTATTTGAGATGTGATTTTCCTACGTTTTAATGCATGTTATTGGTGTCTAGCACATCGTACTCTCACTGGTGATCGTTGTAATTGTTAGAATTGTTTTTATGTGCCAGGACATTTTATTGATTGTTGTTTTAAAAAAAAATGTGATTTACACATTTTATTGATTTGTTTTTTTTCTATGTAATTTTCAACATTTTAATATATTTGTTATTTATATGTGATTTTTCACAATTTATGAATGTTGTTCTATGTGTGATTTACATCTTTGTATATGATTTGTTGATTCGCTATAATATGCTAGATATCCCTTACTGTCGGTTTTCCGTCTGTCTGTCTAGTCTGTCTCATGTGTGTGTGGTGTGGTGTGTGTGTGTGTCTGCCAACGCGAGGCTCCACAATGCAAAACTCAGCGAACCGATTTCGATGAAACTTTGCCCAAAACAGTGTGCATAATTTGTTGGGAATATGTGCGCGTTTGAAATTTCGTTTGCCTAGCAAGCCACCCCATTGCTGTCTGCACGGCCAAAAAAACCGCGTACCCACAGTATTTTTCAATACTTGTTCGCTCAGTTTTTGAACCTGTAGAGAAGGGCGATGAACTTCAGAAAATAAAAACTTATCGAGATATTGTGGAAAATTTTACTTGAGCCGATTTTGCATTGAGCGTTTTTTATTTTTCATAATTGGTGTAGTCCTTCAAAAAATAGGGTAATTTGTTCTATTTAGCGTCATTTTTATGAGCGGCTAGGAAGAGTGGACGGGAGCTTAAGGGAAAGTGGAACGTGGTTGATTGAAAAGGGAGGTGGCATATGGAAAGGGGCGTGGCTTATGAAAATATTGTGTGGCTAGGAGGTAGGGGTCGTGCGAAACAACGAGCATTAGAGAAGTTTTTGGTTTTCCGTCTGTGCTGGTCCTTGCCGTACAGTGTGTGTGTGTTCTGCAAACACGAGGCTCGACAACACCAAACCAGCAAACGATATTTTTCAATCATTGGTAGTCCTTCAAAATAGCGGTGTCTATTTCCGTCACTTTTTATGTGGAGTGGCCAGTTGGCAAAATAGCACAATAGGAAAAAACTTGCCAGGCAAAGAGAACAAATTGTATGTGAATCCAATTACGTCTGGCCAATGAATCTTCGTCGGTGGATCAGTCGAATGAAAAGCATCGTTATCCAGCGCTTCGATCCTACGCGAATCCCTCGTCGCCTACCCGGCCTATGTAATTTTAATAAGTGATTTTCACATTTTAATGATTTGTTTGTTTCAATATGTTAATTTTTCAACATTTAATGATTTGTTGTTAATGTATTATAGTATTTCACATTTTAATGATTTGTTATTTATATGTGATTGTCCACATTTTATATGGATTTGTGTATGTTAGTTATGATTTTAGACATTTTAATGAGTTTGTTGTTTTATATGTGATTTTCACATTTTGATATGTTGTGTTGTGTTTGTTGTGATTTTGCACATTGGAAGTTTTATTTTTTGTGTTGTTGTTGTTGTTGTGTTTTTTGTTTGTTTGTTATGCTGATTTAATGCATTTTAAGGAATTTGTTGTTTTTGTATGTGGATTTCCATACGTTTTTGTGTTATCCAGGCACGAAGCGAAAAAAGCGGGGTTAAGCAATTGGTTCATGTCCTTCATTCATCGGTCTGTCTCATCTTATCAGTTTACTGATCGGTCAGTTTGTGATCAAGGAATAAAACGTATTAAAATTGCATAAGTGTATTTTGGAACTTCAAATGCGGCACAGTGAAATAACAAAGACAAGTCTGTCGTTGTAACGTACCTTGGCTTATAATTCATCCTGACTCACACATGCGGAGAGTAGCTGAGATATTTTTACTCTGGCTGCCTGACAGTCCAAACAAAAGATGAAAAATCATTCCAAACAGAAAACCTACTCTTTTTAAGGGTGTTATAAAGGACATACATAACACGTCATGAATAACTAACCGAAGTTATGTTGAGGTAGGCGGGATGTAATAGACGCTGGGATAAAAATGGTGGTAAATCCCATAATTTAATTTTATTTATTGCCTATTTAAACGTCTATACACACTTTATTTAAATTGAATCTCATATGTTGAACACTGGGAGAAACAACAAATTCTCCTTCATATACTTCCAAGACACTCCAATTTATCGAGCGTGTTTCAGTGTACCGGAAGTTTCTTGTAAAGCGCTCACCAAGTGGCTTAAGACACTCAAGCAAGCATTCATTCAAACCATTGATTAAGGAATGGCTGACTTGGTAAGCACTAGCTAGCTGCTTGTAACTGAACAACACCTCTGTACTTGGACAGAATTAATTTAGTCCAAATGTACTTTTTACAATCTTAATTTTATCGTTTTATCGTTTTTGTGTCCTATTTTCTAATGCCTGTGAAGAATTCATTTTTACCAATTTCTAGTAGTCGATCCTCAATCCGGATTCACCAAAATCAGTTCGTCCTTAGTCACACACCAATACCTATCCACAAATTTCATCTGGATCCTTCACAACTTTTTGAGATATCCTTTACACACAAACAAACATGACAGAGACGGGGGTGAGAACGAACCTTCCTTCACTTCTGGTGGCCGCAAGAGGTTTAATAAAAGGTTCAATGAGGTTAGTGTACAAAGGGGGCTGATTTGGGACTGCTATCTGGATTAATTAAATAGCACGAATAATTTCAGGATTATTTTTATTTTTAACGATGTTCAAATCATTATTTTTATTAAATGAAGTAACACTGCATGGGGTAATGTGTTCAATTGAACTCTAGTTTTTATATGTGATTTTCACAATTTAATGATTTTTTTGTTTTTTGTGATTTCCATGTTTTGATGGATTTTACTTTGTGATTTCACGTGATGATTTTTTTTTCGTTTTTATGCTTAGATTTACACATTTATAGATGATCTGTTGTTTGCAATGGTATTTACACATTTTTCTGATGGTTTTTGGCTTGACCTGTATCCTTGCCTTCTCGGGTCCCTCACCCAACGCAGACGAGTTTTGGCAGCTGAAGCGCCCCATCTTGTATTGGGCGCACCTAAAGTACTGTCTTCTCAAAACAGCTTATACAAACCTATGTCTGTGTTGGTTCATTATGTAATTAGTTTAAAATCATGTTATTTTGTTGCCACAAACCAGTTTCAGCCGGCTGTACCAGCGGAGGATCCACCCTGCTTTGAGTTGGATGTCAGTGCGGTGTTACTAAACCCTATTGCTGACCTCTCCAATCAGCTGTGATACCACCTTCGGTTTGTGGAACACAGGCTGTGGTTGAATCGATATTAAAATGGGTGTAAAAGCTCATGGGATTTGTGGCATCCATCTGCGAACTTCTCAAGGCTGGCTGAATTGCTGTACTCGGTGTGTTGAATGCAGTTCTCTGCTTAGGCCTGGAACACAGGGCATCATCTCCAACTGACGGAAGAAGAGGGGCCTTGTTGACCCTCTCTGGAGGGGAGGGTGATCGCCGAGGACTGTAACAACTACCAGATTGGTGAATGCTTGCTTCTCAGTGCCGGGCAGATCTTTGCTCAGACATAATTATTGATAGGGTTCAGCACCATCTGCTTGAGCACCAGCACCCATGTAGGCATCAGGCCTATACGCACCAAGAGTCAAGCGATTGACCATATCTTGCCCTTTTTGGGTTCCTCACCAAACCGCTAGACGAAGAGTTGGGCAGGAGCTTCTGCAGCCATGTGATCTCTGCAAAGCCGCTTGATTCAGTGAATCGGGATGCCCCTCTGGAGCGATTCTTGTCTTCGAGTGGGGTGCCACCAAACTGATCAATCTGGCGTCCTAAATTATACTCGGGCACTAAGAGTGTGTGAAGAGTGGTTGAAATACCATCTCTCGACTTATTTCGCAGTTGTTTCTGGTTGTCAGGGTATGTACTGGCCACCCTACACTGTTTCAGCCCTTGTATGGACTACATTCTGGGAGGATTGTTTCCGGAGAGATCAAGCTTTGGGAATATCAAGATCTCTAAGCCTTGATTTCGCAGATGATGCAGTCTCTTTGCGGAGACTCTGATCATCTCTTTTGCGAGGCCCTCGAGGGCTGAATAGGATCGGAGCCACTGGGATTTAACGGGTTTCCTTGGGTCATTCAAACTAAGATCCCAGGTTTTCTCAATGACATCTTGGATGCTGCTATCTTGTCTGTAACCTATTTGTGGCTTGAGGAATTTAGGTCATGGAGAGATTTCATTTATCTTGTGCAAGTGATACTCATGTCTCTGCTGGCTGTGAGCCAGAGGTCAAAACAGACATTCTGTGTCGGGCCTGGGGAGTTCGTCGATTCCTGGAATCTGGGTTGTGGTGCTGTCCACTACCTGCCGCAGGAGATGAAAGCCCTAACCTAACGCTTCAGGTTCAATGTGGTGCTTCCGTCTCTTGCTCTATGGATGTGAGACTTGGGAACTTTGACCAGGGATCCTTAAGGTGGAGACTGTAATTCCTTTGGACCAGCGCTCTACTTCGGTAGGAATCCTTGGCTGTCTGCGGTCGGAATCTTGCGTCCAACGAGGCGTTGCTGAGAGAGCACTCAATGAGATTTGTTACCTGCATTGTCGGTGTTGAGCATCAGCTCCGGCCTGTGTATGGACATGTGGCTTGTTTTCCGGACGCTGAATTCCTGCTCACCAGATCTCTCAGCGAGCGGAGCCTCGTGAGTGGAGGAGGCTAGTTTCGGCCGACCACGTGCCTCATGGTTGCAAGCAGGTTGATCGGCAATCTCAATGGAGATGGGGATCGGTTAGCATTCTACCTGGGGATGACCAGACGGACGCCCCTGGTACTGCGGAGAAGGACCGCAGCGACCGTGTTGCTCCGGCCGCTTGCTCCCATACCTAATCTGATCTGACCTGACCCTGACCTGACATATATCTTTTACAATGAATTCTCGCTTCAGTTTCCCAACCACTTCTCGGCTGGCAACACACACCATCAGAGGGCACTATTTCACGCTAAAATACAACTTCATGCCCACATTCACGAAAGCCCTGCACTATAGTAAGATATTCGATTTTTGTACACATGTGATGTTTTTTTTTGTTTGTTTTTTACATGTGATGTTACATGTTTTGATGATTTGTTGTATGTTTCTATCATTATTTGCGTGATGACATAGATGATTTAATTGAATTTTGCATTTGAAAGAACCTTCGAAATTAAATTATCTGCAAGGTGATGTGAGAATTGTGCCTGGAGCTCATCAAAGAGCTCAGGCAATGTGCAGGAAGACCCAAGGTACGCGACAAGCCAGAGGAGAGGACACCAGATTTTCGTTCTGTGAGCTTTTCATTTTTTTTTATCCAACTTGTAAACCTCGAAAAGTGTCTGTATACTTTCTAGAATTGAGTGTTTGATCATTGTTTGGAGTCATACTGTAACATTGTTTTTTTTTGTTTGTTTGTTTGTTTTTTTTCTTGACTGGGTTATATTTTTTCAAAAAATCTCTCAATGTTTATTTGCAATATAGTATCATCTTGGACCCATCTTTATTTTCCTTTTTTACCTCTGGTAAAAGATGTTTACCTTAAATTTTTACTTTTTACCTCCCTTCTTTTTTTTTTTAGCTCAGGTGTTTTTGAGAAGACACAAACATTCGAAAATTTTGAAAACTGTCCTGGTAACATAACAATGTAGCTAGATATGTGGTTTGGTCATAACAGCCAGGAAGATGCAGGTAACAATAAGTGCTGGAATGGGAGATAATGAAGGGCCTTTTTCGGAATAGAAAACAGTGAGCTGGAAGAAAGTAAAGTTTGTTCCACAAATATATGAAAGTGAATGAGCATGAGGGAGCTACAATAGAGTGCAGTTGGGGTTAGTCCTGTGAGAAGACAGTTAAAAGCTATACTGTACATCACAGATACTCGCGTGCTGCAGTAATCAAGTAGCAGAGCCTTTGCTGTGGGCCTCTGTTGCAAGAGACGCCATGATTTGACACTATATAGAGAGCAGGTAGCAATTTGTATTGTGGTGATGCAAAGTATTTTTTTTCATGATTGCAGGATTAAATCGTTTGACTGTCAGTAAACGGACAGTAATAATGAAGGACTAGGCATGAACAGAGGTGTTCAATCTGCTGACTTTTGCAGGACACCCTGCAAATGAGTTCATTGCAGACAAATAAATCTAGATAGCATGTTTATGCGGAGTTATTCAACATAACCGATCTTTCAAGGCTGGCCACAGAATATAATTGTTTTCATCCGGCATCCTTTTTGCAAACATAGGGAGGAAGTTGACACATGTAAGCTCATGTTGAATGATGTAAGATGCAATTCATATTTCCAGAATCATTGGGTAAATGCTGTGAAGATCTCTGTGTTGTGCTTGACAGATGAACAGAATATGGTTTAGTTCTTCAAAGTTAAATGGTGGCTTACTGAAAAGGTTAGAGATGATTATTATATACACCGCGACCCCGACATCGCAGGTTCTGTTATTCACTAGTGATATATTTGTGACATTGCTCCTACATTCTCTGGAATCTCTGCGTACTTCGCGTTTTTCGCGGCAAATTTTCTTTTTTCCACGGGCCGTGAGCATAAACACAGTTCCAAAACATATTCCAAACGAGCTGCAAACATAACATGCTTCCTGAACGTCTTATTGTAGCTTCGCGTATTAAACAGTTTCGCGAGATGTCTCCACCAGTGTAACACATCATTCCTGTGATGCCATCCCCCGGATTTACTTACAGAATGAAAACACTAACAGCATTTTGAGTGTTATCCAGTAATTACCCAGTCCACAATTGATCATTACACAATGGAAACATCAGCACCATCGTGAGCTGTTACATTTTAAAATGCCTCAAGCATAATCTACCTGCTAGATAGAAAGATGTCATGTCCTGGATTAAAGATATGGAAACATTGAGCATATCTAATTCATGTAATTAGTCAGCAGCTACATATGGACCAATTACACAATGACCGCCACCCACATTCTATATCAGCTGCCGAATACAGCATCACCTTTAAAAAACCCCCCCAATACATGCGAAGACTTACTCACGCATCTTGGATCGCCATCATTCCTTGTCCGCGTTGCCTGACCTGTGATATTCCTCTTGCTGCCGTTCATTCTTCGAAAATGGCTCCCAAGGCATCGAGGATTAAACCTCAGAAGAGTAATGCCTCTAAGCGGACACCAGTGATACGAGAGAAGGGCGAGCTCCTGCACACATCTCTCTGGCGCTGGTGCAAACACGAGCACGGCGTGTACAAGCGGCACTCCAGCTCTGTTTTACAGCGAGCAGGGGTGGTTCCACCGCTTCAAGTGCAATATAATTTGCGCAAACGGCATAAACTCGTTAGGGAGCGGACCATCAAGCGGCCAAATGCATTCCCTGCAGAACCCACGAGGAGAAGGGGATACCTTGCTGGACAGATTTTTTAACCGCTGATCGAGACCACCGCCTTGTTTTGGAAAAAGATGCCAACCAGAATGTTTGCTCCCAGCAAAAGAGCAAAGCAGGCTGGCTTCAAGGCCGCAAGACCGGGTATTCCTTCTCTGCGCAAATGCTGAGTGGACTTCATGATAAAGCCCATGTGCTCCACGTTCCCATGAACCCTCGTGCGCTGAAGAACAAAACAAGCAGGCGCTGCCCCGTGTACTGGAGGCGGAACAGGGAAGGCGTGGGGACTCTGAACCTTTTATTGGATGGATCGGTTTCATAATTTTTGTTCCTCAGGCGATAAGGGACCTGGCAGGAAAGAACCGTTTCCGTTAAGGTACTCCTGCTTGCTTTGATAATGCTCCTGGCCACCCACGGACCTGAACGGCCTCACCCTGAACGTCATGTTCCTGCCGCCGAACCACACCTCCCTCATCCAGCCACTCAACAGTGGATAATACAACTTCAAAGACGTTTGGCCCCAACAATTCACGGATTTTTCGCGGTGCGGAAATCCCCGGAACCCTATCCCACCCCTCCGCTTCCCCCCATTTCCCAATTGAAACGATGCCCCACATTCGCAGTCTTCAACATTTCGTGCGGGTTTTCCGGAACATATCTCCTCCTCGAATGCCTGGGGTCCTGGTGTATTTTAAATATATTCCCAAAGAAGCAATGTAGGATAGTGGGCATAAAATTGCGTTGATTTTGCCTGTTAACGTTGATTACAGAATATATTATTTTTGCCATTGTTTGAGCTGCTGTAGTGTTTCAATATGAGTTACAAGAAGTTTATACATGAAGGAATCAGTCGATCAAAGATAATCTGAACTTCAATCAGTTAATTATTGGTGAACTCGTTTAATGATGGCTGGCAAATGAAAGCTGCAAATGTGTTGAAGTGGAAGAAGAGAAAACAAACATTGCCAATGTATGAGGACTATGAAGGAACAAAGAAACTGTTCATTATCACAGATGTATGATCAGAATAAATGAAGCTGTACCACTTTTATTGGCGCTACTGTAAGAATAGAATGTTCGACTTCGGATGATAATTCAAAAATGCAGTGTGATTGGTTCAGGCTCAATCTCTCTCTAACCTAAATGTTCTGCTTCTGGTTCCCTTCATCTCTTTCAGCCTCATAATATCGTTGTGAGTGAGATGCTTCTGATCTTTTAAATTGAGTGAGTCATTTAATAAATGTGTTGTGTTATAAACTCTTTTTGAGATTTTGTTTTGTCTACCCATTTTCTGTGATAAATAAATGCTTGAACCTCAACTGTGATGGAAAGGGGCACATGTCGCCCTTTTAAGATCTTATCATCAAGTTATGGTCTGTGGAATTGTTATTCTGACTCTTGCCATTAATCTATACTGGTGTGCATGAAGACAATAAAGAAAGGAACCAATGAATCAGTTCTAATAATTCTAATTTTTGAAATTTCCCGTGTTTCCATTAAGGTAAAAAGGATTCGCTAAAGAATGGTTCAGAATTTTGAGTGAAAACAAGTGGTTTATGAGCAAGGGGTATGCAAATTCAAAGATAAGAAGGCAAGAGAGTAGGAGGAGGAATGGAGTATAAACACTGAAAAGGGAAGAGTGCATTAAGTTTACCGTGACAACTATTCTAATCTTTCAGAAAACAAAAGGCGTTACGGACAAACAAACTGAGCTGAGCTAAAGTGAGATGTTTTGAAAATCTGGGCATTGTGAATCAAGCACGGGAGTGGAGATTAAGTAAAGGCGTGTTGCAGGCATGTGTGCACAATGTGCACATAAACTGGAATGCGGTAAGTTGGGATCTGTACTGAGGATGTTATTTGGACTGAGGATCAAAATCTTGTTGCCTCTTTAGTGTTCCATTGCACCAATGCACACGATGTATGAGAATCCAAGTTCAAATTCCTAATAATGTATTTGTCCATGGTCTAATAATTCTGGTATTATGAGAATAACTGGATGTCTCCGCCTGCATGCTATGATGTAACCAGCTGCACACACCTCCAAGATTCTTTGATCGATGATGTCCAACGCAGTTATAGTAGTTCAAATTGAGTTTGTCAATGAGGTAAACAGCAAACAATGCATGGAGACCACCGGCAACACAGCAAAGAAAATTATGACTCACTCTTCTCCGCTCCCCTTATGTATCTATTTGCCACTTAAGAAGCTCACAAAATTTCTGAAAGCTTCTTCCTCTACAAGTCACTCATAAATACGTAATGTTCCATACAGATGGAGCCAGGAACGCTCAGTACCGTGACATATCTGACACCCGAAAGCAGCCATAATTGCCATACACTCATGATCTTCCCACCAACCTTGTCACATTTTATTCTACTACATATAACAATTGGCATCTATCCTCACAAACATTACAAAGTCTTATATAATAATTGATAAACATCTGTTCCATATTGAATCATAAGGTATTACAAACCGTTAAAATGCACAGAACACAACACACCGAATCATTAAAATGTGAAAATTACATGTAAAATAACAAATCATCAAAATGTGGAAATCACATGTAAAACAACAAATCATTAAAATGTCTAAATCACATATAAAAACAACAAATCATTAAAAAGTGTAAATTACATGTAAAAACAACAAATCATTAAAATGTGTAAATCACATTTTTTTAGAGAGATCCTATCACTTTCCCCAAACTGTAACCGACAGCCCAATCGCATATACAACTTATAGAAGGCCACATAACTATATGGCCAAAAGTATGGCAGACACCCGCTTCCTAATGTGCATGGCTATTTCAGCCACATCCATTGCTGACAGGTGTATAATCCAGCACACTAGCCATGCAATGCAATAGACAAACATTGGCAGTAGAAGGGCGCGTACTGAAGAGCTTCAGTGTTTCCAGTGCACCGTCATAGGATCCACCTTTCCAACAAGTCAGTTCGCAAATTTCTGCCCTGCTTTTGAGCTGCTCGTGGTCAACTGTAAGTGCTATAATTGTGAAGTGGAACCGAGGAGCAACCGCTCCCCGCGTGTTTAGGAACACAGTTACAGAACAGGACCGCAAGTGCTGAAGCTGCGTAGCATGGAAAAATCGTCTGTCGCCATCGGTTGCAACACTCACTACAGGTTCCAACTGATTTCTAGGGAAGCAATGTCAGCAAAGCCACTGTTCGGCGAGAGCTTCAGAAATGGGTTCCATGCGCTGAGCAGCACGCACACGCTAAGATCACCATATTGCAATGCAATATTCAGGCTGGAGTGAATGACCACGAACTTCACCATTCTGCAGTCTGACGACGAATTCTGAGTTTGGTGGTTCCCAGAGAATCCTAACCTGCCCATGCTGTGCCCTGTAATAAGGAGGAATAATTGTCGAGGTGTTCTTCATGGTTCGGCTAGGAGTTCCAATGAAGGGAATCTTAACGCTACAGCATGACATACATTCTAGACGATTCTGTGTTTTCCAACTTTGTGGTCAACAAGTTTGGAAAATGGCGTTTCCTGTTTCAGCATGAACAACGCCCCCCATGCACGAAAGCGAGATCCGTACAGAAAATTGGTTTGTCAAGATAGTGAGGAAGAACTTGTTGCCTGCACAGACCTGCTCAACCCATCGAACACCTATGGGAATGAATTGGATGCCGACTGCGAGCGCAGACTAACGCCCAACATCAGTGCCCGACCTCACTTAATGCTCTTGTGGCTGAAATGGAAAGGCAAAAAATTTCCCACAAGCAATTGGGGTTCCCAACATGGGTTCGTGGAAAGCCCTTCCCAGAAGAAGGTTGGGGAAAAAAAGGCGTTACGCAGTAAAGAGGGACGAACTCCAATTAAAAGCCCATTGATTTTGGAATGAGATGTTGAGATGCAGGTGTCCATGTACTTTTGGCCATGTGGTGTAGCTTTCAAAGCCTATAACGCAGTTGCATTCATTTGTAACAACACAAAGAATATATACAAGAACAAGGTGCACATGCCATGTACTTATTTATGGCTGTGGTCCTGCTTTAGGGAGAAACATAGCGGTTTGCATTAGAAAATGTGAACAATTTCCTCCAGTTTAAGAACCAACTAATTTATTCACCACCTTTACTTAAAGAGAAGGATTTTAATATATATATCATACAATTTATATTGTCCCAAACTCTGCTGGTGACACACATTACCCAAAAAGACTTCCAGTATAAAGACATTCCACCGACCCACAGCAGAAGCTTGAATGTAATCACCAATCACTCACCGTTCACTTTGTCTTCATCCATCACAGTCTCATCAGCCTGGCGGCCCAGCACATTCAGAATGTAACCAGAGGCATTAACAAAGTACGCACAAATGGGAAATAAACAAGAAGATATAGAGAAGATAGAACCAGGAGACTACAACCAAGACTGCCGAGCAAGGCAGAATCATCTGTTAGTGACCGATCTTCCATACTTATCTGATCACCGGAGCCAACTGAGACCGTTCATTATCTGTAGAGTCAGTGGGATATATAATATACCATTTTTCAATTCAACATGTTCAACAGCAACAAGCACAGTTAATAATACCACCATGCACAGCTAAACTTTAAATAATTATTTATTGATTATAATCAATTCTGATTCTGATTGTATCAATCCTCCGTTACAAATGTTGGTGCTAGAAGAGAGTTTATTGGCCAAAGGGTATTATTCTGGGTGGTTTGGCCATTTTGCCTTCAGCAGATATAGACAGGAATTTATAATTTGTTCATGGTGCGCAGTGTAGCTCACCTACTCTTTTCGCAAAAAGGACAGCCGTGGGATCTTTAACATCCAACAACTCAGGCCAGCAGACAGGACGCCAGTTTAACGTCCTCCCAGGGACGTGCAATGCACACACATTGAAATGAATCACCCTGCCTGTGAACACCAAGATGCCAGTTTAGAGGCTGGGTCGAGATTCAAACCAGGCTAGACAGCTTAGAGGCAATGTGGTGTACCTCTAGGCCATCCTGCCAGCCACATGTCAAATAGAGAACAAAATATCTCACTGCATCCACCTAAAAAATTATATATTTTTATCAAAATAGTGTGAAAAGTAATGGCAAAAAAGGGGATTCTTGTTAAGGCTGATCAAAGAAATGGCAAAAATTGATTTCCTTCATGCTCATTATGCAAAGTATTGTCCTAATGGCATCTATCTCTTGCTTCTCTCCTTGGAAGCTGGGTATCCATCATGCATGTCTTGGGACCTATCCTGTTTCAGTTGCTCCATCCAGTGGCACTTTTCCCAAAGCTTCATGCATAGCCTGTGCAGTGGTGTCCCCTGTTGTCTTCTGGCTTTGACCACTCAAACAGGGATTCCATTGCAGCCCTGGTGCCTTTTACATTATTGAGTTATCAAGTGCATGCTTGACTTCAGAGTATTGCAGTGGTTCACACTCCTCAAGTTATAAGTGACTCCTCTCGCTTTTAGGTCTCACAAACAACTTGACAACATGTTGTTACCATTGGTTGAAGGATTGTCCTCTGCATTTATGACAAAATACTTTAAAGAAGTCCACAAAACAATTAAACACCTTCTATACTCTCATTAAAATCTTCCCTATAAAAATGATTGTTTAATACATTAATCAATTAGAACCAACAGATATTTTAAATGGAATAGTATTAAAACTAGTTACAATGGACTACTCAATCGCAGCAAGACATAACTAATCAAATAAGTCACCAGGATTAAAAAGAGTAGAGTTTAAAAATTTTGAAACCTTGTAAAGAAAAAAAAAGCCACCTCGAACCCAGACCATGTTGTGACCGCCCCCCCCGCCCCCAGCCCTCACCCACATTCTGCACTTCCCATCTCAACTCCATGACACAATGTCCAGCTGATGTGGTAACTTGTGAGTGTTGCTTGAGTGTGAAATGGTGGTTGCCTGTTCAGTGAACTTTGCATTATGTGGTGTGTGAGCATTGGTGTGGCAGGGTGTGTGTGAGCAATGCAGCGTTGTAATGCATGTCTTTCACTTCAATTTGTCACATCCTATTTTTGTAGCTTGTATCAGAGGTATTTATTGTAAAGGAGGGTCAAATATTTCATGATTTAATGAAATTAGACTACCTTCCTGGTCTGGCACAGCACGCCTCGAAGCTCATCTCTGATGCCTCATTGGGTGTGGTAAATAGGTCATGAGACCCTTCTGGGGGTAGATTTACAACAATGATGAATCATTTCAGACTGTCACCCTCTTTCCGGCCCAAGTTAGCGCGACTTTGCTCTTCCAATCCCCGTTTTTGAAGTTCCACACAATACAGAGCTCACTACAGTCTTGCACATGCACACAATACAACACTCCAGATATGTTTGCTATTCAAAATCTGTCTTTTCAATTTGTAATGATGCTGCACAGTATGAAAAATGAAGACAAAACATGGCAACAAAATTGAAGTGACAGACATGCAAGTTGTTTCTTTCATTAACAACATAGGAAATTGAAAGCAAAGCGAGAAAAGGACAAAGGAAGTTTTCATACAAGAAAGAAGGTAAAAGAAAAATATAAGAGAAAAAGGGGGGGGGATGAGAAATAAGTGTAAAATTACAATATTTTACTTGCATCCACAATTTCAGCCAACACAACCTTTTCACCTCTTGTTATATTTGCATTCTTCCTTCATTTCCATCTGATTGAGCCTCAAGAATAACCTAAATACCACCCATTGCTACAATGCACCAATCATACAAACAGTTTTGCTGTACTTCATGGCTTCCTTAAAAACATTTTTTCATTCGCCATGAATTTTTGGATTCAATGTACAATTATCCTTGAGATTTGAGCATTTAGGAGCGCCAAAGCAAACTCAAGCAGAATACAATGGGTGGTTTGGCTAATGCCTTTCTTAGCAGTAGTTCGGGGTCAGTAGTCAGGGGAAGATTCTTTTTTCTTTTTCACAGTAAGCAAGGCACTGGAAGAGCAAGGTAAAACTGGCAGTGGGGACAAAGATCAAAGAATGAACGAACACGGAAAAAAGGAAAGGGATGAAACACAAACTATCACCAGTCTCAGTGGTGGAATGATTAGAGCTTCCACTCTGAATCTGGGAAGATGGTGATTCATAACCACGGTTGAAATCGTACCAAAGACTATAAAATGGTACTGCTACTTCCTTGCCCTGACGCTCAGCATTTAAAAGGAATAGAAAGGACAAACAACCAGAAGTTGTCGTAACAGTGCAAGGCTTTGAAATGGGCTGAATGGCCTCCTGCGTCAAAGTTCCTTGAAAGAGAACTCATATTATTATTAAAATGGGGTTGAGTAGGAAAGGAATAATGGGAGCAATAAAGATCATGGTCAAATTGGAGAGGACAGAGATGATAAACTTGACCAAGAAACCAGTGTATGATAGGCAACTCTTTTGTATCATCAAGTTTAGCAGAAGAGACCAATGTCAAAATGCCCCCTTTCAAACAAAAAAAACTGTCCATTATGATTACATCTTTTTAACTTTACTTCATCCACATCCATACAAAGAATGTTAAAATAGTGTTGCGGGCCGGGGTCCGGTGGCGAGAAACGACCACTTAGGTGGGGGAGTTACCTAGTTCCCACCAAAACTCCGGAATTTGTAGGCCGTCGTTCACGGATAATTCCGTGATGCGGCGGGTCGCTTAACGACCGTGGACGCCAATACTCCACCCGCGTGGCGTAGGGTCTTTTTTGTCTAGAAATCAATTTACCTATTAACCACGCGGTTTTCGACTACCGGGGAAACCACAAGCCCTGCGGTACGCCTTGCAGAACCGGATCACTCTACCAACTACCAACTCCGGAATCGGATGCAGCCGAGCGGAACTGCCAAAGGACGTACCGGCTAGAATGAACAGATTATTCGCGGATAAAGACTGGCTAAAAGTAATCCGAAACCATCCTGGAAAAATGAAAGGAAAAGACAAAAACGAACTGGGAACAATTCTACAATAATTTATTTACAATCAACTTACAAAAAGAAGGACACAGAGCAGACTTATGCGAGAATACAGGCAAGATTTAACAATGATCAGAGCAACTTATACAGTCTACTACTTACACAGACGGCGGCAACCACACGTCAGACGCAACTATCAGACTAAATAAAACCCAGATGAATGGCAAATGGACTTTGCAGCCAGGGAGGGAGTGAGCTGAGGTCGCAGTTCTTTTGGTAACCTGGTTTCAGGGAAAGGGAATGCTCGTGGTGCGGCAACCTGACAATGGTCGTGCAGCTCGGCCCACAGCCGCACGTGTGGAGTTCGTGTGTGCGCGGAGGAGGCCCGGGTGGAGAGCGCGGAGTCCAAGGTATGAACGGGGCTTGAAAGTGTGAAAGAGCAGGTGGAGTTCCCGACGCTTGATGTCATAGGGTAGACCAGTCACAAACAAGTGTGCGAACGCTTTGTTGGCTCCGCGATGTGGGATCAAGGCACCCAGGATCATTTGGTATCTCCCGCATGAGGCTGAGTCTTTTGGGTTTCTCACTCTCAACGAACTTTCCGACTCGCGCCACACCCTCTAGACGACCACTTTCCAGCTCAACCCTCTCTGAACGAACAAACGCCCCGAAAAGAACGAAACCCAGACTGAGAATGGTGTCGTAATTTTATAGATCCCCAAGGTCGGGGCGGGCCCTTGATGAAGCAGACGCACTGTCCCGCCCTGGTTGGCCCAGGGCTTCCATGGAGTCCGCCCTTTCTGGGCGGTTCGGCCATGCAGGGAAGCCCGCCCATTTCCACGCGTGTCCGAACTCGCCAAAAAGGTACCTGCACAAAGATTTTGCCTCGGAAGGCGAGAAGAAGGTACTGCAACAAAGATTTTTGCCTCGGAAAGCGAGAAGAAGGTACCGCACAAAGATTTTGCCATCGGAAAGTGAGAAGAAGGTACTGCACCAAAATTTTGGCTCGAAAGCGAGAAGAAGGTACTGGGTTCAAAATAAAAGGGGAAGAAATGAATTATAAACCTAACTAAAAGCCATCGCAACGCACCCCTTTTGCTTTCCCACACACACAAGTAGGGATTCTATCTGCACATATACTTCATGGAATAACTGACGTGGACCACCGTATGTTGATGCATACGGTTCGAGAACCGTAACAATAATTGATGTAATCTGACTGTTTGCTCTTCCATGAGCAGAAAAAAACACCCTGGCAGAAACAAAAAATTAACCTCATCTTTCAAGCATCAGGTTGACAAGTTTCATCCCTCAAAATTTGTTCCATGGGGAATCAACCTAAAGTTAGACAACTTAAAGTAGCTACATCTGAGCTGGCCTGTCACTCACCTTTTTGGTATTAAATATGGTCAAAATATAGAACAACTGCAATGGGCTCTTGTCACCAAGTGTGATCTTTACTTGTCAGGTATCACTCATCCAATTCATTAATAAAATGGGGAAAAAATTAGAAAATGGGTGGAAATTACAAAAGAGAAGCGATATTGAAAGAAATAAGAATAAGGGTGAAAAAGTCACAAGGTCTATGAGTATAGGATATGAAGAAACGAATGAGAAAGTCCTCACTTGAATCTTTTGAATTTGTAAAGGGGCCCCCCCTCCTGGGGGGCCCCCTTTTTTGAAAAGGAAAAACCCCAGGGGAACTTTTGTCTCCTCGAACCGGCGGTGCCGACTGCTCCTGCGGATGGTGCGGGGTTCTCACTCTGCCCCCAGGGCGTTTCGCTTCACACCATTTGCCTGGTGCATATATCACACAATATAACTTCCACAGGATATTGTTAGCCAGTTATACTTGTGCTCTTAAATAGTATTCACTTAGAAGTCCTGAATATGGTGAAACACATTTATTTATGTATTCGTATGCAGCCTTTGCTTGCTTGGCTGCATCATTTGGGTTTCTGTGGGGTGACTGTGCACTGATGCAATTCCGCCTGTTACAGAAATTAGTACTCATTTTTTTAAGCTGGACCTTAGAAGGATGACAGGCTGAGTAAACTCACCTGGTGTTAATTAAAGATCTTAAGCCAGACCTTAATCGTTAAGCACCAAGCTTGGTGAACACATGATTAAGACAAAAATGGATATGTGGAACCATTTTAGGTGACTGTCCCATTGAGTATGATTAAATAAATATGAATAGCATTCAGCTGAAGTGTTTGTGCATTTTGACAAAATTAGTAATTCCCAACCTGTGGCTGAGCTGAATCTCATTAAACCTGCATTCCGGCTTTAGCAAACACAACTTGTATTTAGATTAAAGCAAATTCAACTAAGCTTTGGGCAGAAACATCTTTGGCTGTAAAGGGTTTACATCCTCTCCAAGTTTGCTCCATTGAAGTTGCCCATTTGTTCAGCTTCTTTTAGCAGTGCTCAGCAATATTCTTGTTCCAATTCAGTCTTCTGTATTCCATCCAGTCCTGGGTTTCCTCGTTTGGGCTAGATCACAACATGCTTTTGTTCGCACGTTGGTTTCGCCTTGTTGTTTGCAGCATTTTGCTACATGCCTTCTCTGACTCGACATAGTCTTCAAACTTGGAATGTTTCGTATTCAACTCTGCAATAATATAAAAATAGGAACTCGAGTTGTAACTGAATAACTAATTTCTGGACTGTCTGGATCATCAATCTGGACTCCATTCTCCAGTGAGGTCTCTTTTAATGTTGATGTAAGGCTCATAGTAGAGTTGTTTACAACTTCTTCACAATTTGACGGTTTGGCGGTGTGTTGTTGTTCTGTGCATTTTTTAACGGTTTGTAATACCTTTATGATTCAATATGGAACAGATTGTTTATCAATTATTTATAATAAGACTTTGGGTAATGTTTGTGAGGATAGATGCGCAATTGTATATGTAAGTAGAATAAAAATGTGACAAGGTTGGTGGGAAGATCATGAGTGTATGGCAATTATGGCTGCTTTCGGGTATCAAGATATGTCACGGTACTGAGCAGTTCCTGGCTCCATCTGTATGAGACATCTCGTATTTAATGAGTGACTTGTAGAGGAAGAAGTTTCAAGAAATGTTTGTGAGCTGTCTATATAGTGCAAATTACGATCACATAAGGGGGAGCAGAGAGAAGAGTGAGTCACCAATTTTCTTTGCTGTGTGCCCGGTGGTGCTCCAATGCATTGTTTGTGTTTACCTCATTGACAAAACTCAATTTGAACTACTACTAACTGCGGTTTGGACATCACGATCAAAGAATCTTGGGTTGTGTGCCAAGCTGGTACAATCATAGCAATGCAGGACGGAGACATCAGTATAATCTCAATGAAAGTACCAAGGACATTGATTAGACCATGGACAAATACATATCTAGGAATTTGAACTTGGTTCTCTACATCTGTGCAATTGGTGCAATGGAACACTAAAGAGGCCAACCAAGATTTTGATGCCTCAGTCAAACTAACATCCTCAGCTACAGATCCCAACTTCACCAAGCATCCAGTTATGTGCACATGTGCACACATGCCTGCAACACGCCTTTACTTAATCTCCACTCCCGTGCTTGATTCACAATGCAGATTTTCAAAACATCTCACTTTAGCTCAGCTCAGTTTGTTTGTCCGACGCCTTTGTTTTCTGAAAGATTAGAATAGTTGTCACGGTAAACTTAATGCACTCTTCCCTTTTCAGTGTTTTATACTCCATTCCTCCTCCTACTCTCTGCCTTCTATCTTGAATTTGCAATACCCCTGCTCATAAACCACTTGGTTTTCACTCAAAATTCTGAACCATTCTTTAGCGAATCCTTTTTTACCTTAATGTGAAACACGAGGAAATTTCAAAAAATTAAGAATTATTAGAACTGATTCATTGGTTCCCTTTCTCTTATCGTCTTCAGCACACCGTATAAGATTAATGGCAAGAGTCAGAATAACAATTCCACAGACCATTAAACTTGATGATAAGATCTTAAAAGGGCCGACATGTGCCCTTCCACTCACAGTTGAGGTTCAAGCATTTATTTCACAGAAAAAATGGATAGACAACAAAATCTCAAAAAAGAGTTTATAACACAAAACATTTATTAAATGACTCCTCATTTAAAAGATCAGAAGCATCTCACTCACAACGAATTATGAGGCTGAAAGAGATGAAGGTGAACCAGAAGGCAGAACAATTGGTAGAGAGAGATTGAGCCTGAACATCACACTGCATTTGAATTATCATCCGAGAAGATCAAGAACATTCTATTCTTAAGTAGGCCAAATAAACGTGGTACAAGCTTCATTTATCTATCCATACATCTGTGATAATGACAAGTTTCTTTGTTCCCTTCCTAGTCCTCATACATTGGCAATGTTTGTTTTCTACTTCTTCCACTTCACACATTTGCAGTTTCATATTGCCAGCCATCATTAACACGAGTTCACCATATTAACCTGATTGAAAGTTGGCAGATATATCCTTTTGATCGACTGATCCTTCATGTATAAACTTCTTGTAACTCAAATGAAAACTACAGCGCTCCAACAATGGCAAAATAATATATTCTGTAATCAACTTAACAGGCAAAATCAACAGCAATTTTATGCCACTATCCTACATTGCTTTCTTTGGGAAATATATTAAAAATACACCAGGACCCCAGCCATTCGAGGAGGAATATGTTCCGGGAAAAACCGCGCACGAAATGTTGAAGACTGCGAATGTGGGGCATCGTTTCAATTTGGGAAATGGGGGGAAGCGGGGGGGGGATAGGGTTCCCGGGGAATTTCCGCGACCGCGAAAATCCGTGAATGTTGGGGCAAAACGTCTTTGAAAGTTGATATTATCCCTGTTAGTGGCTGGATGAGGGAGGTGTGGTTCGGCGGCAGGAACATGACGTTCAGGGTGAGCGCCGTTCAGGTCCGTGGGTGGCCAGGAGCATTATCAAGCAAGCACGGAGTACCTTTAACGAAAGGTTCTTTCCTGCCAGGTCCCTATCGACCTGAGGAACAAAAATTAATGAAAACCATCCATCCAATAAAAGGTTCAGAAAGACGTCACCCACGCCTTCCCTGTCCGCCTCCAGTACACGGGCAGCGCCTGCTTGTTTTGTTCTTCAGCGCACAGGGTTCAGGGAACAGTGGAGCATCATGGGCTTTATCATGAGGTCCACTAGCATTTGCGCAGAGAAGGGAATAGCCCGGTCTTTGCGGCCTTAAGCAGCCTGCTTTGCCTTTTGCTGGGAGCAAACATTCTGGTTGGCATCTTTTTCCAAAACAAGCTGGTCTCATCAGCGTTAAAAAATCTGCTCCAGCAAGGTACCCCCTTCTCCTCGTGGGTTCTGCAGGGAATGCTTTGGCCTGCTTGCATGTCCGCTCCCGCTAACGAAGTTTTTGCCGTTTGCGCAAATTATATTGCCCTTGAAGCGGTGGAACCACCCCCTGCTCGCTGTAAAAGGCTGAGGTCCGCTTGTACACGCCGTGCTCGTGTTTGCACCACCGACGCCAGAGAGATGGTGTGGCAGGAGCTCGCCTTTCCCTCTCGTATCACTGGGTCCCGCTTAGAGGCCATACTCTTCTGAGGTTTATCCTCGATGCCTTGGGAGCATTTTCGAAGAATGAACGGAGCAAGAGGCAATACCACAGGTCAGAAGCAACGGGACAAGAATGATGGCGATCCAAGATGCAGTGAGTAAGTCTTCGCATTGTTTGGGGGGATTTTTTACAGGTGATGCTGTATTCGGCAGCTGATAATAGAATGTGGTGAGCGAGTCTTGTGTAATTGGTCATATGTAGCTGCTGCTAATTACATGAATTAGATATGCTCAATGTTTCCATCTTAATCCAGGACAATGACATCTTTCCTATCTAGCAGGTAGATTATGCTGAGGCATTTTTAAAATGTAAACAGCTCAGATGGTGCTGAATGTTTCCATTGTGTAATGTCCAATATGTGGGACTGGGTAATTACTGGATAATAATAGATGCTGTTAGTGTTTTCATTCTGTAAGTAATCCGGGGATGGCATCACAGGATGATGTGTTACACTGGTGAGACATCTCGCGAAACTGTTTATTACGCGAAGCTACAATAAGACGTTCAGGAAGCATGTTATGTTTGGCAGCTCGTTGAATATGTTTGGAACTGTGTTTATGCTCACGGCCCGTGGAAAAAGAAAATTGCCGCGAAAAACCGCGAATTACGCAGGATTCCAGAGAAGTAGGAGCAATGTCCACAAATTATCCAACTGTGAATACACAGAACTGCGAATGTCGGGGTCGGGTTGTATATAAAATCATCTCTAAACCTTTTCAGTAAGCCACCACTTTAACTTTGAAGAACTAAACCATATTCTGTTCCAGTCTGTCAAGCACAACACAGAGATCTTCAACAGCAGTTACCCAATGATCTGAAATATGAATTGGCAACTTAATCATTCACATGAGTTACATGTGTACACTTCCTCCTATGTTTCAAAAAAGGAATGCCGGGATGAAACAATTATATTCTGTGGCCACCCCTTGAAAGATGGTTATGTGCAATAAACTCCGCATAAACATGCTATCTAGATTTAATTTGTCTGGCAATGAACTCAATTTGGCAAGGGTGTCCCTCAAAAGTCAGCAGATTGAACACCTCTGTCATGCCTAGTCCTTATTATTACTGTCCGTTTACTGACAGCAAATCAGATTTAATTCCTGGCAATCATGAAAAAAAATACTTTGCATCACCACAAATACAAAATTGCTACCTGCTCTCTATAAGGGTCAAATCATTGGCGTCTCTTGCACAGAGGCCCACAAGCAAAGGCCTGCTACTTGATTACTGCAGGCGCGCGAGTATCTGTGATGTACCAGTATGCTTTTGAACTGTCTTTCTCACAAGGACTAACCCCAACTGCACTCTATTGTAGCTCCCTCATGGCTCATCACTTTCATATATTTTGTGGAACAAACTTACTTTCTTCCAGCTCACTGTTTCTATTCCGCAAAAAGGCCCTTCATTATCTCCATTCCAGCACTTATTGTTAACCCTGCATCTGTCATGCTGTTATGACCAAACCAATTCTAGCTAATTGTTATGTACCAGGACGTTTTCAAATCTTTCGAATGTTTGTGTCTTCTCAAAAACACCTGAGCTAAAAAAAAAAAAAAAAAAGGGAGGTAAAGTAAAAATTTAAGGTAAACATCTTTACCAGAGGTAAAAAAAGGAAAATAAAAGATGGTCAAGATGATATATATTGGCAAATAAACATTGAGAGATTTTTTGAAAAATTAACCCAGTCAAAAGAAAAAAAAACAAACAAACAAACAAAAAAAAACAATGTTTACAGTATGACTCCAAACAATGATCAACACTCAATTCTAGGAAAGTATACAGACACTTTTCCGAGGTTACAAGTTGGATAAAAAAAAATGAAAAGCTCACAGAACGAAAATCTGGGTCCTTCTCCTCTGGCTTGTCGTCCCTTGTCTTCCTCACTTCCTGGCTGCTTTGATGAAGCTCCAGGCACAATCTCTCACATCACCTTGCAGATAATTTAATTTCAAAGAAGGTTCTTTCAATGCAAAATTCAATAAATCATTATTCATCACGCAAATAATGGATAGAAACATCACAACAAATCATCAAAACATGTAAATCACATGTAAAAAACAAACAAACAAAAAACATCAACAATGTGTAAAAAATTCGAATATCTACTATAGTGCAGCTTTCGTGAATGTGGGCATGAAGTTGTATTTTAGCTGAAATAGTGCCCTCTGGTGGTGTGTGTGCCAGCCGAGAAGTGGTTGGAAATGCTGAAAGCGAGAATTCATTGTAAAGATATATGTCAGGTCAGGGTCAGGTCAGATCAGATTAGGTTATGGGAGCAAGCGCGGAGCAACACGGTCGCTGCGGTCCCGTCCGCAGTACCAGGGGCCGTCCGGCTGGTCAATCCCCAGGTAGAATGCTAACCGATCCCCATCTCCTTGAGATTGCCGATCAACCGCTGCAACCCATGAAGGCCACGTGGTCGGCCAAACTGAACGCCTCCTCCACTCCGAGGCTCCGCTCGCTGAGAGAATCTGGTGAGCAGGATCAGCGTCCGGAAAACAAGCCACATGTCCATAATCAGGCCGGAGCTGATGCTCAACACCGACATGCAGGTAACAATCTCATTTGAGTCTCTTCTCAAGCAACCGCCTCGTTGGACGCAAGATTCCGACCAGCGACAGCCAAGGATTCCTCCGAAGTACGAGCGCTGGTCCAAAGGAATTAAGTCTCCACCTTAGATCCCTGGTCAAAGTCCCAAGTCTCACATCCATAGAGCAAAGACAGGAAGCACCAATTTGACCTGAAGCGTTAGGGTTAGGGACTTTCATCCTCCTGCGGCAGGTAGTGGACAGCACCACAAGCCCCATGATCCAGGAATCGACGAACTCCCCAGGCCCGACACAGATGTCTGTTGACCTCTTGGCTCACAGCCAGCAGAGACATGAGTATCACTGCCGAAGATAAATGAAATCTCTCGCAATGACCTAAATTCCTCAAGCCACAAACTAGGTACAGACAAGATAGCAGCATCCAAGAATGTCATTGGAAAACCTGGATCTTAGTTTTGAATGACCCAAGGAAACCCGTAATCCCCCAGTGGCTCCGAATCCTCCATTCAGCCCTCGAGGGCCTCGCAAAGGATATCCAGAGTCCTCCGCAAAGATGACTGCATCATCTGCGAAATCAGGTTAGAGATCTTGATATTCCCAAAGCTTGATCTCTCCGGACATACAACTCCTCCCCAGAATGTAGTCCATACAAGGGCTGAAAAGTGTGGTGGCCAGTACATCCCTGACAACCAGAAACAACTGCGAAATAAGTCGGAGATGGTATTCAACCACAAATCTTCACAGCACTCTTAGTGCCCGAGTATATTTAGGACCCAGATTGATCAGTTTTGGTGGCACCCCACTCGAAGACCAAGAATCGCTCCAGAAGGGGCATCCCGATTCAAACTGAATCAAGCGCTTTGCAGAGATCACATGGCTGCAAAGCGGCTCCTGCCCAGACTCTCGTCTGCGGTTTGGTGAGGAACCCAAAAAGGGCAAGATATGGTCAAATCGTTGACTCTTGGTGGTATAGGCCTGACTGCTCTGGGTGCTGGTGCTCAAAGCAGATGGTGCTGAACCTATCGAATAATTATCTTGAGCAAAGATCTTGCCCGGCAGCTGAGAAGCAAGGATCACAACCCTTGGTAGGTTGTTACAGTCTCGGCGATCACCCTCACCCTCCAGAGAGGGCAACAAGGCCCCATCTTTCTTCCAGTCAGTTGGGATGATGGCCCTGTGTTCCAGGTAAGCAGAGAACTGCATTCAACAACCGAGTACAGCAATTCAGCCAAGCCTTTGAGAAGTTCAAGCATGGATGCCACAATCCCATGAGCTTTTAAACCCATTTAAATCGATTCAACCACAGCCTGTGTTTCCACAAACCGAAGGTGGATCCAGTTGATTGGAAGGTCACAATAGGGTTAGTAACACCGCCTGACATCCAACTCAAAGCAGCTGGTGGATCATCGCTGGTACAGCCGGCTGAAACTGGTTGTGTGGCAGACAAAATAACTGATTTAAACTAATTACATAATGAACCAACCAGACATTGGTTTGTATAAGCTGTTTGAGAAGACAGTACTTTAGGTGGCCCAATAAAGATGGGCGCTTCAGTGCCAAAACTCGTCTGCTGTTGGGTGAGGGACCCGAAAGGCAAGGATACGGTCAAGCCAAAAACCGATTCAGAAAAATGTGTAAATCCATTGCAAAGAAACAACAGAGATCATTTAACATGTGTAATTAAGCATAAAAACGAAAAAAAAATCATCAGCGTGTAAATCACAAAGTAAAATCATCAAAACATGGAAATCACAAAAAACAAAAAAATCATTAAATTGTGAAAATCACATTAAAAACGTAGAGTTCAATTGAACACATTACCCATGCAGTGTTAACTTCAATTTAATAAAATAATGATTTTGAACATCGTTAAAAATAAAAATAATCCTGAAAATTCGTGCTATTTAAGTAATCCAGATAGCAGTCCCAAAATCAGCCCCCTTGTACACAACCTCAATTGAACCTTTTATTAAACCTCTTGGGCCACCAGAAGTGAAGGAAGGTTGTTCTCACCCCGTCTCTGTCTGTTTGTTTTGTGTAAAGGATATCTCAAAAAGTTGTGAACGGATCCAGATGAAAATTTTGTGGATAGGTTTGGTGTGTGACATAAGGACGAAACTGATTTTGGTGAAGATCCCGGATTAGGATCCGACTACTAGAATTGGTAAAAATGAATTCTATCACAGGCATTAGAAAATAGGACCACAAAAACGATAAAACGATAAATTAAAGATTGTAAAGTCTTTGGACTAAATTAATTCTGTCCAAGTACAGGAGGGTGTTCAGTTACAAGCAGCTAGCTAGTGCTTACAGTCAGCCATTCCTTATATGGTTTGAATGAATGCTTGCTTGAGGTCTTAAGCCACTTGGTGAGCGCTTACAAGAAACTTGGTAACTGAACACATACGCGCTCGATAAATTGGAGGTCTTGGAAGTATATGAAGGAGATTTGTGTTCTCTGTACCCAGTGTTCAAATATGAGATTCAATTTAAATAAAGGTGTATAGACGTTTAAATAGGCAATAAATAAAATTAAATTATGGGTTTTACCACATTTTTATCCCAGCGTCTATTTACAATCGCCGCCTACCTAAACATAACTGGTTAGTTATTCATGACGTGTTATGTATGTCCTTATAACACCTTAAAAAGAGTAGGTTTTCTGTTTGGGAATGATTTTTCATTTTTGTTTGAGACTGTCAGGCAGGCAGAGTAAAAATATCTCAGCTACTCTCCGTGCATGTGTGGTCAGGATGAATTATAAGCAAGGTACGTTACAACGACAGACTTGTCTTTGTTATTTCACTGTCCGATTTGAAGTCCAAAATAATTATGCAATTTTAAATACGTTTATTCCTTGATCACAAACTGACCGATCATAAACTGATAGATGGACAGACCGATGAAATGAGGACATGAATCCATTGCTTAACCCCGCTTTTTTCGCTTCGTGCCTGGGATAACACAAAAACGTTGAAATCACATACAAAAACAACAAATTCCTTAAAATGCATTAAATCACATAACAAACAAAACAAAAACCAACAACAACAACAACACAAAAAATAAAACTTCAACAGATGTGCAAAATCACAAAACAAACACAACACAAACAAAATTATCAAAAATGTGAAAATCACATATAAAACAACAAATCATTAAAATGTCTAATCATAACTAAATAACAAATCAATAAAATGTGACAATCACATATGAAATAACAAATCATTAAAAATGTGAAAATATAAACATTAACAACAAATCATTAAAAATGTGAAAAATTACATTGAAAACAAAACAAATATTAAAATGTGAAATCACTTATAAAATAACAAGCCGGGGTAGGGACGAGGGGATTCGCTAGGATCGAAGCGCTGGATCACGATGCTTTTCATTCTGACTGATCCACCGACGAAGATTCATTGGCCAAGACGTAATTGGTTCACGATAGCAATTGGTTCCTTGCCTGGCAAAGTTTTTTCCTATTGTGTATTTTGCCAACTGGCACTACCACAGTAAAAGTGACGGCAAATAGACACCGCTATTTTGAAGGACTACCGATTGAAAAATATCGTTTGCTGGTTTGTGTTGTCGAGCCTCGTGTTTGCAGACATCACACACATGTAGGCAAACCAGCCACAGACGGAAACCAAAAACTTTCTCTCAATGCTCTGTTTGACGCACGCAGTCCCCATACCTCCTAAGCCACACAATATTTTTTCATAAGCCACGCCCACTTTCCTATGCCACACTCCCCTTTTCATCACTCACGTCCACATTTCCCTAAGCTGCCCGTCCACTTTCCAGCCGCCTCATAAAAATGACGCTAAAATAGAACAAAAATGTACCCTATTTTTTGAAAGGAACACCAATTTGAAAAATAAACGCTCAATCAAAAATCGGCTCAAGTTAAAATTTTCCAAATATCCTCGGAAAAGTTTTTAATTTTCTGAAGATCTCGCTTCTCTAACATTCAAACTGAGGAACAAGTATTGAAATACTGTGGGTAACGCGGTTTTTTTGGCCGTGCAGACAGCAATGGGTGGTTGCTAGGCAAACGAAATTCAAACGGCGCACTATTCCCAACAAATATGCACATGTTGGGCAAAGTTTCATCGAAATCGGTTCGCTGGTTTTTGCTTGTGGAGCCTCGCGTTGGCAGACACACACACACACCACACACACACACCACATGTAGACAGATAGACAAGACAGACGGAAACCCGACAGTAAGGGATAATCTAGCATATATAGCGAATCAACAAATCAATAAAAATGTAAAATCCACACATAGAACAACATTCATAAACATTGTGAAAAAATCACATATAAATAACAAATTATTAAAATGTGAAAATTACATAGAAAAAAAACAAATCAATAAAATGTGTAAATCACATTTTTTTTTAAAACAACAATCAATAAAAATGTCCAAAATGGCACATATAAAAATAACAATTCATTAAAATGTGAAAATCCATATAAAATAACATGCATTAAAACGTGAAAATCACATCTCAAATAACAAATTATTAAAAATGTCGAAATCACATATAAAAACAACAAATCATAAAATGTGTAAATCACATGTAAAACAACAAAATCATTAAAATATGTAAATCACATTTTTTTTTTAAACAACAAAACAAATCATCAAATGCATAAATCACATTATTAAAAACACCAAATCATGAAAATGTGGTAAAATCACAATAAAAACAAACAAAAATAGCTTCACAATGTATGTAATCACAGTAATAAGCAACAATTCATTAAAATGTAAAATCCTATAAAATAAAATAACATTAAAATGTTGAAATCACATAAAAAATAACAAATCATAAAATGTGAAATCAATATAAAATAAGAAATCATTAAATGTGAAAATCACAATAATAAAATAAGAAATCATTAAAATGTGAAAATCACATATAAAATAACAAATCGTTGAAATGTGAAAATCACATTATTACAATAACAAATCATTAAAAAATGTGAAAATTCACACAAAAAAAAAACAATTTCCAATAAAATGTCTAAATCACAATATATAAAATAACAAATCATAAAATGTGAAAATCACAAATAAAATAAAACACAATTAAATGTTGAAATCACAATATAAAGAAATCATTAAAATTTTGAAAAATCAAATATAAAATAACAAATTCATTAAAATGTGAAAATCAAAAAATATAAATCATAAAAATCAATTAAAATGTGAAAATCACACATAAAATAAGAAACATTAAAATGTGAAAAATCACATATAAAATAACAATCTTCAATGTGAAAAATTCCACAGAAATTAAAATTAACAAATCATTAAAATGTGAAATCACATATAAATAACAAATCATTTAAAATGTGAAAATGTCAATATAATAAGAACATCATTGAATGTGAAAATCCATATAAAAATAACAAATCATTTAAAATGTGAAAATCACATATAAAATAACAAATCATTTAAAATGTGAAAATCAATTATAAAATAACAAAATCATTAAATGTGAAAATCACATATAAAATAACAAATCATTAAAAAAAAAATGGGTTGGGGAAAAATCACATACAAAATTAACAATCATTAAAATGTGAACAATTACATATAAATAACAAAATCATCAAATGTGGAAATCACATGTAAAATAACAAATCATTACAATATCGTAAAATCAGACCATTTGAAACAACAAATCATTAAAATGTCTAAATCACGTATAAAACAAAATCATTAAAATTGTGTTAAATTACGATGGTAAAACAACAATGCAATTTAAAATGTGTAAATCAACATTTTTTTAAAAAAACAACAAACGATCATGAACAATCTAAATCACATATAAAAACACCAAATAATGAAAATGTGTATCACATAAAAACAAACCAAACTAAAAAAATACTTCACAGTGTACATGGAATCACATAATACAACCAGCAATTCATTAAAATTGAAAATCACATTAATAAATAATTAAAATGTGAAAATCACATAAAATAATCAATTAAAATGTGAAAATCACATTAAAAAAAATAACAAATCATTAAATGTGAAAATTACAATGTAAAATAACATCATCAAATGTGGAAATCACAATGTAAAACACAAATTCATTAAAAATGTCTAAATCACACATATAAAAAACAACAAGATCATTAAAAGTTGTAATTACATGTAAACAACAATATCATTAAAATGTGTAAATCACATTTTTTTTTTTAAACAACAACAAATCATCAATGCATAAATCAACATATCAACACCAATCATGAAAATGTGGTAAAAACTCACATAAATACAAACAAATAAAACCAGACTTCACAAATGTATGAATCACATATAACAACATTCATTAAAATGTGAAAATCAGCATAGTCGAAAAGGTCGATGCGCAACATA
>CM068961.1:35274640-35294804 GCA_035128595.1 Eptatretus atami
CCTCCGCCACGCAATGCCTGATCCATGAGAACATATCGGGCACAATACATTTTTGAAATATCATGCTATATATTGTTTTTGGCCCTATAGCCTGTATCTCACTGGGCTGCGACAGCTCGTGACTAGTTGGAGACACCAAATTGCGATAAAACAGTGATAGAGAGATCCTATCACTTTCCCCAAACTGTAACCGACAGCCCAATCGCATATACAACTTATAGAAGGCCACATAACTATATGGCCAAAAGTATGGCAGACACCCGCTTCCTAATGTGCATGGCTATTTCAGCCACATCCATTGCTGACAGGTGTATAATCCAGCACACTAGCCATGCAATGCAATAGACAAACATTGGCAGTAGAAGGGCGCGTACTGAAGAGCTTCAGTGTTTCCAGTGCACCGTCATAGGATCCACCTTTCCAACAAGTCAGTTCGCAAATTTCTGCCCTGCTTTTGAGCTGCTCGTGGTCAACTGTAAGTGCTATAATTGTGAAGTGGAACCGAGGAGCAACCGCTCCCCGCGTGTTTAGGAACACAGTTACAGAACAGGACCGCAAGTGCTGAAGCTGCGTAGCATGGAAAAATCGTCTGTCGCCATCGGTTGCAACACTCACTACAGGTTCCAACTGATTTCTAGGGAAGCAATGTCAGCAAAGCCACTGTTCGGCGAGAGCTTCAGAAATGGGTTCCATGCGCTGAGCAGCACGCACACGCTAAGATCACCATATTGCAATGCAATATTCAGGCTGGAGTGAATGACCACGAACTTCACCATTCTGCAGTCTGACGACGAATTCTGAGTTTGGTGGTTCCCAGAGAATCCTAACCTGCCCATGCTGTGCCCTGTAATAAGGAGGAATAATTGTCGAGGTGTTCTTCATGGTTCGGCTAGGAGTTCCAATGAAGGGAATCTTAACGCTACAGCATGACATACATTCTAGACGATTCTGTGTTTTCCAACTTTGTGGTCAACAAGTTTGGAAAATGGCGTTTCCTGTTTCAGCATGAACAACGCCCCCCATGCACGAAAGCGAGATCCGTACAGAAAATTGGTTTGTCAAGATAGTGAGGAAGAACTTGTTGCCTGCACAGACCTGCTCAACCCATCGAACACCTATGGGAATGAATTGGATGCCGACTGCGAGCGCAGACTAACGCCCAACATCAGTGCCCGACCTCACTTAATGCTCTTGTGGCTGAAATGGAAAGGCAAAAAATTTCCCACAAGCAATTGGGGTTCCCAACATGGGTTCGTGGAAAGCCCTTCCCAGAAGAAGGTTGGGGAAAAAAAGGCGTTACGCAGTAAAGAGGGACGAACTCCAATTAAAAGCCCATTGATTTTGGAATGAGATGTTGAGATGCAGGTGTCCATGTACTTTTGGCCATGTGGTGTAGCTTTCAAAGCCTATAACGCAGTTGCATTCATTTGTAACAACACAAAGAATATATACAAGAACAAGGTGCACATGCCATGTACTTATTTATGGCTGTGGTCCTGCTTTAGGGAGAAACATAGCGGTTTGCATTAGAAAATGTGAACAATTTCCTCCAGTTTAAGAACCAACTAATTTATTCACCACCTTTACTTAAAGAGAAGGATTTTAATATATATATCATACAATTTATATTGTCCCAAACTCTGCTGGTGACACACATTACCCAAAAAGACTTCCAGTATAAAGACATTCCACCGACCCACAGCAGAAGCTTGAATGTAATCACCAATCACTCACCGTTCACTTTGTCTTCATCCATCACAGTCTCATCAGCCTGGCGGCCCAGCACATTCAGAATGTAACCAGAGGCATTAACAAAGTACGCACAAATGGGAAATAAACAAGAAGATATAGAGAAGATAGAACCAGGAGACTACAACCAAGACTGCCGAGCAAGGCAGAATCATCTGTTAGTGACCGATCTTCCATACTTATCTGATCACCGGAGCCAACTGAGACCGTTCATTATCTGTAGAGTCAGTGGGATATATAATATACCATTTTTCAATTCAACATGTTCAACAGCAACAAGCACAGTTAATAATACCACCATGCACAGCTAAACTTTAAATAATTATTTATTGATTATAATCAATTCTGATTCTGATTGTATCAATCCTCCGTTACAAATGTTGGTGCTAGAAGAGAGTTTATTGGCCAAAGGGTATTATTCTGGGTGGTTTGGCCATTTTGCCTTCAGCAGATATAGACAGGAATTTATAATTTGTTCATGGTGCGCAGTGTAGCTCACCTACTCTTTTCGCAAAAAGGACAGCCGTGGGATCTTTAACATCCAACAACTCAGGCCAGCAGACAGGACGCCAGTTTAACGTCCTCCCAGGGACGTGCAATGCACACACATTGAAATGAATCACCCTGCCTGTGAACACCAAGATGCCAGTTTAGAGGCTGGGTCGAGATTCAAACCAGGCTAGACAGCTTAGAGGCAATGTGGTGTACCTCTAGGCCATCCTGCCAGCCACATGTCAAATAGAGAACAAAATATCTCACTGCATCCACCTAAAAAATTATATATTTTTATCAAAATAGTGTGAAAAGTAATGGCAAAAAAGGGGATTCTTGTTAAGGCTGATCAAAGAAATGGCAAAAATTGATTTCCTTCATGCTCATTATGCAAAGTATTGTCCTAATGGCATCTATCTCTTGCTTCTCTCCTTGGAAGCTGGGTATCCATCATGCATGTCTTGGGACCTATCCTGTTTCAGTTGCTCCATCCAGTGGCACTTTTCCCAAAGCTTCATGCATAGCCTGTGCAGTGGTGTCCCCTGTTGTCTTCTGGCTTTGACCACTCAAACAGGGATTCCATTGCAGCCCTGGTGCCTTTTACATTATTGAGTTATCAAGTGCATGCTTGACTTCAGAGTATTGCAGTGGTTCACACTCCTCAAGTTATAAGTGACTCCTCTCGCTTTTAGGTCTCACAAACAACTTGACAACATGTTGTTACCATTGGTTGAAGGATTGTCCTCTGCATTTATGACAAAATACTTTAAAGAAGTCCACAAAACAATTAAACACCTTCTATACTCTCATTAAAATCTTCCCTATAAAAATGATTGTTTAATACATTAATCAATTAGAACCAACAGATATTTTAAATGGAATAGTATTAAAACTAGTTACAATGGACTACTCAATCGCAGCAAGACATAACTAATCAAATAAGTCACCAGGATTAAAAAGAGTAGAGTTTAAAAATTTTGAAACCTTGTAAAGAAAAAAAAAGCCACCTCGAACCCAGACCATGTTGTGACCGCCCCCCCCGCCCCCAGCCCTCACCCACATTCTGCACTTCCCATCTCAACTCCATGACACAATGTCCAGCTGATGTGGTAACTTGTGAGTGTTGCTTGAGTGTGAAATGGTGGTTGCCTGTTCAGTGAACTTTGCATTATGTGGTGTGTGAGCATTGGTGTGGCAGGGTGTGTGTGAGCAATGCAGCGTTGTAATGCATGTCTTTCACTTCAATTTGTCACATCCTATTTTTGTAGCTTGTATCAGAGGTATTTATTGTAAAGGAGGGTCAAATATTTCATGATTTAATGAAATTAGACTACCTTCCTGGTCTGGCACAGCACGCCTCGAAGCTCATCTCTGATGCCTCATTGGGTGTGGTAAATAGGTCATGAGACCCTTCTGGGGGTAGATTTACAACAATGATGAATCATTTCAGACTGTCACCCTCTTTCCGGCCCAAGTTAGCGCGACTTTGCTCTTCCAATCCCCGTTTTTGAAGTTCCACACAATACAGAGCTCACTACAGTCTTGCACATGCACACAATACAACACTCCAGATATGTTTGCTATTCAAAATCTGTCTTTTCAATTTGTAATGATGCTGCACAGTATGAAAAATGAAGACAAAACATGGCAACAAAATTGAAGTGACAGACATGCAAGTTGTTTCTTTCATTAACAACATAGGAAATTGAAAGCAAAGCGAGAAAAGGACAAAGGAAGTTTTCATACAAGAAAGAAGGTAAAAGAAAAATATAAGAGAAAAAGGGGGGGGGATGAGAAATAAGTGTAAAATTACAATATTTTACTTGCATCCACAATTTCAGCCAACACAACCTTTTCACCTCTTGTTATATTTGCATTCTTCCTTCATTTCCATCTGATTGAGCCTCAAGAATAACCTAAATACCACCCATTGCTACAATGCACCAATCATACAAACAGTTTTGCTGTACTTCATGGCTTCCTTAAAAACATTTTTTCATTCGCCATGAATTTTTGGATTCAATGTACAATTATCCTTGAGATTTGAGCATTTAGGAGCGCCAAAGCAAACTCAAGCAGAATACAATGGGTGGTTTGGCTAATGCCTTTCTTAGCAGTAGTTCGGGGTCAGTAGTCAGGGGAAGATTCTTTTTTCTTTTTCACAGTAAGCAAGGCACTGGAAGAGCAAGGTAAAACTGGCAGTGGGGACAAAGATCAAAGAATGAACGAACACGGAAAAAAGGAAAGGGATGAAACACAAACTATCACCAGTCTCAGTGGTGGAATGATTAGAGCTTCCACTCTGAATCTGGGAAGATGGTGATTCATAACCACGGTTGAAATCGTACCAAAGACTATAAAATGGTACTGCTACTTCCTTGCCCTGACGCTCAGCATTTAAAAGGAATAGAAAGGACAAACAACCAGAAGTTGTCGTAACAGTGCAAGGCTTTGAAATGGGCTGAATGGCCTCCTGCGTCAAAGTTCCTTGAAAGAGAACTCATATTATTATTAAAATGGGGTTGAGTAGGAAAGGAATAATGGGAGCAATAAAGATCATGGTCAAATTGGAGAGGACAGAGATGATAAACTTGACCAAGAAACCAGTGTATGATAGGCAACTCTTTTGTATCATCAAGTTTAGCAGAAGAGACCAATGTCAAAATGCCCCCTTTCAAACAAAAAAAACTGTCCATTATGATTACATCTTTTTAACTTTACTTCATCCACATCCATACAAAGAATGTTAAAATAGTGTTGCGGGCCGGGGTCCGGTGGCGAGAAACGACCACTTAGGTGGGGGAGTTACCTAGTTCCCACCAAAACTCCGGAATTTGTAGGCCGTCGTTCACGGATAATTCCGTGATGCGGCGGGTCGCTTAACGACCGTGGACGCCAATACTCCACCCGCGTGGCGTAGGGTCTTTTTTGTCTAGAAATCAATTTACCTATTAACCACGCGGTTTTCGACTACCGGGGAAACCACAAGCCCTGCGGTACGCCTTGCAGAACCGGATCACTCTACCAACTACCAACTCCGGAATCGGATGCAGCCGAGCGGAACTGCCAAAGGACGTACCGGCTAGAATGAACAGATTATTCGCGGATAAAGACTGGCTAAAAGTAATCCGAAACCATCCTGGAAAAATGAAAGGAAAAGACAAAAACGAACTGGGAACAATTCTACAATAATTTATTTACAATCAACTTACAAAAAGAAGGACACAGAGCAGACTTATGCGAGAATACAGGCAAGATTTAACAATGATCAGAGCAACTTATACAGTCTACTACTTACACAGACGGCGGCAACCACACGTCAGACGCAACTATCAGACTAAATAAAACCCAGATGAATGGCAAATGGACTTTGCAGCCAGGGAGGGAGTGAGCTGAGGTCGCAGTTCTTTTGGTAACCTGGTTTCAGGGAAAGGGAATGCTCGTGGTGCGGCAACCTGACAATGGTCGTGCAGCTCGGCCCACAGCCGCACGTGTGGAGTTCGTGTGTGCGCGGAGGAGGCCCGGGTGGAGAGCGCGGAGTCCAAGGTATGAACGGGGCTTGAAAGTGTGAAAGAGCAGGTGGAGTTCCCGACGCTTGATGTCATAGGGTAGACCAGTCACAAACAAGTGTGCGAACGCTTTGTTGGCTCCGCGATGTGGGATCAAGGCACCCAGGATCATTTGGTATCTCCCGCATGAGGCTGAGTCTTTTGGGTTTCTCACTCTCAACGAACTTTCCGACTCGCGCCACACCCTCTAGACGACCACTTTCCAGCTCAACCCTCTCTGAACGAACAAACGCCCCGAAAAGAACGAAACCCAGACTGAGAATGGTGTCGTAATTTTATAGATCCCCAAGGTCGGGGCGGGCCCTTGATGAAGCAGACGCACTGTCCCGCCCTGGTTGGCCCAGGGCTTCCATGGAGTCCGCCCTTTCTGGGCGGTTCGGCCATGCAGGGAAGCCCGCCCATTTCCACGCGTGTCCGAACTCGCCAAAAAGGTACCTGCACAAAGATTTTGCCTCGGAAGGCGAGAAGAAGGTACTGCAACAAAGATTTTTGCCTCGGAAAGCGAGAAGAAGGTACCGCACAAAGATTTTGCCATCGGAAAGTGAGAAGAAGGTACTGCACCAAAATTTTGGCTCGAAAGCGAGAAGAAGGTACTGGGTTCAAAATAAAAGGGGAAGAAATGAATTATAAACCTAACTAAAAGCCATCGCAACGCACCCCTTTTGCTTTCCCACACACACAAGTAGGGATTCTATCTGCACATATACTTCATGGAATAACTGACGTGGACCACCGTATGTTGATGCATACGGTTCGAGAACCGTAACAATAATTGATGTAATCTGACTGTTTGCTCTTCCATGAGCAGAAAAAAACACCCTGGCAGAAACAAAAAATTAACCTCATCTTTCAAGCATCAGGTTGACAAGTTTCATCCCTCAAAATTTGTTCCATGGGGAATCAACCTAAAGTTAGACAACTTAAAGTAGCTACATCTGAGCTGGCCTGTCACTCACCTTTTTGGTATTAAATATGGTCAAAATATAGAACAACTGCAATGGGCTCTTGTCACCAAGTGTGATCTTTACTTGTCAGGTATCACTCATCCAATTCATTAATAAAATGGGGAAAAAATTAGAAAATGGGTGGAAATTACAAAAGAGAAGCGATATTGAAAGAAATAAGAATAAGGGTGAAAAAGTCACAAGGTCTATGAGTATAGGATATGAAGAAACGAATGAGAAAGTCCTCACTTGAATCTTTTGAATTTGTAAAGGGGCCCCCCCTCCTGGGGGGCCCCCTTTTTTGAAAAGGAAAAACCCCAGGGGAACTTTTGTCTCCTCGAACCGGCGGTGCCGACTGCTCCTGCGGATGGTGCGGGGTTCTCACTCTGCCCCCAGGGCGTTTCGCTTCACACCATTTGCCTGGTGCATATATCACACAATATAACTTCCACAGGATATTGTTAGCCAGTTATACTTGTGCTCTTAAATAGTATTCACTTAGAAGTCCTGAATATGGTGAAACACATTTATTTATGTATTCGTATGCAGCCTTTGCTTGCTTGGCTGCATCATTTGGGTTTCTGTGGGGTGACTGTGCACTGATGCAATTCCGCCTGTTACAGAAATTAGTACTCATTTTTTTAAGCTGGACCTTAGAAGGATGACAGGCTGAGTAAACTCACCTGGTGTTAATTAAAGATCTTAAGCCAGACCTTAATCGTTAAGCACCAAGCTTGGTGAACACATGATTAAGACAAAAATGGATATGTGGAACCATTTTAGGTGACTGTCCCATTGAGTATGATTAAATAAATATGAATAGCATTCAGCTGAAGTGTTTGTGCATTTTGACAAAATTAGTAATTCCCAACCTGTGGCTGAGCTGAATCTCATTAAACCTGCATTCCGGCTTTAGCAAACACAACTTGTATTTAGATTAAAGCAAATTCAACTAAGCTTTGGGCAGAAACATCTTTGGCTGTAAAGGGTTTACATCCTCTCCAAGTTTGCTCCATTGAAGTTGCCCATTTGTTCAGCTTCTTTTAGCAGTGCTCAGCAATATTCTTGTTCCAATTCAGTCTTCTGTATTCCATCCAGTCCTGGGTTTCCTCGTTTGGGCTAGATCACAACATGCTTTTGTTCGCACGTTGGTTTCGCCTTGTTGTTTGCAGCATTTTGCTACATGCCTTCTCTGACTCGACATAGTCTTCAAACTTGGAATGTTTCGTATTCAACTCTGCAATAATATAAAAATAGGAACTCGAGTTGTAACTGAATAACTAATTTCTGGACTGTCTGGATCATCAATCTGGACTCCATTCTCCAGTGAGGTCTCTTTTAATGTTGATGTAAGGCTCATAGTAGAGTTGTTTACAACTTCTTCACAATTTGACGGTTTGGCGGTGTGTTGTTGTTCTGTGCATTTTTTAACGGTTTGTAATACCTTTATGATTCAATATGGAACAGATTGTTTATCAATTATTTATAATAAGACTTTGGGTAATGTTTGTGAGGATAGATGCGCAATTGTATATGTAAGTAGAATAAAAATGTGACAAGGTTGGTGGGAAGATCATGAGTGTATGGCAATTATGGCTGCTTTCGGGTATCAAGATATGTCACGGTACTGAGCAGTTCCTGGCTCCATCTGTATGAGACATCTCGTATTTAATGAGTGACTTGTAGAGGAAGAAGTTTCAAGAAATGTTTGTGAGCTGTCTATATAGTGCAAATTACGATCACATAAGGGGGAGCAGAGAGAAGAGTGAGTCACCAATTTTCTTTGCTGTGTGCCCGGTGGTGCTCCAATGCATTGTTTGTGTTTACCTCATTGACAAAACTCAATTTGAACTACTACTAACTGCGGTTTGGACATCACGATCAAAGAATCTTGGGTTGTGTGCCAAGCTGGTACAATCATAGCAATGCAGGACGGAGACATCAGTATAATCTCAATGAAAGTACCAAGGACATTGATTAGACCATGGACAAATACATATCTAGGAATTTGAACTTGGTTCTCTACATCTGTGCAATTGGTGCAATGGAACACTAAAGAGGCCAACCAAGATTTTGATGCCTCAGTCAAACTAACATCCTCAGCTACAGATCCCAACTTCACCAAGCATCCAGTTATGTGCACATGTGCACACATGCCTGCAACACGCCTTTACTTAATCTCCACTCCCGTGCTTGATTCACAATGCAGATTTTCAAAACATCTCACTTTAGCTCAGCTCAGTTTGTTTGTCCGACGCCTTTGTTTTCTGAAAGATTAGAATAGTTGTCACGGTAAACTTAATGCACTCTTCCCTTTTCAGTGTTTTATACTCCATTCCTCCTCCTACTCTCTGCCTTCTATCTTGAATTTGCAATACCCCTGCTCATAAACCACTTGGTTTTCACTCAAAATTCTGAACCATTCTTTAGCGAATCCTTTTTTACCTTAATGTGAAACACGAGGAAATTTCAAAAAATTAAGAATTATTAGAACTGATTCATTGGTTCCCTTTCTCTTATCGTCTTCAGCACACCGTATAAGATTAATGGCAAGAGTCAGAATAACAATTCCACAGACCATTAAACTTGATGATAAGATCTTAAAAGGGCCGACATGTGCCCTTCCACTCACAGTTGAGGTTCAAGCATTTATTTCACAGAAAAAATGGATAGACAACAAAATCTCAAAAAAGAGTTTATAACACAAAACATTTATTAAATGACTCCTCATTTAAAAGATCAGAAGCATCTCACTCACAACGAATTATGAGGCTGAAAGAGATGAAGGTGAACCAGAAGGCAGAACAATTGGTAGAGAGAGATTGAGCCTGAACATCACACTGCATTTGAATTATCATCCGAGAAGATCAAGAACATTCTATTCTTAAGTAGGCCAAATAAACGTGGTACAAGCTTCATTTATCTATCCATACATCTGTGATAATGACAAGTTTCTTTGTTCCCTTCCTAGTCCTCATACATTGGCAATGTTTGTTTTCTACTTCTTCCACTTCACACATTTGCAGTTTCATATTGCCAGCCATCATTAACACGAGTTCACCATATTAACCTGATTGAAAGTTGGCAGATATATCCTTTTGATCGACTGATCCTTCATGTATAAACTTCTTGTAACTCAAATGAAAACTACAGCGCTCCAACAATGGCAAAATAATATATTCTGTAATCAACTTAACAGGCAAAATCAACAGCAATTTTATGCCACTATCCTACATTGCTTTCTTTGGGAAATATATTAAAAATACACCAGGACCCCAGCCATTCGAGGAGGAATATGTTCCGGGAAAAACCGCGCACGAAATGTTGAAGACTGCGAATGTGGGGCATCGTTTCAATTTGGGAAATGGGGGGAAGCGGGGGGGGGATAGGGTTCCCGGGGAATTTCCGCGACCGCGAAAATCCGTGAATGTTGGGGCAAAACGTCTTTGAAAGTTGATATTATCCCTGTTAGTGGCTGGATGAGGGAGGTGTGGTTCGGCGGCAGGAACATGACGTTCAGGGTGAGCGCCGTTCAGGTCCGTGGGTGGCCAGGAGCATTATCAAGCAAGCACGGAGTACCTTTAACGAAAGGTTCTTTCCTGCCAGGTCCCTATCGACCTGAGGAACAAAAATTAATGAAAACCATCCATCCAATAAAAGGTTCAGAAAGACGTCACCCACGCCTTCCCTGTCCGCCTCCAGTACACGGGCAGCGCCTGCTTGTTTTGTTCTTCAGCGCACAGGGTTCAGGGAACAGTGGAGCATCATGGGCTTTATCATGAGGTCCACTAGCATTTGCGCAGAGAAGGGAATAGCCCGGTCTTTGCGGCCTTAAGCAGCCTGCTTTGCCTTTTGCTGGGAGCAAACATTCTGGTTGGCATCTTTTTCCAAAACAAGCTGGTCTCATCAGCGTTAAAAAATCTGCTCCAGCAAGGTACCCCCTTCTCCTCGTGGGTTCTGCAGGGAATGCTTTGGCCTGCTTGCATGTCCGCTCCCGCTAACGAAGTTTTTGCCGTTTGCGCAAATTATATTGCCCTTGAAGCGGTGGAACCACCCCCTGCTCGCTGTAAAAGGCTGAGGTCCGCTTGTACACGCCGTGCTCGTGTTTGCACCACCGACGCCAGAGAGATGGTGTGGCAGGAGCTCGCCTTTCCCTCTCGTATCACTGGGTCCCGCTTAGAGGCCATACTCTTCTGAGGTTTATCCTCGATGCCTTGGGAGCATTTTCGAAGAATGAACGGAGCAAGAGGCAATACCACAGGTCAGAAGCAACGGGACAAGAATGATGGCGATCCAAGATGCAGTGAGTAAGTCTTCGCATTGTTTGGGGGGATTTTTTACAGGTGATGCTGTATTCGGCAGCTGATAATAGAATGTGGTGAGCGAGTCTTGTGTAATTGGTCATATGTAGCTGCTGCTAATTACATGAATTAGATATGCTCAATGTTTCCATCTTAATCCAGGACAATGACATCTTTCCTATCTAGCAGGTAGATTATGCTGAGGCATTTTTAAAATGTAAACAGCTCAGATGGTGCTGAATGTTTCCATTGTGTAATGTCCAATATGTGGGACTGGGTAATTACTGGATAATAATAGATGCTGTTAGTGTTTTCATTCTGTAAGTAATCCGGGGATGGCATCACAGGATGATGTGTTACACTGGTGAGACATCTCGCGAAACTGTTTATTACGCGAAGCTACAATAAGACGTTCAGGAAGCATGTTATGTTTGGCAGCTCGTTGAATATGTTTGGAACTGTGTTTATGCTCACGGCCCGTGGAAAAAGAAAATTGCCGCGAAAAACCGCGAATTACGCAGGATTCCAGAGAAGTAGGAGCAATGTCCACAAATTATCCAACTGTGAATACACAGAACTGCGAATGTCGGGGTCGGGTTGTATATAAAATCATCTCTAAACCTTTTCAGTAAGCCACCACTTTAACTTTGAAGAACTAAACCATATTCTGTTCCAGTCTGTCAAGCACAACACAGAGATCTTCAACAGCAGTTACCCAATGATCTGAAATATGAATTGGCAACTTAATCATTCACATGAGTTACATGTGTACACTTCCTCCTATGTTTCAAAAAAGGAATGCCGGGATGAAACAATTATATTCTGTGGCCACCCCTTGAAAGATGGTTATGTGCAATAAACTCCGCATAAACATGCTATCTAGATTTAATTTGTCTGGCAATGAACTCAATTTGGCAAGGGTGTCCCTCAAAAGTCAGCAGATTGAACACCTCTGTCATGCCTAGTCCTTATTATTACTGTCCGTTTACTGACAGCAAATCAGATTTAATTCCTGGCAATCATGAAAAAAAATACTTTGCATCACCACAAATACAAAATTGCTACCTGCTCTCTATAAGGGTCAAATCATTGGCGTCTCTTGCACAGAGGCCCACAAGCAAAGGCCTGCTACTTGATTACTGCAGGCGCGCGAGTATCTGTGATGTACCAGTATGCTTTTGAACTGTCTTTCTCACAAGGACTAACCCCAACTGCACTCTATTGTAGCTCCCTCATGGCTCATCACTTTCATATATTTTGTGGAACAAACTTACTTTCTTCCAGCTCACTGTTTCTATTCCGCAAAAAGGCCCTTCATTATCTCCATTCCAGCACTTATTGTTAACCCTGCATCTGTCATGCTGTTATGACCAAACCAATTCTAGCTAATTGTTATGTACCAGGACGTTTTCAAATCTTTCGAATGTTTGTGTCTTCTCAAAAACACCTGAGCTAAAAAAAAAAAAAAAAAAGGGAGGTAAAGTAAAAATTTAAGGTAAACATCTTTACCAGAGGTAAAAAAAGGAAAATAAAAGATGGTCAAGATGATATATATTGGCAAATAAACATTGAGAGATTTTTTGAAAAATTAACCCAGTCAAAAGAAAAAAAAACAAACAAACAAACAAAAAAAAACAATGTTTACAGTATGACTCCAAACAATGATCAACACTCAATTCTAGGAAAGTATACAGACACTTTTCCGAGGTTACAAGTTGGATAAAAAAAAATGAAAAGCTCACAGAACGAAAATCTGGGTCCTTCTCCTCTGGCTTGTCGTCCCTTGTCTTCCTCACTTCCTGGCTGCTTTGATGAAGCTCCAGGCACAATCTCTCACATCACCTTGCAGATAATTTAATTTCAAAGAAGGTTCTTTCAATGCAAAATTCAATAAATCATTATTCATCACGCAAATAATGGATAGAAACATCACAACAAATCATCAAAACATGTAAATCACATGTAAAAAACAAACAAACAAAAAACATCAACAATGTGTAAAAAATTCGAATATCTACTATAGTGCAGCTTTCGTGAATGTGGGCATGAAGTTGTATTTTAGCTGAAATAGTGCCCTCTGGTGGTGTGTGTGCCAGCCGAGAAGTGGTTGGAAATGCTGAAAGCGAGAATTCATTGTAAAGATATATGTCAGGTCAGGGTCAGGTCAGATCAGATTAGGTTATGGGAGCAAGCGCGGAGCAACACGGTCGCTGCGGTCCCGTCCGCAGTACCAGGGGCCGTCCGGCTGGTCAATCCCCAGGTAGAATGCTAACCGATCCCCATCTCCTTGAGATTGCCGATCAACCGCTGCAACCCATGAAGGCCACGTGGTCGGCCAAACTGAACGCCTCCTCCACTCCGAGGCTCCGCTCGCTGAGAGAATCTGGTGAGCAGGATCAGCGTCCGGAAAACAAGCCACATGTCCATAATCAGGCCGGAGCTGATGCTCAACACCGACATGCAGGTAACAATCTCATTTGAGTCTCTTCTCAAGCAACCGCCTCGTTGGACGCAAGATTCCGACCAGCGACAGCCAAGGATTCCTCCGAAGTACGAGCGCTGGTCCAAAGGAATTAAGTCTCCACCTTAGATCCCTGGTCAAAGTCCCAAGTCTCACATCCATAGAGCAAAGACAGGAAGCACCAATTTGACCTGAAGCGTTAGGGTTAGGGACTTTCATCCTCCTGCGGCAGGTAGTGGACAGCACCACAAGCCCCATGATCCAGGAATCGACGAACTCCCCAGGCCCGACACAGATGTCTGTTGACCTCTTGGCTCACAGCCAGCAGAGACATGAGTATCACTGCCGAAGATAAATGAAATCTCTCGCAATGACCTAAATTCCTCAAGCCACAAACTAGGTACAGACAAGATAGCAGCATCCAAGAATGTCATTGGAAAACCTGGATCTTAGTTTTGAATGACCCAAGGAAACCCGTAATCCCCCAGTGGCTCCGAATCCTCCATTCAGCCCTCGAGGGCCTCGCAAAGGATATCCAGAGTCCTCCGCAAAGATGACTGCATCATCTGCGAAATCAGGTTAGAGATCTTGATATTCCCAAAGCTTGATCTCTCCGGACATACAACTCCTCCCCAGAATGTAGTCCATACAAGGGCTGAAAAGTGTGGTGGCCAGTACATCCCTGACAACCAGAAACAACTGCGAAATAAGTCGGAGATGGTATTCAACCACAAATCTTCACAGCACTCTTAGTGCCCGAGTATATTTAGGACCCAGATTGATCAGTTTTGGTGGCACCCCACTCGAAGACCAAGAATCGCTCCAGAAGGGGCATCCCGATTCAAACTGAATCAAGCGCTTTGCAGAGATCACATGGCTGCAAAGCGGCTCCTGCCCAGACTCTCGTCTGCGGTTTGGTGAGGAACCCAAAAAGGGCAAGATATGGTCAAATCGTTGACTCTTGGTGGTATAGGCCTGACTGCTCTGGGTGCTGGTGCTCAAAGCAGATGGTGCTGAACCTATCGAATAATTATCTTGAGCAAAGATCTTGCCCGGCAGCTGAGAAGCAAGGATCACAACCCTTGGTAGGTTGTTACAGTCTCGGCGATCACCCTCACCCTCCAGAGAGGGCAACAAGGCCCCATCTTTCTTCCAGTCAGTTGGGATGATGGCCCTGTGTTCCAGGTAAGCAGAGAACTGCATTCAACAACCGAGTACAGCAATTCAGCCAAGCCTTTGAGAAGTTCAAGCATGGATGCCACAATCCCATGAGCTTTTAAACCCATTTAAATCGATTCAACCACAGCCTGTGTTTCCACAAACCGAAGGTGGATCCAGTTGATTGGAAGGTCACAATAGGGTTAGTAACACCGCCTGACATCCAACTCAAAGCAGCTGGTGGATCATCGCTGGTACAGCCGGCTGAAACTGGTTGTGTGGCAGACAAAATAACTGATTTAAACTAATTACATAATGAACCAACCAGACATTGGTTTGTATAAGCTGTTTGAGAAGACAGTACTTTAGGTGGCCCAATAAAGATGGGCGCTTCAGTGCCAAAACTCGTCTGCTGTTGGGTGAGGGACCCGAAAGGCAAGGATACGGTCAAGCCAAAAACCGATTCAGAAAAATGTGTAAATCCATTGCAAAGAAACAACAGAGATCATTTAACATGTGTAATTAAGCATAAAAACGAAAAAAAAATCATCAGCGTGTAAATCACAAAGTAAAATCATCAAAACATGGAAATCACAAAAAACAAAAAAATCATTAAATTGTGAAAATCACATTAAAAACGTAGAGTTCAATTGAACACATTACCCATGCAGTGTTAACTTCAATTTAATAAAATAATGATTTTGAACATCGTTAAAAATAAAAATAATCCTGAAAATTCGTGCTATTTAAGTAATCCAGATAGCAGTCCCAAAATCAGCCCCCTTGTACACAACCTCAATTGAACCTTTTATTAAACCTCTTGGGCCACCAGAAGTGAAGGAAGGTTGTTCTCACCCCGTCTCTGTCTGTTTGTTTTGTGTAAAGGATATCTCAAAAAGTTGTGAACGGATCCAGATGAAAATTTTGTGGATAGGTTTGGTGTGTGACATAAGGACGAAACTGATTTTGGTGAAGATCCCGGATTAGGATCCGACTACTAGAATTGGTAAAAATGAATTCTATCACAGGCATTAGAAAATAGGACCACAAAAACGATAAAACGATAAATTAAAGATTGTAAAGTCTTTGGACTAAATTAATTCTGTCCAAGTACAGGAGGGTGTTCAGTTACAAGCAGCTAGCTAGTGCTTACAGTCAGCCATTCCTTATATGGTTTGAATGAATGCTTGCTTGAGGTCTTAAGCCACTTGGTGAGCGCTTACAAGAAACTTGGTAACTGAACACATACGCGCTCGATAAATTGGAGGTCTTGGAAGTATATGAAGGAGATTTGTGTTCTCTGTACCCAGTGTTCAAATATGAGATTCAATTTAAATAAAGGTGTATAGACGTTTAAATAGGCAATAAATAAAATTAAATTATGGGTTTTACCACATTTTTATCCCAGCGTCTATTTACAATCGCCGCCTACCTAAACATAACTGGTTAGTTATTCATGACGTGTTATGTATGTCCTTATAACACCTTAAAAAGAGTAGGTTTTCTGTTTGGGAATGATTTTTCATTTTTGTTTGAGACTGTCAGGCAGGCAGAGTAAAAATATCTCAGCTACTCTCCGTGCATGTGTGGTCAGGATGAATTATAAGCAAGGTACGTTACAACGACAGACTTGTCTTTGTTATTTCACTGTCCGATTTGAAGTCCAAAATAATTATGCAATTTTAAATACGTTTATTCCTTGATCACAAACTGACCGATCATAAACTGATAGATGGACAGACCGATGAAATGAGGACATGAATCCATTGCTTAACCCCGCTTTTTTCGCTTCGTGCCTGGGATAACACAAAAACGTTGAAATCACATACAAAAACAACAAATTCCTTAAAATGCATTAAATCACATAACAAACAAAACAAAAACCAACAACAACAACAACACAAAAAATAAAACTTCAACAGATGTGCAAAATCACAAAACAAACACAACACAAACAAAATTATCAAAAATGTGAAAATCACATATAAAACAACAAATCATTAAAATGTCTAATCATAACTAAATAACAAATCAATAAAATGTGACAATCACATATGAAATAACAAATCATTAAAAATGTGAAAATATAAACATTAACAACAAATCATTAAAAATGTGAAAAATTACATTGAAAACAAAACAAATATTAAAATGTGAAATCACTTATAAAATAACAAGCCGGGGTAGGGACGAGGGGATTCGCTAGGATCGAAGCGCTGGATCACGATGCTTTTCATTCTGACTGATCCACCGACGAAGATTCATTGGCCAAGACGTAATTGGTTCACGATAGCAATTGGTTCCTTGCCTGGCAAAGTTTTTTCCTATTGTGTATTTTGCCAACTGGCACTACCACAGTAAAAGTGACGGCAAATAGACACCGCTATTTTGAAGGACTACCGATTGAAAAATATCGTTTGCTGGTTTGTGTTGTCGAGCCTCGTGTTTGCAGACATCACACACATGTAGGCAAACCAGCCACAGACGGAAACCAAAAACTTTCTCTCAATGCTCTGTTTGACGCACGCAGTCCCCATACCTCCTAAGCCACACAATATTTTTTCATAAGCCACGCCCACTTTCCTATGCCACACTCCCCTTTTCATCACTCACGTCCACATTTCCCTAAGCTGCCCGTCCACTTTCCAGCCGCCTCATAAAAATGACGCTAAAATAGAACAAAAATGTACCCTATTTTTTGAAAGGAACACCAATTTGAAAAATAAACGCTCAATCAAAAATCGGCTCAAGTTAAAATTTTCCAAATATCCTCGGAAAAGTTTTTAATTTTCTGAAGATCTCGCTTCTCTAACATTCAAACTGAGGAACAAGTATTGAAATACTGTGGGTAACGCGGTTTTTTTGGCCGTGCAGACAGCAATGGGTGGTTGCTAGGCAAACGAAATTCAAACGGCGCACTATTCCCAACAAATATGCACATGTTGGGCAAAGTTTCATCGAAATCGGTTCGCTGGTTTTTGCTTGTGGAGCCTCGCGTTGGCAGACACACACACACACCACACACACACACCACATGTAGACAGATAGACAAGACAGACGGAAACCCGACAGTAAGGGATAATCTAGCATATATAGCGAATCAACAAATCAATAAAAATGTAAAATCCACACATAGAACAACATTCATAAACATTGTGAAAAAATCACATATAAATAACAAATTATTAAAATGTGAAAATTACATAGAAAAAAAACAAATCAATAAAATGTGTAAATCACATTTTTTTTTAAAACAACAATCAATAAAAATGTCCAAAATGGCACATATAAAAATAACAATTCATTAAAATGTGAAAATCCATATAAAATAACATGCATTAAAACGTGAAAATCACATCTCAAATAACAAATTATTAAAAATGTCGAAATCACATATAAAAACAACAAATCATAAAATGTGTAAATCACATGTAAAACAACAAAATCATTAAAATATGTAAATCACATTTTTTTTTTAAACAACAAAACAAATCATCAAATGCATAAATCACATTATTAAAAACACCAAATCATGAAAATGTGGTAAAATCACAATAAAAACAAACAAAAATAGCTTCACAATGTATGTAATCACAGTAATAAGCAACAATTCATTAAAATGTAAAATCCTATAAAATAAAATAACATTAAAATGTTGAAATCACATAAAAAATAACAAATCATAAAATGTGAAATCAATATAAAATAAGAAATCATTAAATGTGAAAATCACAATAATAAAATAAGAAATCATTAAAATGTGAAAATCACATATAAAATAACAAATCGTTGAAATGTGAAAATCACATTATTACAATAACAAATCATTAAAAAATGTGAAAATTCACACAAAAAAAAAACAATTTCCAATAAAATGTCTAAATCACAATATATAAAATAACAAATCATAAAATGTGAAAATCACAAATAAAATAAAACACAATTAAATGTTGAAATCACAATATAAAGAAATCATTAAAATTTTGAAAAATCAAATATAAAATAACAAATTCATTAAAATGTGAAAATCAAAAAATATAAATCATAAAAATCAATTAAAATGTGAAAATCACACATAAAATAAGAAACATTAAAATGTGAAAAATCACATATAAAATAACAATCTTCAATGTGAAAAATTCCACAGAAATTAAAATTAACAAATCATTAAAATGTGAAATCACATATAAATAACAAATCATTTAAAATGTGAAAATGTCAATATAATAAGAACATCATTGAATGTGAAAATCCATATAAAAATAACAAATCATTTAAAATGTGAAAATCACATATAAAATAACAAATCATTTAAAATGTGAAAATCAATTATAAAATAACAAAATCATTAAATGTGAAAATCACATATAAAATAACAAATCATTAAAAAAAAAATGGGTTGGGGAAAAATCACATACAAAATTAACAATCATTAAAATGTGAACAATTACATATAAATAACAAAATCATCAAATGTGGAAATCACATGTAAAATAACAAATCATTACAATATCGTAAAATCAGACCATTTGAAACAACAAATCATTAAAATGTCTAAATCACGTATAAAACAAAATCATTAAAATTGTGTTAAATTACGATGGTAAAACAACAATGCAATTTAAAATGTGTAAATCAACATTTTTTTAAAAAAACAACAAACGATCATGAACAATCTAAATCACATATAAAAACACCAAATAATGAAAATGTGTATCACATAAAAACAAACCAAACTAAAAAAATACTTCACAGTGTACATGGAATCACATAATACAACCAGCAATTCATTAAAATTGAAAATCACATTAATAAATAATTAAAATGTGAAAATCACATAAAATAATCAATTAAAATGTGAAAATCACATTAAAAAAAATAACAAATCATTAAATGTGAAAATTACAATGTAAAATAACATCATCAAATGTGGAAATCACAATGTAAAACACAAATTCATTAAAAATGTCTAAATCACACATATAAAAAACAACAAGATCATTAAAAGTTGTAATTACATGTAAACAACAATATCATTAAAATGTGTAAATCACATTTTTTTTTTTAAACAACAACAAATCATCAATGCATAAATCAACATATCAACACCAATCATGAAAATGTGGTAAAAACTCACATAAATACAAACAAATAAAACCAGACTTCACAAATGTATGAATCACATATAACAACATTCATTAAAATGTGAAAATCAGCATAGTCGAAAAGGTCGATGCGCAACATACCTCCGCCACGCATGCCTGATCCATGAAAACATATCGGGCACAATAATTTTTGAAATATCAATGCTAATAAATTTATTGTTTTTGGGCCTATATCCTGTAATCTCACTGGGGGCTGGCGACAGCTCGTGACTAGTTGGAGACACCAAAATTGCGAAAACAGTGATAATTTTCACTTGGAAATCAACACTGAATTTATACTAAAACACATTTTTGCGTTTGTCTCACGAATATCCGAAAAATTGTC
>CM068961.1:35313100-35325591 GCA_035128595.1 Eptatretus atami
CCCCCCCCCCCGCAGTGGGGGAACAAATGCATGTTTGCTATTATTCACCACATGGGGCATAGAAATAGTTATAAACTAGGTCACTCGGTAGAGCGCATACCTCCACCACGTAATGCCTGATCCACGAGAACATATCGGGCCCAATACATTTTTGAAATATCATGCTACATTATTGTTTGTATTAAGTGAAATATCACTATATTAACCAGGGAACCACTGGTAAGCATGGATGACCCACAAAATATATAATGGAGAAGAAAGTTAATGCCTATGGAATTTTTTTTTTAATGCCATGAACAAACTTTGGTACATCATGGGTGATAAAGGTTGTGGTCAAGTTTCATTGAAATTGTGTGCGTGGTTTCAGAGATGAGAGCAAATACATATTTTAGGAGTCAACCACCACATAAAATCCCTTGGACCCCAAATTTATTTTAATGCCATGAACAATCTTTGGTACATCATCGGTGATGAAAGTTGTGGTTAAGTTTCATCGAAACTGTGTGTGTAGTTTCTGAGAAGAAATCAAATACATATTTTTGGGAGCAACACCCCTTAAAGCCCCTTCGAGCCCGATTTTTCTCATGTCAATGACAAACTTTGGTACACATGTGGGGAAGGAGGTTGTACTGAGGTTTCATCGAATTGTTTGTCTTTTCTGAGAAGAAAGAAAGTATCTATTTGGTGGGGGGGGGGGGGTGGAGGGGTCCCCCCCCCGGGTAAATACCCTCTGTAGACCCCCTCAGATGCCGATTTTTTTAAATGCCGTGAACAAACCTTGGTAAATCACAGGTGATGAAGGTTGTGGTCAAGTTTCATCAGAATTGCATGTCGAGTTTCTGAGAAGAAAGCAAATAGGCCGGGGGCCAGTTTGTTCATGACCTGAGAAAAATCGGGCTCTAAGGTTGCTACCTTGCACCCCCCTGCGACAATTTTTCACTGATACCACAGTGTTCATATATATATTTATAATATCCCAAGTATCAGAAAAAAGATGTTCCAGAAAAATAATTCATTTGCACTATGCTTTATTAAGCTGTTTCCATTTTGCATGTAATTAAGCTATCCAAACATTATTCTACATCTCTGACAACAAAGGAAATATGTTGACTTTATTCCTTGACCCTCCAACCATATGTGTAGATTCCTCATTTACAAATTTCCATGTACCAGAAGTTGGATATTTACGAAAATGAGAATTTCCATAATGGCGGATCCTAATTAGCATATCAATGCATTTAAAATTATTTCCACTACTTTTACTCAAACAGAAAATAGTTATGTTTCCCTTAAACACCAACAGACATCATAAGTCGCAGTTATGTATTATATCAGGCCCAGGTAATTAATTGTATTGATTAATCTGATTTCGATGATTTTTCGAACGATTCATTGTGCTTTGTATTTTATGCTAATTAGCCGACTTAAAAAAATTCAAAAATTTTAATATATTTTTTGCCAACCTGGCTTGTATCTGGCAACACTCAAGTAATGTTTTTTGACAAAAAACTGACATGTGTGGTAATTACAAGGAAAGAAAATGGAAATTCTTGCATAGAGAGAGATTGAAAGCAAGCAGCCAGAGCAAAGGCGAGAAGGACCCGCTGCAGCTGGACGATATCAGAGAAAAGAAAAGAATAGAGATGAGAGCATACAGACAAAAGAAGAAAGACAGACAGTGACTCGGGAAAGCTGGATTCGCCATTAGAGTCGGGACGATCCATTCGCTGCGAAAGAACGCAGGAGAAAGCAACTGGAGCGGAAGAAAGAGGAATCGAAAAGAGAAGGAAGGCCTAATCAGTCTGAAGAAGAAGTTGGTGTGTGCAATACACAGAATTGGAGACTGAGGGTACAACTGAAAAATAAATAATTCTATTTACATGTGATTGTTCATGTTGTTTGTTGGTGTTAATGACTGTAGCGTCCGTATACCGATACATTCGGATTTTGACAGGCACACTTTGGAACGCTGTAATTTTGGCATCAAGTATCCTTATCAAACATTTCAAAGAGTGCCACAAAGGAAATCATGTGTACTGTTGATAAAAAGCAACAAACTCAACCATAACTCAAACTAATAATTTGACAAAATTGCACCATCGATGCACACCCTGATCTTGGAAGACCCGATAAAATTTATCTATCTAAACAATCCTTGGGAGAGCACACCCAAACTGGATATCACCCTCAATTACTAATGCACAAACTGTATATTTTCCCTACCTCCAAATGCATATTATACACATCACATAGCAGCATGGGAGAGGCTTCGTGGTGGAGTGCGTAAAGCTTGTTGCATTTTCTCATTGGGGTGGGTTCAATTCCATGTTTATTCAGCAAAATTTCCGTTCCTTCAATGGGATGGCATCGATACAGGAATGTTTCTTAGGGACAAAATTGTTGTGAAGCTGCAAACCATGAAAAGTATGGGTCTCCAGCACACCACTAAAGCAACAAGAACATTACAAACAGCATATAGAGCAACACAATAATTGTAATCACAATATTAAAATTCAGCAACTGCAATCCATTAAAAATAACTCACATTAAGACATGTAACAAGAGTACAGTCAGGAAGGGGAATTGTCTATCTCCGGATAGCACATGAAGATTGCCTTGGTGGGTGATGCAACAGTGCATGGTGGAATGTTTGTTGCGCATATCATTGCCACCGGAGTTGCAGAGGCCAGTCAAGTATGTGAGGCAGCAGCTGTGCAATGACTACTTCACCTTAAACTCATCTCACACAACATCCGATCATCATGCACACCCTCACTCAATCATACCTTTACAGGTCTTACAGTGATGAGCGAGTAGTGCCAGCAGCAGGTGAAGGTGACATCGGATGCTGCAAGCTACTGACTTGCATAGAGATGATCTGGGGGCATTGGTCGATTGTATTGGAGTGGCAGTATTGCCGGCAGCACTTCAGATGACTGACCAGTCCTGTTTAGGTTTGCACTGGTCACCCTTTGGGGAAGCCAAGAAAGGAGGCCTAAAAATTGTCTGCTCCACACAGCCTGGCATGTCAGCACGGCTGAGGGGTTCTCTCCAACAGTGGTCGATATCCAAGGAAAGACAGTGAGAAAAAGAGTGTGCCCTGCTGATAGGAGCATGGAATGTGCAGTCATTCATGGATGTAGGCTCCAGCCTGGAATTGACAACAGCTTTGGTGGCCAAGGAGTGCGTCGCTATAATATCGACATTGCGGTACTGACCAAGTGTTGCCTGCCTTATGAAGGTCAGGTGATGGAAGTTGGTGCAGGGTACATGTTCTACGAGACGGCAAGCAGGCCGAATGAAGACCGCATCCATGGAGTAGGCCGAGCAGTCAGCCTGTCCTTGCTGACAAACTGATGGCACTGCAAAGTGTGCTAACAAATGTTTAATGACAGAAGGATTAAACTCGCAGACACCACCACACAACCATAATCAGTGTGTACGCTGCAACTAACATCTTCCGATGAGTCCAAGAGCGCTTCATTGAAAATCTACAAACCTCTGTCATTCGAACCAAGGACAAGTTGTTGGGGGACTTTAACGCCTGTGTTAGGAGGCAGCACATCCTCTGGCCAGGCACAATAGGAAGAAATGGAATGGGAAACAGTAACAGGAATGGCACTCGATTGCTGTATTTTATGCAGAACACTCTCTAGTCTTACTAACACTATCTTCAGGTGGCCAGACAAGTACAACACCTCTTGGCAACACCATGTCCAAAGATCCTTGACTACATCATAGTCCGGCAGTAAGACATCAGTGACGTACACATTACCATAGCAATGTGTGGAATAGCCTGCTGATGGATCATCTTATTACTCAAAAAGATTGCAATAATCGTTGCACCACGTCAGCACAAGATTGGCTATTGCTTTGCAAGTGGATAGCAGTCTCACACCTGCATGATCTGATGATCCACAAGGAGGTAAATGCCAACATTACTGAGGCCTCTCAGACGACCATCCAGTCATTGACATCGAAGCACGAGTGGCATAGCTTCAAGACCTCTATTTTCCAGGCTACTGTCGACAGGCTTGGTATGGCCAAGAGGAAGCAGCAAGACTAGTTTGATGAGAGCAACCTGGAAATTGCAAAGATTCTTAATAGAGAAAGGAGCAGCTTTCCACGACTGGCTGATCGATAAGACAAATTATGTGAAGCGAACAGATATGTTACTGCCCGTAATGATGTCCAGAGGAAGATCTGAGTGACGACAGACCATTGGTGGTCTAGGAAAGTGGCAGAAATGCAATCTATACATGCAATGATAGTAAAGCCTCTAAATGTAGCTAAGAGGGTGTATGGCCTACCATCTCGAAATTTAGCTCCACTCCACAGTGCTGTTGGCAACTGGCTCCAAAAGCCCCCATTTTGGACTATGTCCAACAGGGACTAATAATGAGTTATTGCTGGCTATTAATCTGTTTGACATCCTTCATTGTTTTGAACAAGGGCCCTTTTTCGGAATTCAAACAAAGGAATATACATGCCAAAATTGATGAAATTCACCATCTCATAATGCATATTGGTTCTATCTCACTCACAATCAAATCCAATATCTCTGTTTCATACTCTCCTAATCCCCAAATTATCATTTGCAAACTCACTTTGCTGTTTTGTTGGGGGGAGGCTGTCAAGGCCAACAATGAGCTTCTGGTGTGCACAGAGTAGGCTCTTGTTTCAACTGACAACATATGCCGTTCTCGTTCAGGATGGCTGCATCAAAGAAAGCACACATTGGAAAAAACGTAATTTTCAGCCTTCTGTGCCAAAGTCAAAGAAAAAAAAATGCCAAGGCCAGCAAAAAAAACAGCACCACAGTAAACCTAGCCACAGCAACGTGAAAGTTGCACACCATGACGCATGGATGACCAGCTGTTGGATTGCATTTGTAAGCAAGTCACCTGACAACTTTCTCCACTCATCCAAAAATGAGCACGTGACCACATAAAGCATGTTTGTATCCTGTAAAAAATTACATCAATGAGCATGACTTTCATCAAATGAAGACATACTTAATCAATAGAACAGCAAATGAAAAACCCAGACTTTCCAAATGTATTACATCTCATTAGGTATTAGGTCTAAATGGAAAAAAGCAAAGTGAAGTCATGTCACATGGGTAATTCGATATCTACATATTTGTCATACCGATGGCCAGCAATCAAGGTCAGGTCTGTTGCAGTTTGCAGTGAGGAAAGAAGTGTAGTGGACTGCTCACTGGCCACCAACTGCTTCACTTCTTCTGCCTGGTCCTTGCAGTGAAGCAATTTTCCAAAAGATCAATCAATGTTATTTTTTTTTTAAAGAACAATAATTGAAAGAACAATCAATTCCTGGATGAAATAACATTCTTTCAATCAAAAAATAAATTATACGTTACAGCCTGTAACAATTTGGTGTTAGTTTGTTACTGTGTGACCTGATGGCCAATTTTTAATTCTCATAAAATATCAGATAACAAATGCCTTCTAAAACTAGAGAGTTCATAAAACATGATATCCTGCACAATGTTCAAGTGTATACTTCAATTTTAATACAATAATGATGTTAAAGATCATAAAAAAAACAAAACACGGAAGTTTAGCGCAACTGAAGCGGTCTGATACACCACCTGAGGCACTGTCAGGTCAGATTAGATCTGTGACTTGCTACAGGTAACGTGTATACCTGTACTAACTGTTTTTCATGGTCGGGTTGGCGGCAACTAAACCATCTCCCCAACCAAGTTTGGTGAGGAGGGTGTATGATATGGACACCCAGCAGAATTAAACACAAAACTGGTCAAAGGGCGGAGGAGCTCTTGTGAGCCAACGGCCATCATATCTAGTACCCAACTGTGTCTGCGGACTCCTCCTGCAGTTGGTTACTTTTTATGAGGAGGTCCGTGGCAGGATTTGCACTCCGGCCACGTAAAACACTTAATTCCTCAAACATACCAAAAGAAAAAATAATCTCAAAACGCACTCCTTGGGAGTACCTCCTGTGCAGCTGCCCTTCGCAGGGAAGCTCACCGGATTTCGCGATTGGGGCAAAGCCTTCGGACGCCCAAACTTTGATGATAGGATGGACACCACGGGGTAACGTTCCAGGGTCAGATTGTGGTAGTGTGTGTCGGGGTGGTGCTGAGGTGTCATCTAAGAGATGGCGGTCTCCTTGGTAACCTGAAGTAGTCCTTCGGGTGGGTGCCCGGAATGTCCTATCCCTGAGAGGATGATCACTTGTCTGTTGTCATCTGAGCTGAGAGCGTTTGACATCGGTATTGCAGCACTCTGAGGTTCGGAGACTGGATTGCGGCAAGATCATGGCGGGTGGTTACACCTACTGTTGTCTGGTCGCTCTGATGGCTACCATGCCCAAGGAGTTGCTGTAGCTGTGTCCAATAATAATTGAGTTCACACTGGTCAACGAGCTTATTATGAGACGAAGCATTCGTCACTCCACGGGTGTCATTTCAATGGTCTATGTATCTGCTTGACTGAGGCGAGTGATCTCACCATGAAGGATGCATTCTATGCCATGCTCCAGTCTATGGTTGACCAGCGCCCCAGGTGAGATACTCTTTTAATCTTGAGGATTTCAATGCATCGACTGGAACTGACAGGGATGGTTATGACACATGTGTTGGTCCCCATGGGTCTGGAACTGTGAACCAGAATAGCACCAAGTTCCTTGACTTTGCAAGAAGTCATGGACTGTGTGGATGGTTCATTGTTTCAGTGCCCACAGGCTCATCACTGGACTTGGTATTCCAATGCTGGTGGTGTGGCAAAGGAGATTGACCATGTGCTCGTTGATGGTGCTGGAGGATAATCCAGAACTGCAGGGTCTACCGAAGTTCTCATTTCCTCAATACTGACCACAGGCTTGTTGTAGCAACTCTGAAGTTGCAGCTTATATTTCAAGAGAATGGTACCATCCAGCCTAAGAGTGAGAGGGTAGCTAAGGAGTTTGTGAAAAGGCTGAGTGAGATTTGGGGGTCTGGGTGCTCATCCTTGTCACCATCCTTGATGTTGCCGGTGGATGTCTTGGAACTCAACAGAGGGCGAAGAAGAATTTTGTCTCTCAAGGGACACTGGATACCATTGACCAGAGTCAAGGGCCAGGCTGAATGGCAGAGCTGAGCTGATCAGGGAGCTGAGGCGTAAACTGTACGTGCACTAAGGGTGGACAAGGAGGCCTATGTGCGAATAAATCTGTGAGGGGGTAGAGCATCACCTGTGGACAGGTGATGCTCGTCCTGCTTACAGGGAAATTCCCGCATTGCGTTCCTCCAAGCCCGTCCTCGATGTACTGCAGTTAGAGCAGAGGGTGGTGGGCTCTTGACAGAGGAGTCTGAAGTGAAGGCCGATAGGCCTGTTACTTTGAGCGGCTCTACCAGGCTGACCCACCAGCTGTTGAGTTGGATGTCAGGGGTGTTACTATCCCTATTGCTGACCCTCCAATCAACTGTGGACCACTTCATTTGTGGAAACACAGACTGCTGTGAACCGGTTGAAATGGGGTAAAGCCCCTGGGATTTTTGGCATAAATGCCAAACTTCTCAAGGCCGCTGGAATCCTGTACTCTGTCATTGCATGCAGTTCTGTGCTCTGCCTGGAATACAGCATCAACCCAACTGACTGGAAGAGGGGCCTTGTTGTCCCTATCTGAAAGGGGAAGGGTGATCGCCAGGACTGCAACACACTACCGAGGGGGTGACGCTGCTCTCAGTGCCGGGCAAGGTCTTTACTCGGATAATTCTTGATCGGGTTAGCCACCATCTACTTGAGCAACAGTGCCCAGAGCAATCAGGCTTTACACCAAAGAGGTCAACGATTGACCTATCCTTGCTCTTCGGGTCATCACCGAATGCAGACGAGAGTTTCGGCAGGGCTGCTTGCAGCCTATGTTGATCTCTGTAAGTGTAAAGCATTTGATTCAATGAATCGGGATTCCCTCTGGAGGATTCTTGGTCTTCATGGGATGCCACCAAAACTGATCAATCTGATGTATGAATTATACTCTGGTACTGAGAGTGCTGTGAGATGTGGTGATACAATCTCTGACCTATTTCCAGTTGTTAATGGAGTCCGTCAGGGGTGTGTACTGGCACCATACTTTTCAGCACTTGTATGGACTGGATTCTGGGGAGGATGTAGGAGAGATCAAGTTGCGGTGCATCGTTTGGGAATGTCAAGATCTCTGACCTTGATTTCGCAGATGATGCAGTCATCTTGGCGGAGACTCTGGATATCCTTTGGGGGCCCTCGACGTGCTGAATGAGGAGTCGGAGCCGTTGCAATTTCGGGTTTCCGAGGTCAAAAGTAAGATAAAGGGCTTTCAATGACATCTTGGATGCTGCTATCCTGTCTGTACCTGTTTGTCGCAAGGACGTTGAGGTCACGGAGAGATTCACTTACCTTGGCAGTGATATTCATGTCTCTGCTGGCTGTGAGCCAGAGGTCAACAGATGTCTGGGTCAGGTGTGGGGATTCGTGGATTCACTGAATCATGGGGTGTGGCACTGCCGGTACCAGTGCGGGAGGATTAAAGTCCGAGTCTTCAGGTCTTGGTGCTTCCAGTCTTGCTCGTGGATGTGAGACTTGCAGAGGGATCTGAGATGGAGACTTAATTCCTTTGGTACCAGGTCTCTTCGGAGAATCCTTGGCTATCGTTGGTCGGACTTGTGTCCAACGAGCGGTTGCTGAGAAGACTCAAATGAGATTTGTTACCTGCATAGTCCGTGAGCGTCAGCTGTGGATGTATGGACATGTGGCTCCTTTTCCTGACGCTGATCCTGCTCACCAGATTTCTTTCAGCGAGGGAGCCTCGTGAGTGGATGAGGCCAATGGGCTGACCATGTGCCTCGTGGTTGCAGCAGATTGATCAACATCTTAAGGAGATGGGTATGGGCCAGTAATCCGCCTGGGGATGGCCAGACGGAGGTACCGGCGGAAAGTGGAAGCAGAGACACACTGCTCTGGCACATGCTCCCATACCTGACCTGACCTTATGCAGGTAACAAGACAACGGAGTCACATTTTAAGAGATTGGGGCTTTATTAATCATCATAGAATGCAGCACTAATCAGCATTGAACATAGCAATAATGGTGGTCTCTTCTTCACCCCGATACTGCACTCTCTCTCATGTCATGCCCATTTTCCAGGGGCTGCGTTTGATGGCTCCTATGAGATACACCACCTTACAGACTTGTCAAAGCAATGGCAGATCTGGGGGGGAGGGGGGGATCAACGGGTGCATGTGAACCCCTCCTCCCTTCCACCCTTCAATTATGTCACATGATCGTTGTGCGAGATATCACTGGACAATCGGCAATCACAAGTCTTTTGCTTTCACTCGGCAATAAATCCGAGCCGTGCTACTTTTTGCTGCTGGTTCTGTGTTAATCCCTGTGCTCATGTTTAGTTATGGCTCCGAAGAGAAAGTAACATTTTCGGGATCATGTCCGACAGCAAAGCGCAGTACAATCCTCAACTATTTCACCAGATCATGAAAGTTTCAGTGGCTACATCATCGATTATTATAATTAATGATTTGATGATCCGCAATGGTGAGTTTAGGTTTAGTGCTCAGGGTCATTTCGCCACATTCTGTGCTTGTCGTTCGAATATTTTCATTGATTTGTAATGGAAACATTTTGTGTATTACATTGTTGTTGTAAAGATCCATCGCAAAGATTCCAAAAACTTCAGATTTTCTTTAGAATCAGTTAGTGACAGGCCTGAGGTCTTGTCAAGTAGCTCGATATTCCCAAATTTTCCTGTGGAGGATATAGATTTATGGCCGGACACTGCTAGCTCTGGATAAATTAACCGGTTTTTCCTCGATGATTACATCGACTTGAATAAGACTTTTTGGTATATTTCACAATATGAGAAATCTTAACCTTAAGTGAACCTCCCACCTTAAAAAATTTCTGGATCCGCGCTGCAAAGTACTGCAGAACTGAGGTTTTTTGAAGTATTATGAGGGGGATTTATGTTCTAGTGTTCAAGTATATAATTCAATTTGAAAAAAAGGTTTAAAGAAGTTTAAAGGCATATAAATAAATTAATTCCAGGTTTTAGCGTTGTTGTACCCAGTGTCTATTTACACACCATATCCAACACGTTACATTACTTCTTCCTGTCTGTTTCATTAGAATCAGTTAGTAACAGGCCTGAGGCCTTATCGTCAAGAGCTCGATATTCCCAAATTTTCCGGTGGAGAATGTAAATTTATGGTCGGACACTGTGTCCTTTATGACATCCTTAAAACAGTAAGTTCCTGTTTGGAATGATTTTTAGCTCCCCTCATACGTAGTTTCGGAGAGTTTATGGGATGGCACGTCGTCCGTCCATCACGATTTCAATGAAACTTTACCACAACATCCATCACCGTGTATGTACCAAGGTTAATAAACATGTGGGGATCGAGATAGGATGCACGTCGCCGTCATCACGATTTCAATGAAACTTTACCACAACATCCATCACATGTATGTACAAAGGTTAATAACATGTGGGGAAAAAGCACGCCCAGACCAGGAATTGAACCCAGGTCCTCTGGCGAACCGTACCAGTGCTCTGCCATCTGAGCTATATGGGCAACCCATGATCTGGACACGCAATTCTCCCACATATTGATGCCGCTCTCTTGCCCTTGCTGTTTTGGGGCACTCGCTGCAACCATGGGAGCAGCGAGGGCATGTCAAGGAAGAGTCCCCCCCCCCCCCGCAGTGGGGAACAAATGCATGTTTGCTATTATTCACCACATGGGCATAGAAATAGTTATAAACTAGGTCATCGGTAGAGCGCATACCTCCACCACGTAATGCCTGATCCACGAGAACATATCGGCCCCAATACATTTTTGAAATATCATGCTACATTATTGTTTGTATTAAGTGAATATCACTATATTAACCAGGGAACCACTGGTAAGCATGGATGACCACAAAAATATATAATGGAGAAGAAAGTTAATGCCTATGGAATTTTTTTTTTAATGCCATGAACAAACTTTGGTACATCATGGGTGATAAAGGTTGTGGTCAAGTTTCATTGAAATTGTGTGCGTGGTTTCAGAGATGAGAGCAAATACATATTTTAGGAGTCAACCACCAAATAATCCCTTGGACCCCCAAATTTATTTTAATGCAATGAACAATCTTTGTACATCATCGGTGATAGAAGTTGTGGTTAAGTTTCATCGAAACTGTGTGTGTAGTTTCTGAGAAGAAATCAAATACATATTTTGGGAGCAACACCCCTTAAAGCCCCTTCGAGCCCGATTTTTCTCATGTATGAACAAACTTTGGTACACCATGGGAGAAGGAGGTTGTACTGAGGTTTCATCGGAATTGTTTGTTTTTTCTGAGAAGAAAGAAAGTATCTATTTGGGGGGGGGGGGGGGGGTGGGGGAGTCCCCCCCCCGGGTAAATACCCTCTGTAGACCCCTCAGATGCCGATTTTTTAAATGCCGTGAACAAACCTTGGTAAATCACAGGTGATGAAGGTTGTGGTCAAGTTTCATCAGAATTGCATGTCGAGTTTCTAGAAGAAAAGCAAATAGGCCGGGGGCCAGTTTGTTCATGACTGAGAAAAATCGGGCTCTAAGGTTGCTACCTTGCACCCCCTGCGACAATTTTTCACTGATACCAGTGTTCATATATATTTATAATATCCCAAGTATCAGAAAAAAGATGTTCCCAGAAAAATAATTCATTTGCACTATGCTTTATTAAGCTGTTTCCATTTTGCATGTAATTAAGCTATCCAAACATTATTCTACATCTCTGACAACAAAGGAAATATGTTGACTTTATTCCTTGACCCTCCAACCATATGTGTAGATTCCTCATTTACAATTTCCATGTACCAGAAGTTGGATATTTACGAAAATGAGAATTTCCATAATGGCGGATCCTAATTAGCATATCAATGCATTTAAAATTATTTCACTACTTTTACTCAAACAGAAAATAGTTATGTTTCCCTTAACACCAACAGACATCATAAGTCGCAGTTATGTATTATATCAGGCCCAGGTAATTAATTGTATTGATTAATCTGATTTCGCATGATTTTCGAACGATTCATTGTGCTTTGTATTTTATGCTAATTAGCCGACTTAAAAAATTCAAAAATTTTAAATATTTTTTTGCCAACCTGGCTTGTATCTGGCAACACTCAAGTAATGTTTTTTGACAAAAAACTGACATGTGTGGTATTACAAGGAAAGAAAATGGAAATTCTTGCATTTTTGTGGGAATTATTGTCTTTAAGTCAAATTTAATTAATATGCAAATGAGCTAATTAGCATAAATAAAATATATTTTAATACGTAAATGTATAAGCTTTAATTTGACACCAATTTTGTGATTTTATGTTTAGATTTGACAGAGATATTGACATTTTGCCGATCTTTGTGAGATTCGTCTATTTTTGATTGGTTGCCATGGAACAGCTTAATAAAGCATAGTGCAAATGAGTTATTTTTTGGGAA
>CM068961.1:35369646-35394616 GCA_035128595.1 Eptatretus atami
GTGTTCGATGGGGTTGAGGTCAGGGCTCTGTGCAGGCCAGTCCAGTTCTTCCACACCGATCTTGACAAACCATTTCTGTATGGACCTCGCTTTGTGCACGGGGGCATCGTCAGGCTGAAATAGGAAAGGGCCTTCCCCAAACTGTTCCCACAAAGTTGGAAGTACAGAATTGTATAGAATGCCATTGTATGCTGTAATGTTAAGATTTCCCTTCACTGGAACCAAGGGGCCGAGCCCGAACCATGAAAAACAGCCCCAGATCATTATTCCTACTCCACCAAACATTACAGTTGGCACTATGCCATCAGGCAGGTAGCATTCTCCTGGCATCTGCCAAACCCAGATTCTTCCATCGGACTTGGTGGAGTACTGCTCCCCTCTTTAGGCTGGCACCCCTGCCTCACACCTTGCCTTCTTGATCCTGTGGAAAGCAAGGCCCACAAAATCATTGTGATCTCCCATAACAAAGCTGAAATCTTAGCTTGGTACTCTCAACGGAGACAGGTTGGTGGTCTCTCTGTGTTTTACCACCTCCTTTCTGGTTTTGCACTCTCTGCTTACTATTGGCTCTGTCCCTCACATGTATCTGTAGAGGCACACCATCCAGCAGCAATCCCCTTCTGGTGAAACTCTCAAAATCCAGAATTACTGCTCACCTCCACGCATGTGTTCCCTTTTTAAATTTTTCCTGCCTGTCAACTTCCACATTCTCTTCAATCTCATTCTCCCCTCCAGGTCTTCAAACAGGTGTTCACCACCATCTCAAATTATCCCCCATCCAAAACCACAATCTTTTCTATCCCAGTCAACCACCACAATCTTTTCTATCCCAGTCAACCACCCCCCCCCCCCCAACCTCCAGTTTTTACTTCATGAGAGTTTGTTTTGATATACCTCATATCCACTCCTATATCTATGAGCCTGGACTCTGTACACCAAAATATTATATATATATATATAATATATATATATAATATATATATATATATTAATATATATATATATATATACAGTCCATCCCCCATTTATCGCGGGGGTTACGTTCCAAACCCCCCGCGAGAAGTGAAAATCCCGCGATGGAATGGACGCCTCCCCAAAAAATGCCTAAAAATGCCTATTTTTTTTTTATAACGCGGTGTATAAACAATGATTGGGTTTGATTTCTATATTGCGAATGTTAAACGCTGTGCGGTGTATTAACACGATTGGTTTGATTTATATCGAGTGAATATTTAACCGCTGGGTGGTGTGTAAACACGATTGGGTTTGATTTATATCGAGTGATTATTTAACGCTGGGTGGTATAAACACGATTGGGTTTGATTTTATATCGAGTGAATAATTTAACGCTGGGCGGTGTGTAAACACGATTGGGTTTAATTTATATCGAGTGATTATTCAACGCTGGGTGGTGTATAAACACGATTGGGTTTTGATTTCTCTATTGCGAATATTAAACGATGTGCGGTGTATAAACACGATTGGGTTTGATAGGCTCCTGATGTTGGCTTGGTCCTTCTTGATGTAGCGTATGGTCGATTCATTCAAACCGTAATGGCGTCCAACATCGCGGCAAACCTTTTCCTTCCCGAAGCATATCGAGCACCTTCTCCTGGAGCATCAGGACTTTCCTCTGGCGCTTCGGTTCCTTGCCAGAAGCCTTAGACGGTGCAGGGGCGTTTGGGCGGCATCGTAGGGCTTGGAAAAAACGTAGAAAATATTCGAAGTTCACAAGCGAAACTTGTGTCTCGTGCATTGTGTGACTGGTCGAGCGCCACAGCGTTATAATTTATTGCTTAAATAATTTATATTTTATATATTATTACCGCGATATACCGGGGAATCCGCAGAAAAAAATTAGTTAGGTTCCAAGGGAAAACCCGCGATGAAGCGGGGGCACGATAGGTGAACTGCAATATAGCGGGGGATTACTGTATAGGCCGTTTTTACAGCCATTTTTCCCTGCTGTGCAGGGGTTGGGCTTTTTCTTGAGGCAATGTGTTTTTATGGCCGGATGCCTTCCTGACGCCAACCCTGGTCGCCTCTTACGACACACAGGGATATGGTACAACCTATTCTACCGGAGCAACACCGGGACCAGTACACTGGTACTCATTTCGCCGACCTCAGAAGGATGACAGGCTGAGTCAACCCCCTGGTGTTAATTCAGCATCCAACGGGGCTATAAACTCAGGACCCTGGGATCCCAAGCCGCCAGCCTAACCACTAAGCCAACACCAGGATATTATATATATATACTGTATGTATGTGTATATAATATACTGTATGTATGTGTATATATATATACTGTATGTATGGCTATATATATATATGTATACACTGTATGTGTATATAAAATATATATCATACAATTATATATATATTATATATATATATATATATATAATTTTTTGTTTTTTTAAACAAATAAGAGTTGTCAAACCAGTGCAGAGAAAATTAATAATTCCTGCATTACTTTGCCAATCAAAATTTACTCCCCTCAGTCAAATCTACACAGAGCTCTTCCATGTTATTGAAAATTTAAAGGTGCACCCATCAATTGGGATGATAAACGGTCGAACAACATTATTGTCTCTGCGGAAACCTATTTCACCCAAACCCTGACTGAATATGCCTGGTGTTGGCTCAAGTTGGGGTGCGGGCCTTGGATCCTTGGGTCCTGAATTCAAATCCCGCTCAGCTGTTGAATTAATACCAGGTGGGGTCGACTCTGCCTGTCATCATTCTCCGAGGTCGGCAAAATGAGTGCCAAGCATTCTGGTTATACTGTGTCGGAGTGGCGACCCATCCAGGATTGTGCCCAAAGCCAAGTAGACTGCTTAAGCAGCACCAATGCTCTGAACAGAGTGTGGTCCCAATCTCTCCTCCTCCTCTCCTGACTGAATCTTCTTCATCCTAAAGCAAAGTGTTCTGGTTGAAAATGCTCAAGCATGCATGCACATACATACCAGGGTTGTTTTCAACATGGTGCTGCATATAAATTAGTCAGAAAATAAATTATAAGGCTTTCTACAGTGATGCAGTTGTACTGTTAAGTGTTTCCAAAATTATTACAGCTTGATGGAGTGTATATATGTATGTATGTATATATATATGTTGTTATGGTTGTGGGGGTAAATGGAGGAATTTAATTGGAATGTTAGGATTGAATAGAGTTGTTTGTCTGTGGACGTGCAGGAGACATCTCCATGTAAATAAGTAGGGAGACTGTGAGCTTAAGTGTTACGTGTCACCACACGGGGGGTGGTGCGGTGTTAATTATATAGGATAAGAATAAGTTCCCCCAGTATGTGATTGCCCCCCCCCATAACCTAGTCCTACGTTTTTGCATTACAAGCGAGCCAAATGTGCTGAGTAGCAAAAGCCATGCCTCCAAGGCTGATGATTGATGGGCGTGACATCAGAAGCGAGGCAGGTGTGCCGAAACAGACAAAGAGGCCCACCCTTCTCGGTTTTGTGCGAGTAAGCCATGCCCCCGGAGGTAGAGCGGTGGTTGGTTTTGGTGTGTACGTCAGACAGAGAGATCTGGAGGAACGCACGAGGTCGGTGTGGGCGCAGTTTGTAGTCGTGGTAGGAAGTGGCTAGGACAGAGAATCTCAATGGCTCTCTAGCTGACATGACGAAGTGGGCTTTCTTCGAGCCATAAAGAACGACGGCGTGATTCTCGTATCCCATGCTGAGCGATTTGGTTTGCTTGCGTGAAGCGAGACACTTGGTCATCGACTTCTTGGCTGGTCGTAGGAGATGGGCCCGAAGCCTTGTGTATGTCACTGAAGGCGACGGCACGATTCTGCAAAGCCACGGCGTCGTGAGTGATGATCCACACAAAGAAACTGCACGGGGTCTCTGAGCTTGGTGTTGAATACCGCTCTGAATTGCCTGTGGTACATCGTTCCTGCTGCCGAGGAGTGGCTTGGCACCATTTTTGACACGTCTACGAAGCACCTCGATTCCAAGTTTCCATAAGACCACCTCTGACCAAGCTAAGTGCCAAAATAAAGGAAGGATTTGCTTTTATTTGTTTCCCCTTGTCTGTATTTAAGGTCTGTGTTGAGGCACCTCAATTTAGACATTAGAATAAATTTACCTCACATATTATTATATATTATGATTATTGTCCTTTGTAAATATTTGGTCTATTTTCATTAAATCTGTTTATTTTTTAAAGGTTGCAGTGTCCGTGTATTTGTCGCTGGGGTTCGAGTATAACCCCCCCTCCCCGTTAGTCCATGGGCCAGGCATATATCGGTACAGTATCTGAGGAAACCAACTTTAGGGTCTAAGCTTATTGGTAGGACTATATGATTATTTAATATGTGATAACCGTTTCCATGAAGAGCACAGCTTAGTGTAATGTATTTTGCATTTTTTACCCATTTTACATTCTGAGATTTGACGTTTTGGGGAGGAAATCAACAATGGACTATTGACACATCCCATGGAAGGTAATATCATTCAATAACAGCTAGGATATGCCAGATTTGTTATCTGCACACTTACAACAAGCATACTTTCCCATCTTGAGGCACATCTCGTTCAGATCGCACCACGAACCCCATTCGAACGTATTCCCATGGATTAGGAAGATCGAGGAGACTGTCAAACAAGACACACAGACACCTGAGGAACGAAAGGATTCAGCCTGAATCCAGGAGCTGTGACCGCGATACTATCTGACGGTCAGATTACGCAGTATGTAACTTGGGCACCTCGAGGGGATATGGTAGGTCGAAGTCATCCCAGCCTGAACATCCAGATCTGCCGTTAACCTAGGATTCTGGAGGGATGAGGACTGACACCAATTCCGTTGGTGATCTCATGGAGAAAGCTGCTGGATCCACAGAGTCCTGATCAAGCACAATTTGTCAGCTTGTCGACCCTACTGTGCTCCTCTCTGATGTTGCCAAATACCTCCCTCGCTGCTCGCCAACGGTAGGAGAGGAGGCATACCAGGATTTTCAAGGAAGAAACGCCTGAGACAAATCCACAACTGCCACAGTTATAATAACAAGATGACAAAAAAGGAACTTGAAAACATTCACCACATCCGGAAGAAACCAACCAGCAATGTGCAGGCCAAGAATTTGTTCTCAAGGCTGACGGGAACCTGTTTCGGGCACATGATCCTCGTTGCTCAGAGTGAGATTCTGCACAGAGAGATTCTTGGCAGCACCCTGCGGGCCCTGTGCCATGGTCAATTGCTAATTGGCGATGGATCTCCTGCGGGCAAGACGAACAAAGCCAACCCTTGCCAGAGAGCTGGAAAAGAGTGTTTTCTCCGCTGAAGTTATTGCAGAGCATCAGCAACTGTCCATTGATGGCATGAGCCTGGGTTACAGAAGATGAAAGGGAAGGACAAGACGTTTTCACCAGCTGGCTGTGAAGCGATACTGTAACTGGCTTTTCTTTCATGATGGAAGCCCAGAGTAACGCATTGATGTTTGTCTTCGATGTTTACCGAGAGAACGTCCATCAAAGACGCAGAGAGTTGCAACAGAGAGGTGCAAGCAACAGCAATCCAGTTCAGGAAGCATTGCACCGGGCCACAACATAGCAGTGGAGGAACTGCTCTGCAGCTCTTCCAACAAGGCAAGTCTATCAAGTTTCCTGGTAGAGGAGTGGAAAGAAACCCAAAAGCAGGGAGAAACTGAAGGAAAAGTTTGCTCTAGGTAACCTGCGAGGTAGGTCTGCTACAAAAGCTCACCAGGACCACTGGGGAGAAGTGCAGAGCTGAAAGTCCACGCAGGAGGAAGCAGACACCCGAATGGCCTCGCATGCTCTGCATGCAATGAGGCTGGTACAAGGCTGTGGTGATCACTGCCGAAGATACAGACTGTCCCGTGTCTGTTGTCTTGCCTTCAATAAGGGACATCCCATGCCCCGTGTATAGAATGGTGGTACGCAAACCCGCAACACGGTTCCTAGACATGACAAGCTTGCTTAGATCGATGGAGACAGTGTCCTGTGATGCCTGGTTGGACTGCACGTGTTCTCCGGTTGTGATTAAACCGTCCCATGGACTATAAGCTGCCAGTCTGCAATTGGTCATCACATCAAAATATGATCTATATATATATATATTACTATACACAATTCAAAATCATAACTAGGATTGGTTTTCTTAGATGGGTACCGACAAGTGGAATTTCTGGCACTGGCCCATGGACTATGTTGCTGTCTGTCTCTCCAGGTTGCCTCAGTCGCTCCGCCATTTGTGCCCACCCCTCCCGCGCGCGTTATATTTCTCAAGGATCAATGGTGTCCGTTCCTAATAAGGAAATGGCTCACTATCTGGGCTGGCAGTGTTGACCGCCCGTCACACAATTGGGTCCGGGGGAAATTAACCTGTCCGCCAGCTCCGCGCGACAAGTATAAATAGTTGATGTTTATGACTCGGGGCGGACTTTGTGCACCTCCCCCTTCCTCCACACCGAGAAACAAAAAGCACACACAACATAGAAGTAGGAAGCAGTTATGTCATAGTATTTTGTTTAGAAATTAAGTGAATTAAAATTTAATGATATAGCCATGTGTTGCCACCTGTATATCAGCATAAGGGTCGATCTTCCCATCCTCCACCCTTTCTATCGCTTTCTTTTTGTCACCATTCACTTCAATGGCCTTCCGTTACAAAAAAACTAACTCGCAAACCGCACTCACGTCAATTAGGCAACAACCACAATCACAGGACGATAAGGCAGAGACAGATGTGCTGGAGTCTTCTCACATGTTCTACTTCGTGCCCCCCCCAATCCCCGTTCTGTCAGGAGATTTAAAATATATATATATAATATATATTATTAATATAATATATATATTATAACCACAGATGAGCAGCAAATTCTCTCTCTCCACAGCGTTGTCTCAGAACAGAAGTTCAGAGAGCCTGTTCCCACAAGGATATATCTGCATGCACTTTCAATCAAGTTCCGCCATCCTTTTCATTTGGTTTCTCTCACACCTTCACACCTTCTCATTTCCAAACACTACATTCCTCAGACCAAACGCTTATTCCTTCATTTCACACGTTTGTTCAGATCCATGGCGGCTCCCGAAATTACATGGTCGGTGCACAGTCTTCAGCACCAGGCCGTTCCGGTGCTGCTTTTAAAAACACCAATACCCCGCATGTCAGATGAAACGAGTCCTCCGGAGCAAACAAAGCATTGTGCAAGTCGGATGGGGCTGTGAAAGTGTTCAAAAAAATTGGAATTCTTCCCGACAAGGTGAGTGAGGAAGCATGAGGAACAGATTCGGGCGCTTGGCTGTGGCGCGGTCGCTTCAGCGGAGCGGCCGAAGATTCACTGGGCGCATTTTCTCGACCCCCATTCTTTTTTTTTATCCTGTCTTTTACCCTCCCAAAACTTCTGTCATTCCTCACGTGTCCAGATCCAGTAACGTATTGATCTGCCAATGATGTTGATTGCAAGTTTTCTGTGGAATGATCGAAAGGGGTAAAGGAAAATGTACATCTATTTTTTATATGTGCTTAGAATCGCTTGCAAGCCGTGTCCGATTTCTCCCACCATTTTCTCTCTCTTCTGAATTCTCCCACCTATTATTTTGGTATTTGAAACTTCCCCACCATTTCCTCCAATCACTTTCGCCTCTTTCACCTCTTTGCCAGTGCAACTGTTGAATGTGCTGATATACTCCTGGCTTGTGGTTGATTGAAATGAACACTCTCCGGGAGCTATGGTCTGAGGTTGCAATTGTTACAGTACCCCATAATGAGGCACATGACGTTGGTTTACTGGCCAATTAATTAACCTTGTGCGTAGTCGCCGTCACAGTTCCTCATCCGCCTCTTCAATCTCACTGGTAAGGTAAACCAACTTGGGTCGTGAATAACCTGCCAGAAGTTGAGCGTTACAAGATGGTGGAGCTATCCAGAGGTTGGGCAATGTACATGTTGTCCAGGAATGCGATTTTTGAACCCGACCCCCTACATTGTCAGGAATTTCGGATTTCAGACCCAAGGCACGAAGCAATCAAACCTCAAAGTAATTAAGGAGTGATGAAGGAGAATGATAGGGATAGTGCTATGTCAGACCAAAAGCAGCAGGACCTAGGTGGGTTATAGACAGGCTTGACCCCTTCCCCATCTTCTGCATTAACCAACAAGGACTTTACTGCTGAGGTTCCACAGGTTGACATTGCACGACACTCAACTTATAGAAACAAATATGCGCGTGCTTCATTGACTTCATGGGTGCAGAATGAAAAGGAAGTCAAAAACGACTCGAGCATTATGCTCATGGTTGTTGCACTGGGTTAGGGGTGACTGCCTTCTGTGAAGGGTAACTTTACAATTATGTAATTGTTTCACACCACTGTTCTTTGTGTTAGACTTGGAAGATGATATCAACAGATGGTGTATGCCAGACTTGAAGAACTGTACAACATAAAATTCCGAGTGGTTGCTTTCACATGAGGATATTAACCACAGCAAACAAACAGTTATTAATCAAGAGTAAGATTCATTTTGATAACTTGCGGGTGACACTTCCATCATTCAAAATTGTCGATTCTTTCAGCCCGATAATAAACCTATCTGCCTTAACTCATCCATCTTAACTCAATCTTTAACTAATAAGTGTTTCTTACTCAATCCATCTTCACCGTCTGCACCTTCACGATGATGTCACTGAAGGTTAACACTCCCATTCATGCTGTTGCAAAATCTCAATCCTCGCAATAGTCACTGTAAAAGACACGTTACATCTTAACCAACTTCATGGAAACAAAGGGATGCCCCTAGAACGCTAATATTGCCAATTTGTTTTAGTGAGCTGTATAAACACGTTTTTTTCCTGATCGTCATGTTCATCACCATCCATTAACGCTGGATTTTTCAATTTATCAATTTATTTTCACTTCAACTCTGATCTCTTGGAAACGGTAAAACAAATTTCATATACATTTATTTTTTGGCATAGTTGTGGGGAATGACTAAAATTAATGCTGGTTGAAGCAGTAAAACATAACTTCCAGCGAGCATGCGAGCAGTGCTTTGTTACTTATCACCAACCAAAAATAAGACAGGGTTTTCCCACGGAACCTGTTCCACAGGTCCCTTGCTTTGTAACTCAATAAATACAGAACACTAAATTGTATAATTAAATTGAATTACCCACCCCTCCAGAATACAGTTAAAGTAGAAGAAAATAATAAATAGCACAGTACTGTACTCACGCGATAATGAACAGATTGCATGGGTGGCCCTGGAGATGTGTGGGTGGAAGGGAGAAGGTTAACCTCACCATGCTCATGATTTTTTTACACACATTTAATTTACAGCTAAAGTAATAAGAGTGGCGAGGACATCTTCGACGGACTGCTTGATGGAGTACAGATACAGGTCGTTGTCCACTTCATATGGTGTACGGTTTGGGAAATTTTACGAAAATTACACTCACAACAAAAGTTTTTTGATAGCACTCGTTATGACAGCCAAAGACAGTACACATGCAGATGAAAAAGAGGGCAATACCCTTGGCGGCTCACCTGGTAGTGGCTTGATAAGAAAAACAGGGAACCATGGTAAGCATGTGATGGACCCCAAAATATGTAACGGAGAGAAAGTTATGGATATTTTTTTCATGAAACAAACGTTTGGGACATATGGGTGGATGAAGGTTTTTTTTGCACAGGAATTACAAGAAAATTTTGCACAGGAAGGAGGCCATTCGACCCCATCATGCCTGCCGCCACACCAACACCAGAATTTATTAATTCTGTCAATACCCCCTTCCTCGTGTGTAGACTTTGGCTGCTGCAATGGGAATCATTTCACCGAACCTCGGAAGGATGATATGCTGAGTCAACCCCCGGTTTTGAATTCAGCGGCAAACGGGGCTTGAACTCAGGACCCTTGGATCCCAAGCACCACTGCTAACGCGAAGCAACCAGGTTAAAGTGGTTGTGGTCAAATTTCATAGGAAATTGTGTTTGGAGAGAGTTCCAGAAACGTTTAAAATTTCCCCATTGAGGAGTAGTGCTCCTTACAGAGCATTTAAAAGTACTGTATTACATTCTCTAACAATATTTTTTTTCTAATTGTAGTTGTCAATGAATTACATGTGGTTAGGTCATGCAAACAATTCATACCTGGGTGTCACACAATGAAACGAGTATCTGACGAATAGTCCGAAACAATTAACTTTTCTGACGTAGAAGTTGACAGTAGTCCCCTCACACATGTTTTTACAGGGAGAGGACTCTGTAAAATCACACACCATGGATTTTGTGAGGACAAACAAAGCACAGAACAATGCTAATATAAACAACTTCATTCGCAATTATTTATGATGACTCAAAGTTGAAATAATTTTCCCCAATGATTTAACCAAAGGTTAAGATGTAAAATAACCCCACCTTTGTTTTTTTTAAGCAAACTTTTTCGTTTCACTTGTCACTGAAATTTGGATTGCAGTTTGTAAATTAAACAGAAAATTGTTTGCTCAACAAACAAGAAACGTCTTGTGGCATTTTACAAAGTTGTGAAGCTGACAATGGCAAACTCGATAAATTGCAGGATCATTGAGACGGCAACAGAATTTCACGTGGTGGTAACACCATTTTTTAAAAATTGAGAGGGAAACCAGAAAGCTGTGTATTTTATCAATGTAAAACATAAATGTACATTATCAGCAATACATATCAGTTGGTACAAGGAAATAAATTAAATAAATAAATTAATAAGAGGGGTGAAAATAAACAGCAACAAAAATAAAAGCTGTGCCATCTTACCATCAAGGTGTGGGGCCTCCCCCATAGTTAGTTATAGTACAGATGCTGTGCCCTCGTTGCTAATCCTCTTAACTTTGCACACACTGGACAGTCTCAGCCCACCATGTGGACAAAGGAAAAGTGCGGAGTTTGTCCAATGAGATGGTGTTGTCGTGTCTTTCTGCAAGCCAGTTGCGCCAGCCAGTTGTACCACAAAGCTCACAATCATTACCTGCCAAAGTGTACCATAGCTTGGTTGTACTGCCCACTCAAACAATATCATATTGATGTTATTTTGTTATACAATGTAGAAGGCTTGTGGAAGAGCTTGGAAGAGCTCAATAGAAGAGAGACATGATGAAACAAACATACAACACCCTTGCATAACATTTCAAATTAATAGTAGCAAAGTTATAGCACAGGTTCAAACAATGCCGCGATGAAGATTGAAGCAAACAAGGAGAACTATAAAATTATTCAAGTAAATAACAAATTAAAATGTATTTTATTAATAACCGGAAGTAATACTGAATGTAACCAAATGACTTTACAATTTAAAACTGAGCATCTCTAATCACCTTTGGCCAGATAATGTTATGGTACGAGTTAGAAAGGCAATTAAAGAAAATGAAAAGAAAATTTCATCAAAATAATGAATTTAATATTAAAATGAAACTAGAAAGCATCTGAAAATGCAAAGCCTATCTGGCTTTGTATTTGGACTTACTCTTCTTCTATTTCTTCTTCTTCTTCTTCTTCTTCTTTCGTATGCTAATGTACCTTGACCTTTTTGACAAATTATTAATGTTGTCTTCTCCATATTTCTCATAATCAAGCTTTGTTAAAAAATTTTTAAACAAAAGCTGAAATAATAATTAAAATTTCAGGTCAATTGGGATGAAAAATTGGACAATTTTATGTTGATGCTGACCTTGACAAATTTTATTAACCAAATTTATTAAATTTTGTCTTCTCCATGCTCTAATAATAAAGAATTGTTAAAAAATTTTTGATGACAAAAATTAAAAAATGGTAAAAAAAAGTTATATGCAGGATAGGACAACAGATAACACACAAGTGAATTGCCAAAAATTCCCCGTCTCACGCTGCACAGGGGACAGGCTTAAAAAACACTAAACAAACACTAAATGAAAGAAGATGCACAACAGTAGTTAGTGTCCATCTTGTTTACCCTGTGTACCCCCACCCAATCCCTTCTCCTGCACAGAATCTCCTTCACGTCTTCTGGTTCCCCACTGGGTTTCTCCCCTTCGGCTCACCTTCCCTCCCGACTGAAGGGTCGAATAAAGGCCGCGGCCATCACTTCTTTTGGGTTATTTGTGTGTGCATGCTGTGTGTCTGTGGGCCCGGTCTTCAAGTAGAATTGTTTAAGTGCTGTGCATTACTTGCATTGCTTAGTCGGTTTAACTCTGCTCTTTGTCGTGTTCCCTCCCCCCTATTGTTAAATAAATATCTATTTGATTGAATGTTTCAGCTCGGCCTTGTCCTTTCCTTCATTGGTTTCAGCACGGTGCGGGTTTGGGGGATTAAAAGGCCATTGCTGCCGTAGTTGTATGCATTTGGACCGACGGGACCTCCGGTAACCATCTGCTCAGGTTACGCACGGTCGAAGCACAGGGTAACGGCTCCTCCCGTTGAGCTCCGTCGAGGGACTGTGAATCCTGGATACCTCGCCACATGGGGGCCCTTAGGTATTTGAAGTTTTGGCAAAGACCCTGTCGCACGCCGGTGAATTATTTGACTTATTCACGGTCCTGTAGGGATCCACCCCTTCGGAAGTTATTCAGAAAGTACGATCTAGATTCTGGAGTGTTCGGTGGAGCCGACTCTACTGCTCCACCTAGCGGTCAGCTCGCCGCCGATCGCCGGCCCACAACAATACAATGCCAATACAAACTCTGCACATGAAAAAAGTTCATTTGCTTCTTTGGTTTCTTCATTACCACGGGGGACACCACAGTCAGGGAGTTTAAAATTGTCATTGTGTTTGTGTGTTGTGGTCAAGGGAATGACTTTTTAATTTTTATTTTTTTTTAAACCATTTGGAGCTATTGTCATCAAATTTTTGAACAAAACCTTTTCAAGAGAATTTGGAGCAAAAAATTACTCCAACCTGCCAATCACATCTGGACTCCAACCTGCCAATTCCCCCCAAAAATTGCCGATAAGCAATAGTGTGTGTGTTGTGTGTGTGTGATTGTGTGTGTGTGTGTGTGTGTGTGTGGCATGTGGTGTGTGTGTGTGTATGTGTTTTTTCATAAAGCTTTTAGAACCACAGCTTGTGATTGGAACACAGAAGTTGAAAGCGTTTTGATTAATGTCTCTGCTGTATCTGAAAGGGATGAAATTTTACACTATATTCATTCCGTGATTAGGAATGGAAAGGGCGCTGTCGAGGTTTTTATTCCTGATATGTCAACGGGAACAAACACAGACCCTGGATATACTCAAAGGAAAGGAATGTATAATGATGATACAAAAGCAGGTAATAGTTTTCTGTGGCAGTTTCTCTTAAAGGTATATTTGGATTTTTTGTGGATCATGATAAAGTTCTGTATGGTTTCTTAAAATTAGATTTCAACTTCAAAGGAATGATAATGGAAAATAGATTACTTTTGGTGTTGTAATGCTTTGTGATCAGAATAAATTGTAATTGATTAAATGAGTTTGGTATATTAGTGGAATATACTCCTAATCTTAAAACAGAAGAATGTTGAATTAGAAGATTAACTCTAAGAAACCACTCATTATCATTTACCTTAAAAGAAGATGTCAACACGTTAAAGCTGAACCATACCATTTCACGTGAATATTGGGTGTTCTGAAGGAAAGCCACGATATCTGGGATCATTTTTAAAAACCAAGATGGTGATTACTGCACTGATAAAATAATGCATTGAGTGATATGCTAAGGTGCGAACAACTTCTGTTTCTCTTAATGGACACATTTTATTCCACAAGATAGATTGGAAATTGAATTGGGGAAAAAATGATTATGCTGGAAGGATACAAGTCTTACAAAAGGTGTGTGAAAGTAATTGGTAATTAAAGAACCTATTTTGGATATACAGCATTAAAACTTTGTATACAATTCTATGCGTTGACCTGAGTGCTCAAAAGGAAAACTATAAAGTCTAAAAATTGAGTGGATACTTATCCCTATACATTGAAGACAGATAATGAAGAAGTTGATACAATTTGTTTGCTTTTGGAAGAAACAGAAAATACAGATTAATTTACAGACTAGCATTAACCCACGCTCTGCGCGACATTGTTGGGGGGGTGTGTTTGAGAAGGAACTGATGCAGAGTATCAGTAGGTAATTTTACTTTAATGCAGTAAGTGGAATACGATTCACTGTTTCAGAACCATTTTAATTTCACTTTTTTGTACCATGCAGCCTCAAGGTCTTTGAGATAATGGTAAGCCGAATATCACGTTACTCGAGCGCAGAACAAAGTCGAAATTAGCGCGACCGAAACACCAAACCGGAAAAATAATAATCTACGATCTACGATTTCACTGTTTCAGAACCATTTTTACTTTTTTGTACTATGCACCTCATATGTCTTTGAGATAATGTAAGCCGAATTACACGTTACTCGAGCGCAGAACAAAGTCGAAGATAGCGCGTCACGAAACACCAAACTCGGAATATAATATATAAGATCTTACGATCTACCGATTTCACTGTTTCAGAACCATCTATTACATTTTTTTGTACCAAGCACCTTCATATGGTCTTTGAGATAATGTAAGCCAATATCACGTTACTCGAGCGCAGAACAAAAGTCGAAGATAGGCGCCGGACACGAAAAACCACAAACTCGGAAATAATATTATAATCTACGATCACGATTTCACATGTTTCAGAACAATTTTATTTACTTTTTTTGTACCATCCACCTCATATGGTCTTTGAGATAATTAAGCCGAATATCACGTTACTCGAGCGCAGAACAAAGTCGAAGAGAGCGCGACACGAAACCACAAACTCGGAAATAATATATAAGAATTAGTCTCACATAATTTTTTTTGTTAAATAAATGATGGTAAATGTACCAATGGGTATATGTTAATCAAATCCAATCTTTTTCCATAAACTATTCATCTTGTGTCAAAATCAAAACCTTGTACGTAACGATAATTACTTGTTGACGAGATTCCCCGCCGGCGCGTGGAACGGCCACGTGACTCGAATCGCGGCACGTCACCACCGGACGGACCAATTCTGTCGTGACCCTCTCGGACTAACCGCCGGGAGCTAGTCAACGGGTGGGCTTTCGACTCACCACGATCGCTGCCAATCGGCGACCCGCGTGGGTATAAGCGTGTGTTCGACCAAAACTCGGACCTACCTAATACCCACTGCGGATGCGGCTATAATCTATAAACACACCCTCACATCTCGAGACACACCTAACCGTTAAAACCAACAAAGCGATGCCGCTCCCAATATGAGAAATATGGAGAAACAAATTAATAATTGGTTCGAAATCAAAAGGTCAAAGGTGCTTGTTAGGCATACGCAAAAGGAATACTGACTACAAAACGACGGGCTTTTTTTGCGATCTGAGTAAATGCCCTTCTCTGAGCCTTTAAAGCAGAGTTGTATGAACTCTCGACTCTCTAGAGGTAACGCCACGAGGCTAATTATGGGGTGCCGCCCTTTGGGGGCGTGCTGCCGTCTTACAATGGTCGTACCTGTATCGGCGAATATTATGGGCTCGCCAGTGACCTTTGGCATCCTTGGCATCCTGAATTCAAATCGCCCACTCGGCTGTTGTTTTTTACAATTAAATACCAGGTGGATTGACTCTGCTCCTCTCATCCTTCTGGGTATCGTCAAGTGCCCAGCTTGCCTGGCCTCGACCACTTGCTGGCGATGGCCGATGCCAGTGCGCGTATGCGTATTTTGCCGATTACATTACCGGGCGTTATTAAGCCACACTACGAACCCTTTACGTAAGCAGGATGGAGATTCAAATTAAAGGAGGAGACGAAGCAGAGCAGGAACACCCGCAACAAGAGCAAGCATATACCAATGTGGAGAACTTAATTCCCGGCAGGCACGGCACATGGATTAGCAGCACGTACCTATAACACTCGAGCCACATACACTGGTATGAAAGATGCAAGAGCTGTAAAGCCAAAATGTATATCTTACCAATAAATAGCACACAACACACATGCGAGTAGACATTGAACAAAATTACTCGGATATACCTGCGGCCTTTCTGGGCAGCCCAGCGAACTCTGAACGATACTTTCACCAAATAATTATCAATTTTACCTGAGGCGAATTCCCAGAAATGTACAAAGATAGACAGCGCTTTTAACTACGTCCAAGTTACAAACCATTCTACTTTGAACTTACATGCTAAGTTTCAAGAGACTGGAAAGCCGAGGTCAGCCACATACGATCCATGTGAGCAGCAGTAGATCAAACCCCGAAAATTGTCGTCGACACAAACAGCCAAACATGGTGACTCTTGGCCCTTAGCTTCCCGCGGCCCGCGTAGCGAGCATATTACATTGTGTTTTGAGTCCCATCCTTCGCGCGAGCGCTGATACACATTCTCGGGTGCAGATCCTAAATAGGCTTGGAAAGTAATTTTGAGTTGAAAGCCGCCCAAAGTTTCTGATGTGAACACTTCTCTAAACTTACTAAACAGGTCGACGGCTAACGCCCAGCCACGGGCTGCCGGCGCAATCATTCAGGCCCGCGAGACCCGCATGCAGCAACCTGGCCGATGGAGCTATGGCGGTGCGCTGGCGTTAGAGAAGGGGCCGTGCTGTTCGGTCTGCGTGACTCCAAGCGCGAATGGTGCCTGCATGCCCAACCCTCGCGAACAGCGCCGGCATAATCCATTGTTCGCGTTGAGTACTTGTAAACAGTTCAATGACCTCGTTCACACAGCGCTTCTACAAGCACGGGCACTGGTTGTCATATGTGTAGCGAATTTTCCCAAAGTATGCCTATTAACAAGGTATCAAACCCAAACATTTTCTTACTTTCTGGCACCCCATTTGCAGTTTTCTCTATCTATCTCTCTAGCGGAATAGATGTCAGAGAGTTGGGATTATGTACTTGAGGCCCCACTGCTACTCAAAAGTGACATAAATGATAATAATTATTAATTACACGGTAACGGGGTGAATCGAGGAGTAACAATTCACACCATTAATGGCAGACGCTAGCAGGCGCCATATAACCCCGCCAGCTTGTCAATAGGGAGTTCCGCCTCACTTCAGTTGCTCAGCACAATAGCAGAGAGTGATGTGTCCTCAGAAGTTGCGTCTCATGCAGCAGGTATCTGACCGCACCACAGCAGACCCAAGGCCTAGCGGCCACCACGGATCGAAGTAGCAATTGGTACATGCATGTGGGTATTGCGGATGGGCATAGAGCAAATGCCTACAGACACTTGACAACAATAGCACATAGATCGATGAAGCATTGCCCAAAGGCTAAGAGCAAGCCAGTAAGTTCCGGACTCATCTTCCATTTAACAACAATGTGCTTCAAATGCCCCCACAGTCTGCTCTGCTCTGAGCTCGCTGTATCCAGAAGATGCCACGAAAACAGCCACAATATTACGTTGTCCAATGAATGCAATGTTGCCAATTGCTAATGATATTGGGCATCGGCTATGCATGCAAATTACTGCATTGCTCCGCTGCGATACCTTAATCTACACTTTGCCCCATCGCCCAACATCATCCCCACTTTCGCCGCACGACATCGTCTTGGTGTGCAGCAGAATGACGCCTTATACTGAATATCTTTATCGGGAAGAAGAGCTTTTGGTTACTCCGCCCTTCTCGCCCCTGTGTCTTTTAGCCAAAGCCCGGTTTCGGGCAACAGCACCCGCTCCTTCAAGTTCTGCGAGAACCTCCCTGACAAATTTCCTCCAAAGATCTGATGTTTTGGATCCTTTGCGAAATACAAACTCTGGAAGGGTTCGCCAGCATTTATGCGACGCACAATCACCTCCAAAGCTTTTCCCTCCACCCGCAACATAAAGCGCCATGTTGTCAGACCCTGACGTGTTTCTATTTTGGTAGGTTGGACTCAGCCTTGGGGACTATCTCTGACCCCGTGCGTGTCAGACTTTATCGCCGCCCGAGGACGTCATTGCGGATTAGGCTCCGGCCAGCGGCTGAAGATGATTAGCTCTGTTATACCCTTGCCCAAAAGAAGTGTTGAGCCGGTGCCTACATGGCGAAGCCATTGATTTTTGCTTCAGCCTTGGACCTTACGCATTGCTTACTTTAAGCTCTAGGTCTTCAAGTCAGCTATACATTCTCCCGCCACGTCCAAAAAGCGCGGAGTACATCTTTTCTTGACGAAAGTCATACGGAAGAAACAGGCGCGTGAATAAGAAACCTGCGCATTCCTCGCAGTTCCCTCCTCGGCGCCTTTCGTTTTATGTCTCCTTGTTCGTATCAGCTGGGGCGCTAGAGATTGTCCACCTCTTGCATTCATGCGCATCATCTTTCTGCGCCAAACACAAGTATAAGTCAAACAGTCAGGACGTAGTAGTCGTGGAAATCTGGATGCCTGGTGCTCTTCTCGATGTCTGTCACACCTGCCGAAAATAAAAGTGGCGATATGTCTGATGACTCCTTCCAATGGAGATAGTATCAGTCCCTATCGTTATGTACACAATGAAGACAAATAGTGAGAATGCGATATGGTCCTATCATAATAATATGCACTGTTCGTGCTTCTGCTTCATCTGTCTGCCGTAAAATTCTGCTTCCACCCATTGGTTGGAAGTTCACCTGCACTCCACCCATAAATTTCCACTTGGAAAAAAAAAAAACATACATATCGAGTCTGTTGTGCTGCCTAGCCGATTTGGAGGGGCGGTGGAGGGGTTGAGTAGGAGATGATGGCAGTGTTTATATTTATTGCTTAGAGTTCGCGCTTTTACTTCTGCATGGATGGGCACAGTGATGGCCAACAGTCGGTTGTTGAAATGTTGTATGTGTCTTGAAGAATAAAAAAGAAGAAAAAGAAAACGGATAACACGAGCCTGAGACAATTCTCATATGCAAAGCGTCTCAGTGATCCCCTACCGAGCTCTATAATCACATTATATTCTCACTTTCTTTCTAAACAACGAGAGGTTCCAGGAAAAGGCTAACTACAATGCCTATGTATAAACTCCTCTGTGAGGAAAAAAGTATTATCCTCACCTCGGCGTCATGGCTGAATGATGTGGCTCGTTATATATCTCTTATTACTTTTTCCGATCATTTTCCACACGCCGTAAACAATAACAATTTCAGAGAAAGGTAAAGCCTTATAGTAAGAAATTGATGTATATAAGTTATAGCTTACAACGACCAAACAGGTGAAATAGTATTTACCACATTCAGACCTTGAATTATGACCGAATGCAATGGGCTCATTGCACTTAACAATCTAAAAGAGTTGAATAGAAATAACAGAGAACCGCATGCGATGTGAAGAAATACGGATCAGATAAGAAGGTTAGAGAAGCAGCCACGAGTGAAAGCCGTGATATTACGTCCCACTCTCCTGAACTGTACCAATCTGCCTCCGAGTTTGATGAGGTAAGTACGCGGAGCTGGAGCATTGACGGGTATTAATCAACAGGGTTATCATTCCAATGTAGCAACAAACTATAATATGCCTTGTGTAAGAATAGCTTTTACCCATACTGAAAACGGACCGAGAGAGCCCCAAACTCCTCTCAAAAAATTGAGGAAAAGACATAACAAAGAGTTGTGAGCGTGAGTGTTAGAAACAAATGAGTGGAAGTAGCCAGGTTTACAAGGGCTGTGTACATTTGTTGATTTTAGCTGAAAAACCGTGATAAAGTCATTGTCACTCTTGGTAAAATAAATTTGGAGGGAGATTGTCTAGAGGGTTGAGGAAGATAATGTTTCTTCCACACATTCGCACAAGCAGAGTACTGAAAAATTAACAAAACGGCAGACGCGCGCCGAGGTTAATGGAAATATATCTTTCTAATAAATTAAATGAGCATTGATGATGTTCTAAAGAATTTGGTGAAAGAATACAACATCACATCGAGATAAAAAAAAACTTAGTCAATGAAACCGGATTGCATAGAAAAATCATTAAAAATTCATAATGTGGTTAGTTTGTGGATGAGAGAATGTCATGAATAAAGCGTAAACGTCCGAATCAAGCTAAACCATACAACCAAGCAATGATCCAATTATTATTGAACAGGCTTAGAAACCAGCTATATAGAGTGAAGATCAAAAGGGAAAAAACAAGCGTTCTCATTGGGTTGTATTTTTAAGTTTAGTCTCCAAGACAAATATCTATTATTTTTGATGCCTAGTTAGGTCATGTCTTATCCCAACCTATCCTGCGCGTTCTATGATTAGTTTGTTGCAAGAAATATCCTCTTACCAGATTGGGTTTAGGGTCAAAACATTTCAAGTTCAAGATTTAGTATCAAACAATTACTACAATATCCTGAAACGTTTGTTGTCATTCCGCTCATTATTGGCCCTCCCTAGTTTCAAATGAGCATCTTAATGTGATATTTATCAAACTCTCAGATGCAAACAACAAAAATTGTCAAACATAAAGCAATTGAACTATGACGCATCAATGGTCCTTATTTTTAATCTACTTCTTTAACGTGTCCGTAATACATTACCATGACTTAATTCGCTGGGAGCATTCGTAAAGATTCAAAAGGTTCTACTTTGGGTTTTGTATCCCCCCAAAAAAGAACTGCATATTGATTTATCAAGATATTCGCATCGTACACAAATGGTCAACAGAGCAATTGCATCCCGCCACGACAAGAAATATAGTATAACAAACAAGAAGCGAATACTTTGATATCACGCGGCTCCGGCAGTACAAAGTTCTTCGCGTTCACCCGACATGATGAATACTCACATTCTTACAGTTAACTAAAATTTACATTTGTAGACACTGTATTGAAAAATGTTGACCTTTGATTATTTGTTCGCATATTCGTCACAAATCTTTAGCTATGCATGATGGGAAGAGTCAAGAAACAGCGTATAAACCCCGAACCGTGGACAAATTCTAAACCGTATTTAGTGCTCCTGCAGACTATGCGAATAGAGCGAGAAGTGCGTACCATAGCATTATCAGGTTCGAGCCATCACAGCGAGAATAAGAGTCAGATAGACACAGTGACAGAGCAGATAGCCAAATTATTTCTTAACAGCGCTAATATTGTCGCCCACGCTTCTCGCATTGTTATAATCATAATGATACAGAAAATTGTCAAAGACTGAGAAAATGACTGCTTATTAACATTAAATATTAAAATTTATCCCGTAAGACAATTTATTTATCTCGACGAACAGACGATATTGCTTAGCTTGTAGCTAGAATGTCCAGATGAGCCTTCACCATGTGTATGTGCGAAACGAACGCAATAGTTCGCCTACGTTTTGCATTTATCACCAACTATATATATCCTTTAAATAAAAACGGACTCACTATGAGACAGCCGCGTGTGAGTGTATCCAAAATTAAACAAGATCTCCAGCAGCTATATTGGTTATCGATAGTCTTATCTCCAGCGTCATTACAGAATTTTTTCATCGAGTTCCCCAATTTCATTATAAATTAAATCTTTTATAAAAGAAGCTGTGGTGAGAATAACTTCATGATTCATTATCTACTTTGTTTGGTTGTTTTGCAAAAAGATATGGATATGGAATGCAAATGGGTGTGCGGTATTGATCATGATTGAACAGTAAAATTGCCATTAATTGCGTATAAAAATTTTGCTCACGAGTTTAAAATTAACATCAAAATATATTCTCCGTGTTCAAAATATCCCTGGAACAATCTCAGTAAAATCATCGGACTGAAGCTACGCTTATATTCACGTAAGGAAGATGATATTATCTGCGACATTGCGCATGGGAGCTGAAAAATAGGTAACAGACGGTTTTGCTCGTGTGGCGAAAGAGCGCGAACTGTTCACACGATTAAGTAAAACAACATAATAAAGAATTTAATAAGGCGTAAATAATAATGGCTTTGCCCTAGTTTATATCACGAAAACAGAAAAAACAGGATTGCACGTTTATATAATAAGTAAGAGGCGCATTATATGGATAATACCAAATATATTGATTTTAACTATGGGAATGGTGAAACTCATCTATTGCCTGCGAGGGTGTGCGATGTGTTGCTTATTCTGTTCGACGCAATAGCGCACCATATATATTATGCTCGCATACGAGTGCATTATTGTCAATACATAAGAGTAGTGGACAAAGGCCATAGAATATGCTTCAAGAAAATTACTCAGTATTTTCGCTCCAAGTGGTGTCACACAAAGTCAAGTGTACCGTTGGCCAAGAAGGCAAGGGTCATTACAGGGGTATTTTAATAAATATGTTCTACAACATAAGAATGATATGCGAATATTGTCTCGAATAAAAAAAAAATTGGGCAGCGTTTTATACTGCATGGCTGTATGCTTGAGATGGAACTACCATTATCAGCACTATATGATATTAATTAAAAATGTCTTGAATTTCAAATTAAATAAGAGAGGAATCACAAAAAATTTACAAAGATTATAACGAAAGAATTTAAATACAAGGCCTCTTTTAGAAATTCATTAAGAAATTTTTTTATTGGTTTTCCTGTTGTAAAAAAAATTATTTTGGGATACAGGGAGAATTACCACAAGAAATCCTGATGAATATATGTTATGATAAATTCGTAATAGTGGAGGATGTAAGTTTATTCTAAGGAAGTATATCTATCTAAGGATAGTATAGGAGACACGAGGAATAACGAGAGTTTGTAAGATAGGACGTGAGACAAAAAAGGAGGAAAAGCTATCTTGAAGAGAGAGAAGGAAAAAGAGAAGAATGAGAGGGAGGGAAAGAAGGAAAGAGGAAAGAGAGCAAGAGAGAGAGGGAGGAAGAAGGAGAGGAGCGAAAGAGAGAGAATTAAATAAATATAAAATATGGAAACCAGTGAGATTTAAAAAAAGATTGGAGGTATTACAGAAAATAAAAATCTCAACGTACCGAGGAGGAAACCAAAGAACCATCTATTTACTCATTGGAGTCTATAATAGAATTATTTTCGACAGACTTAATTTTATACTGCAAAGTGTCGTTCATTACATGGCGCGTAGATAGTGTAAGATAAACAGGAAAGAGTGGGAGAATAAGAGGATTATATATTGATGATGTTGGCTATTTGCCCCATCTTCTTGATTGACTTTAATTAAAGTATTTTCATTTTTTTCTCTTAAATAAATTGCGTGAGTGAGAGAGCAGATGAAACATTCTTGTAGTGAGAAATTCTTTATAGTGTTTTTTAAAAATTTGCATAATTGATTCAAATATGTGACTAATTGTTTAAGCGCGAAATCTTTGTGAAAAAGGTTTTCGCCACTGCTGTGTGAATGAATTTCTTATCGAGATAAGATAAATGAGTTATTGTCTCAAATGTAAAAAAGAAAAACTAAGACTAAAAATAATCTCAATTTTAAAGTAAAAATAATATTATACAAAAAGGTACATGTTCAGGGTGTAGCTCAAAAAAGACATAGTCAATTATTAATCTTTCGAGAACACAAGTACAAAATTCGGAGGAGATTTATGACCAAAAGTTTAATCATCCAAGAAACAAATGAAGCGTCAAAATTTATACCAAATCTGTTACTGGAATACCCAGTATATGGGAATACATTCTACCCACTATGAGTATTTCTATTCTTTCTTGTGGTCCAGAAACAAACTTGGATTAAAAGATTAGATGAGGCAGACAATCTTAAAAAACCATGGAGTATGTAAACCCAATCAATAGGGGTTGAATGAAGTGTGCATGATTAGGCAAATACACGATTTATTGTATTTTATGGGAAATTCCACAACTTTGGAAGAAAAGCATGACGAAGAACAATCATTGCGCCCTTTCGATGCTAGAGAAATTTGTATAATTGTCTCCTGATACAAAAGGTCCAATATCCTTGAGAGAAAAGTCTCCTTTGATAGGTAATTGCATCATTTTCGAGAAGGAGAGATGAAGATGATCTTTTGAGTACCTACAAAATATAGTCATCTGAAAGCAAAGCACTTGGGACTTGCGGTACCAAAACACAAAAAAAAAAAACTTATAAGCCTCTAATGATGTCCTAACAATCTTCAAGACGTGAAAGAACATAGATGTATAGACTGAGAATTAACATAACACCTAAATATTCTAACTAAGCTAGTTAAGAAGAAGGTTAATGCTGCGATACTTCCAAGAGCCGAAGATGCGAGTGTGATTTATATACTGGGACTCCACGTGTCATGCTATGATCGAATGCACATATCGTGATATAGAAACTACCATGATAAGGCTGGTACAAGTCTGCTAACAGTCTTAAACTTATCCGCTTTACCTTCGCATTTGAGGAGCTAGATATGCGTGCGGTTTTTACCCCTTTAAAAAACAAAACACGCGTTTATCAATTTTACTCTTATGTTAGTCACGTGGAAACAGTGCCCTTTCAAACAAGATTATTTAATAAAAGTAAGAGATTTAAACCATCTTAGAGAATTATACTTAGGACAGGTCAGTGATGTAAAAGGCTTATCGACGACTTCGTGATGAGAGGGTAGAGAGTTCCCATACTATGCGCTACAAGACATTATTTTGTGTGGATGAATTTTCTAAAAAAAAAGATAATTAACTCTCAGCTCAAAGAATTACTATTATACTCGAACAGTTACCTTTATCTGAACAGGAAACCACAAAAACTCGAGCAGGTGTTTATTGAGCGAGCCAGGAAGCTTGGATTTTTGTCCTTCAATCTACACTTTAACATATGAAACCACTTGATTTTCTAAAAAAATTCACCCAACCAGTTCTCCCAACAAATGGTTCATCTTTTATTCAGGATATTTGATTAGATAAGCTAAATGATGCTATTATTTCACCAACTAGTCCTCTCGTACGAATACCAAAACCTCAGAGAAACATTTTACAAAATTAGAATATGTAAAAAGACTACCGATTAATGTCAAAAAGATGCGTGCGAGAAAAAGACCAAAAGTTCATTGAAAGTGGGTGATATAAGAAAGGTCAATATATTTGGTGGATATAATCTCATTTCTGAAAAAAGGTTATACCTACAAGCCTGTTGGACAAATGAGCTTTTTAAAATCGGAATCTCTCTAA
>CM068961.1:35400385-35433729 GCA_035128595.1 Eptatretus atami
ACTGGTCCCGGGTGTTGCTTCGGTATGAATAGGTTGTACCATATCCCTGTGTGTCGTAAGAGGCGCCAGGCGTTGGGTCAGGCAAGGCATCCGGCCATAAAACCATTGCCTCAAGACAAAAGCCCAACCCCTGCACAGCAGGAAAAATGCTGTTAAAAACGGCTATAACAGTATCCCCGCTAGTATGCAGTTCACCATCGTGCCCCCGCTTCATCGCGGGTTTTTCCCTTGGAACCTTTAACTAAATTTTTTCTTGCGGATTCCCCGTATACTCGCGTAATAATATATAAAATATAATTATGTTAGAATAATTATAACGCTGGCGCTCGAGCCGAGTCACACAATGCACGAGAACCAAAGTTCGGCTGTCAACTTCGAACTATTTTCTACGTTTTCTCCAAAGCCCTAGATGCGCCCAAACGCCCTGCACCGTCTAAGGCTTTGCAAGTGCCGAAGCGCCAGAGGAAAGTCCTGATGCTCCAGGAGAAGGGTGCTCGATAGCTTCGGAAGAGAAAAGGTTTGCAGCATGTTGGACGCCATTACGGTTTGAATGAATCGACCATACGCCTACATCAAGAAAGGCACCAAAAGCCAACATACAGCGAGCCTATTCAAACGCCAATCGTGTTTATACACCGCACATCGGTTAATATTCGCCAATAGAGAAATTCAAACACCCAATCTGTTTATACACCACCCAGCGTGAAATAATCACTCGATATAAATTAAACGCCAATCGTGTTTACACACACGCCCAGCGTTAAATTATTCAAACTCGATATAAATCAACCCAAATCGTGTTATATACCACCCAGCGTTTAAATAATCACTCGATATAAATCAAACCCAATCGTGTTTACACCCCACACCCAGCGTTAAATATTCACTCGATTATAAATCAAACCAATCGTGTTAATACACCGCACAGCGTTTAACATTCGCAATATAGAAATCAACCCAACATGTTTATACAACCGCGTTATAAAAAAAAAATAGGCATTTTTAGGGCATTTTTGTGGGGAGGCGTCCATCATCGCGGGATTTTCACTTCTCGCGGGGGGTTTGGAACGTAACCCCCGCGATAAATGGGGATGATGTATATAAATATATATATATAATAATATACTATATATATATTATATATATATATATAGTATAATATATAATCATTTTGGTAGTACAGAGTCCAGGCTCATAGAATATAGGGTGGATATGAGGTATATCAAAAAAAAACCAAACTTTTCTTCATGAAGTAAAAACTGGAGGTTGGGGGGGGGGGGTGGTTGAACTGGTATAGAAAAAGATTGTGGTTTTTGGAGGGGGATAATTTGAGATGGTGGTAGAACACCTGTTTGAAGACGCTGGAGGGCGGAAGAATTGAAGAGAATGTGGAAGTTGACAGCAGAAAAATTTTAAAAAGAACCACATGGCGTGGAGGTGAGCAGTAATTCTGGATTTTTGAGAGTTTCACCAGAAAGGGGATTGGCTGCTGGATGGTGGTCCTCTACAGATACATGTGAGGGACAGAGCCCATAGTAAGCAGAGAGTGGCAAAACCAGATAAGGAGGTGGTAAAACACAGAGAGACCACCAACCTGGTCTCCGTTTGAGAGTACCAAAGCCTAAGATTTCAGCTTTGATGGGAGTATCACAATATTTTGTGGGCCTTGCTTCCACAGGATCAAGAAGGCAAAGGTGTGAGGCAGGGTGGCCAGCCTAAAGAGGGGAGCACGCTCCAACCAGTCTGATGGAAGAATCTGGGTTTGGCAGATGCCAGGAAATGCTACCTGCCTGATGGATAGTGCCAACGTAATGTTTGGTGGAGTAGGAATAATGATCTGGGGCTGTTTTTCATGGTTCGGGCTCGGCCCCTTGTCCATGAGGGAAAATCTTAAACATTTACAGCATACAATGGCATTGCTATACAATTCTGTACTTTCCAACTTTGTGGAACATGTTTGGGGAAGGCCCTTTTACCTATTTTCAGCCTGACGATGCCCCGTGCCACCAAAGCGAGGTCCATAAGCAGAACATGTTTGTCAAGATAAGGTGTGAAGAACTGGGACTGGCCTTGCCACAGAGCCCTGACTCAACCCATCGAACCACCTTTGGGATGAATTGGAACGCCGACTGCGAGCCAGACCTATCGCCCAAATCAGTTGCCCAACCTCACCGAATGCTCTTGTAGCTGAATGGACGCAAATCCCTGCAGCAATGTTTCACATCTAAGTGGAAAAGCCTTCCCGAAGAGTGCAGGCTGTTATTGCAGCAAAGGGGTGGACCAACTCCATTTAAGCCCCATGATTTGAATGAATGTTGGGAGAGCAAGGTTGTCCACACTACTTTTGGCTATGTAGTGGTATTTTGGTCCCATGCATGATCTTGATTTTCTGACCCTGCTTGCTCTGTCGAAGTTCCTTGTCCACAGTATCGTTCATCTTGATTGTTGCATCACATTAAAGACTTTTCCTTGTTCCAGGAAAAAGTGTCATGCCTCTCCAGTTATGTATTGCAATTGCAATATCACCTTTGGGGGATTAAAAAAAATTACCTTCTTCCAGTCTAGGGTTTTCTCCTTTTCCAGGCATCAATTACAAAATATTGTTTAGGCCAATTTTTGAATGTCTGTTCTACACAGCTTTGAGCATACTGCTGATATAAAATTGTGTTTCCTGGTGCCTTTCCATTCTGAAAGTTTATTTATGTCAGCTTTAAAATTTTGAATTATGGAATGTGTCATGTATCAACATTAGTCGTATGTTGTCATCAATGTTGGTTTGATGGGTTGGAGTGTGTATTGTTAAGGATCTCCTGAAAGTGTTCAGCCCGTCCTGCTCCTTTTATATCTGATGAAGTAATTACGCTTCGATTATCGGCTTTCACTAGGAGGCATTTCTGACTTCCTTGACCAGATAGTAGCTGGTGATTGTGTTTACAGTTCTTGAATCTCCCTGTCTCGGTTACTTCTGCCTGTTCAGCTTTTTCATCGATTCATGCCTTCTCGTCCTTTCATGCATTCCAAGCTCTAGTTTATGCCTCATTCTTTGGATCTTCCATCTTTGTTGAATGTCTTTACAATTGTTTATATAGAGTCATGTTTCATTGCTAATCCACTCCTCTTTCTTCCTTTCTTTGGGCCAACGGTTGTGTGGGCAAATTCTTTTGCACCTCCTTGAAATGTTCCCATACCTTTAAGTTATATACCAATGCTTCTACCAATTCTGAAGCTATTTTTCAGGTCACTTGAAATTATCCATTAACCGTCTCATTCTTCAGTTTACTGGAGTCATATTTTGTCTTTATCTTTGGCTTAATGGTGTTTCTCAGTTTTCACATGATCTTTCCTATGACAAGAATGATTGCTGCTCATGTCAGCTCTTCTAAACACCCTTCTGTCATGTAGAGGCTCTGTCATTTGAAATTTGACCATGATGTGGTCAATTGATTAACAGTTCCTGCCATCAGGGGACTTTGTAGGTCAACTATGGATGTTCTTGTGTTCAAGAGGGTAGCCTCCAACAAGATTGTGAACCAAAACTCCAGCAGCTCTCCCCATTGTTGTTCCTTAAGCTCCATAACCATTGTTTCCATTTGTCCTTTCCCATGCAACATGGTGAACAATCCCTATCTTTCATTATCTTGTCTTGCAAAAACTGCAGCGGGATTATGAAGATCCATCACAAACAACTGCAGGGGATTATACCTATCGACTCAAGTCCCCCATCAGCATACAAATGTCATGCTAGATGTTTATTTCATAATCTCCTGCAGTTTGTTTGTCAGAATCCATCCTTCACATTCTGTTCACTATCCTCAGTTGTCGCAGAACATTGGATGACGTTATCTTTGCATGGTTTGTTTTTACAATTTGCTGCATCACCCTTTCATTAATAGGTTTCCATCTCTACCAGTGCCTTGTTGCAAATTTTTCTGACATGTATATTTGCTCTTACCTTGATGGTGGATGTCATCTTTTTTCTGGAAGTATATAACTGTTGTGTTTTCAACAGAAATATTAATGGATCCTTCCGTCTTCATTTTAGCCATTCAATGATATATCTGTCTATTGTTCCATTTCATGAACTAATTGCAGGCTTTAGATAGCTCATACAATGTTCTAACATTTCAACATACAGCAAATTTTAAAAGTGGTGTTTAGCTGATTAAGAAAGAGTAAATTTGAATCCGAAGCTTTCCCGAGAGCTTTCTCTCCACTCGTCATCGGGATTGGCTGTCGAAACTACTCTTCGTCAGCTTATAACATGTTCAATCTCGTACCTGCTTCTCTGCAGCAATTTTTTTTTTCTTCGCATGTTGCTGGGAACTGGCTGTGTGCACAACCCTCCTCCTTTGTCTGGGCTCCTTGAACTGGCAGTACACAAACATTTGTTTGTTCAGATGGAGTTTCTTTCTTCTTTTTTAAAGTCAAACATATTTTACTTTCTTTTGTTTAAAATGGGCATTTTCATACATTAAATGTGCGTTTTGTCTTGCAATAATTTCTAAGTGTTACATGCTTGTGTGCGCAGTTTTGGCTACTGGGTTGGGAAGGCATCAAATCGAGCACTGGAAAGAGTCGCAGGCAGATCTCTTGTTGGAACTGAGGCTGCAATTGTTTCACTGCCAACACAGAAAGTGTCTTCATTTTTGTGTTTTCTTTATGGTCATTCTCCTGCATGCTCTCCTCTTACATTCCTTCTGTTTTCCCAGGCAATTCATAGTTCCAATATTTTTGCTGAGCCTCGCCAATCTTGGCAAAGAGCACGTTGTCTAAATAATGGTGGTGCATACAGTCTTGGTAGTTTTCAAAATAATTTCTAATAAATCTCTATTAAAATAAATTTGACAGAAAGAGAAACAGAAATCTCAGGGTTAAAAGTCATGTGCAAAGGGTCTTAGTATTACACTGAAAGGGGGTTTTATTTTGTCAGAATGCAAAGTATTTGTCGTAGTGGAAAAAAGCTGGTGATTAATATCACAGGAAGAATTTCAACATCACCATCAAATAGTCACGACTTTTGATGCAGGATGCCAAGGACATGAGTAAAGGTTCTATCAGTGGGCTTGAATTACCCTTCCTGATCCCACTGATCGTCAGACTTTTTATGTTTTATAGCAGGCCCCATGCAAAAAATTCCCGAAAGATCCTTCCCAGCTTTCAGGTGCCCAGAATTTCAAATCGTAAGACTCCCAAATGCAAACACGTCCATTAACCTATTGGCTCGTTGACTTTTTGTTTTCATTTTTTGCACTTTCTAAGCCTCACAGTGGAGGCTGCCACCACATTCTCACACATGACATACAGACGAATACATGAGACAAAACACATTCAAACAAACAACACAAGACAAACACATTCCAAATAGCTTTGGGGGGAGTGCCTCACTTTCCCTAGCGAGCTCTTACGAGTAACCATCGGACGTCACCAACAATGGCACCAACAATTTTCTCCAACACTCAGTGGGCATTTCCTCGGGAGACTTTTCCCGCCTCCCAGCGATGGATGGCACTTGGCAGCATCTGTCCATGCTCTATCCTTTTACATGCTGAACTCAAGCAGGAGAGCAGCAATTATGATTTAAAGTGAAATCACACTGGTACTCATTTCGCCGACCTCAGAAGGATGACAGGCTGAGTCAACCCCCTGGTGTTAATTCAGCATCCAACGGGGCTTAAACTCAGGACCCTGGGATCCCAAGCCGCCAGCCTAACCACTAAGCCAACTTTAAGTTGCAGTGTCCGTGTATTTGTCGTGGGGTTCGAGTATAACCCCCCCTCCCCGTTAGTCCATGGGCCAGGCATATATCGGTACCATTCTGAGGAAACCAACTTTAGGGTACTAAGTTATTGGTAGGACTATATGATTATTTAATATGTGATAACCGTTCCAGAAGAGCAGCTTAGTGTATGTATTTTGCATTTTTTACCATTTTACCATTCTGAGATTATGACGTTTTGGGGAAATCACCACAATGGACTATTGACACATCCCATGAAGGTAATATCATTCAATAACAGCTCAGGATATCCAGATTTGTTATCTGCACACTTACAACAAGATACTTCCCATCTTGAGGCACATCTCGTTCAGATCGCACCACGAACCCATTCGAACGGATTCCCATGGATAGACGATCGAGGAGACTGTCAACAAGACACACAGACACCTGAGAACGAAAGGATTCAGCCTGAATCCAGAGCTGTGACCCGATACTATCTGACGTCAGATTACCGCAGTATGTACCTTGGCACCTGAGGGATATGGTAGGTCGAAGTCATCCCAGCTGAACCATCCAGATCTGCGTTACCTAGGATCTGGAGGATGAGGCTGACATCCAATCCTTGGTGATCTCATGGAGAACAGCTGCTGGTCCACAGTATCATGATAAGCACAATTTGTCAGCTTGTCGACCCTACTGTTGCTCTCTCCTGATGTTGCCAATGACCTCCTCGCGGCTCGCACGGTAGGAGAGGAGGCATACCAGGATTTCAAGAAGAAACGCCTGGAGACAAATCCACCAACTGCACAGTTCATAATAACAAGATGACAAAAAGGAACTTGAAAACATTCACCCACATCCGGAAGAAACCAACCAGCAAATTGCAGCCAAGAAATTGTTCTCAAGGCTGACAGGAACCTGTTTGGGCACATAGTCCTCGTTGCTCAGAGTCGAGATCTGCACATGAGAGTGTCTTGGCGCACCCCTGGGCCCTTGCCATGGTCAATTGCTAATGGCGATGGATCTCTGCGGAAGACGAACAAAGCAACCCTTGCCAGAGAGCTGGAAAAGAGTGTTTCTCCCGCTGAAGTTATTGCAGAGCCATCAGCAACTGTCATTGATGGCATGAGCCTGGTACAGAAGATGAAGGGAATGACAAGACGTTTTCACAGCTGGCTGAAGCGATACTGTCAACGGCTCTTCATGATGGAGCCCAGAGTAAACGCATTGATGTTGTCTTCGATGTTTACCGAGAGACGTCCATCAAGAGACGCAGAGAGTGCAACAGAGGTGCAAGCACAGCAATCCAGTTCAGGAGCATTGCACCGGGCCACAACATTAGCAGTGGAGGAAACTGCTCTGCAGACTCTTCCAACAAGGCAAGTCTAATCAAGTTCCTGGTAGAGGAGTGGAAAGAACCAAAAAGCAGGGAGAAACTGAAGGAAAAGTTGCTCTAGTGTAACCTGCGAGGAGGTCTGCTACAAGCTCACCAAGGACCACTGGAGAAGTGCAGAGCTGAAGTCCACGCAGGAGGAAGCAGACACCCGAATGCTCGCATGCTCTGCATTGCAATAGAGGCTGGGTACAAGGCTGTGGTGATCACTGCCGAAGATACAGTGTCCTCGTGCTGTTGTCTTGCCTTCAATAAGGACATCCCATGCCCCGTGTATCAGAAGTGTGGTACGCAAACCCGCAACACGGTTCCTAGACATTGACAAGCTTGCTAGATCGATGGGAGACAGTGTCCTGTGATGCCTGGTTGGACTGCACGTGTTCTCCGGTTGTGATTAAGTCCCATGGACTATAAGCTGCCAGTCTGCAATGGTCATCACATCAAAATATGATCTATATATATATATATATATACACCAATTCAAAATCATAACTAGGATTGGTTTTCCTTAGATGGTACCGACAAGTGGAATTTCTGGCCTGGCCCATGGACTATGTGCTGTACTGTCTTCCAGGTGCCTCAGTCGCTCCGCCATTTGTGCCCCACCCCTCCCGCGCGCGTTATATTTCTCCAAGGATCAATGTGTCCGCTTCCTAATAAGGAAATGCTCAGCTATCTGGGCTGGCAGTGTTGACGCCCGTCACACAATTGGGTCGGGGGAAATTAACCTGGTCCGCCAGCTCCGGCGACAATATAAATAGTGATGTTTTGACTCGGGGCGGACTTTGTGCACCTCCCACCTTCTCACACCGAGAAACAAAAAGCACACACACATAGAAGTAGAGCAGTTATGTCATAGTATTTTGTTTAGAAATTAAGTGAATTAAAATTAATGATTAGCCATGTGTTGCACCTGTAATCAGCATAAGGGTCTGATCCTTCCCATCCCACCCTTTCTATCGCTTTCTTTTTGCACCATTCACTTCAATGGCTTCCGTACAAAAACTACTCGCAAACCACTCACTCAATTACGGAACAACCACAATCACAGGACGATAAAGGCAGAGACAGAATGGCTGGAGTCTTTCTCACATGTTCTATTCGTGCCCCCCCCCCAATCCCCGTTACTGTCAGGAAAGATTTAAAATATATATTAATATATATATATATATATATAATATATATATTAAACAGAGAGCAGCAAATTCCTCTCTCCACAGCTGTCTCAGAACAGAAGTCAGAGAGCCTGTTCTCCACAGGATATATCTGCATGCACTTTCAATCAGTTCCCCATCCTTTTCACTTTGGTTTCTCTCACACCTCACACCTTTCTCATTTCCAAACCTACATTCCTCAGACCACAACGCTTATTCCTCATTTCACACAGTTTGTTCAATCCATGGCGGCTCCGAAATTACATGGTCGGTGCACAGTCTTCAGCACCAGGCCAGTTCCGTGCTGCCTTAAAAACACCAATACCCCGCATGTCAGATGAAACGAGTCCTCCGGAAGCACAAAGCATTGTGCAAGTCGGATGGGGCTGTGAAAGTGTTCCAAAAAATTGGAATTCTCCCGACAAGGGAGGTGAGGAAGCATGAGGAACAGATTCGGGCGCTTGGCTGTGGCGCGGTCGCTTCAGTCGGAGCGGCCGAAGATTCACTGGGCGCATTTCTCGACCCCCAATTCTTTTTTTTTATCCTGTCTTTTACCCTCCACCAAAACTCTGTCATTCCTCACGTGTCCAGATCCAGTAACGTATTATTGCCAATGTGTTGTTGCAAGTTTTCCGTGTGGAATGATCGAAGGGGTAAAGGAAATGTACATCTATTTTTTATATGTGCTTGAATCGCTTGCAAGCTGTGTCTGATTTCTCCCACCATTTTCTCTCTCTTCTGAATTCTCCACTATTTTTTTGTATTTGAAACTTCCCCACCATTCCTCCAATCACTTCTCCCTCTTTCACCTCTTTGCCAGTGCAACTGTTGAATGTGTCTGATATATCCTGCTTGTGGTGATCTGAAAATAACACTCCCGGCGAGTTGGTCTGAGGTTGCAATTGTTACAGTAGCCCCATAATGAGGCACATGACGTTGGTTTACTGGCCAATTAATTAACCTTTGCGTAGTCGCCGTCACAGTTCCCCATCCGCCTCATTCATCTCACTGGTAAGGTAAACCAACTTTGGGCGTGAATAACCTGCCAGAGTTGAGCGTTACAGATGGTGGAGCTATCAGAGGTGGCAATGTAACATTGTTTGTCCAGGAATTGCAGATTTTTGAACCCCGACACCCCTACATTGTCAGGAATTTCGGATTCAGACCCAAGGCACGAGCAATCAAACCTCAAAGTAAATTAAGGAGTGATGAAGGAGAATGATAGTGGATAGTGCTTATGTCAGACCAAAGCAAGCAGGACCAGGTGGGTATAGACAGGCTTGACCCCTTCCCCCATCTTCTGCATAACCAACAAGGACATTTACTGCTGAGGTTCCACAGGTTGACATTGCACGACACTAACTTAAGAAAACAATATAGCGCGTGCTCAATTGACTTCATGGTGCAGATGAGGAAGTCAAAAACGACTCGAGCATTATGCTCATTGGTTGTTGCAACTGGGTTAGGGGTGACTGCCTTCTGTGAAGGGTAACCTTTACAATTATGTAATTGTATTGCCACCTGTTCTTTGTGTGACTTGGAAGATGATATCAACAATGTGTATGCCAGACTTGAAGAACTGTCCAATCATACAAATTCCGAGTGGTTGCTTCACATGAGATATTAACCACAGCAAACAACATGTTATCTAATCAAGAGTAAGATCATTGATAACTTGCCGGGTGACACTTCCATCATCAAAATGTGTCGATTCTTCAGCCGATAAAAACCTATCTGCCTTAACTCAATCCATCTTAACTCAATCTTAACTCAATAAGTGTTTCTTAACTCAATCCATCTTTCCACGTCTGCCCTTCACGAGATGTCACTGAAGGTTAACACTCCCATCATGCTGTTGCAAAATCTCAATCCTCGCAATAGTCACTGTAAACGAACACGTTACATCTTACCTCATGGAAACAAAGGGATGCCCTAGAACGCTAATTTGCCACATTTGTTTTAGTGAGCTGTATAAAACACGTTTTTTTCCTGATCGTCACTTTCATTCACCATCATTAACGCTGGCATTTTGCAATTTATCATTTATTTTCACTTAACGTCTGATCTCTGGAAACGGTAAAACAAATTCATAACATTATTTTTTGGCATAAGTGTGGGGATGGACTAAAATTAATGCTGGTTGATAGCAGTAAAACATAAACTTCCAGGAGCATGCGAGCAGTGCTTTGTTACTTATACACCAACCAAAAAAGACAGGGTTTTCCACGGAACCCTGTTCCACAGGTTCCTGCTTTTAACTCAATAAATACAGAACACTAAATGTATAATTAAATGAATACCCACCAGGAATACATTAAAGTAGAAGAAAATAAATAAATGAGCACAGTACTGTACTCACCGATAATGAACAGATTGCATGTGGTGGCCTGGAATGTGTGGGTGAAGGGAGAAGGTTAAGCTCTCCATGCTCATGATTTTTTACCACATTAATTTACAGCTAAAGTAATAGAGTGGCGAGACATCTTCGACGACTGCTTGATGGAGTACATACAGGTCGTTGTCCACTCATATTGTAGGTTTGGGAAAGTTTTACGAAAATTACACTCACAACAAAAGTTTTTGATAGCACTCGATTATGACAGCCAAAAGAGTCAGTACACATGCAGATGAAAATAGGGGCATCCCTTGGCGTCACCTGTAGTGGCTTGATAAGAAAAACAGGGAACCACTGGTAAGCATGGATGACCCACAAAATATGTAACGGAGAGAAAGTTATGGATTTTTTTCATAGAACAAACTTTGGACATCATGGGTGATGAAGGTTTTTTTTGCACAAGGAATTACAAGAAAATTTGCACAGGAGGAGGCCATTCGGCCCATCATGCCTGCGCCACACCAACACCAGATTTTATAATCTGTCAATACCCCCTTCCCTTCGTGTGTAGCTTTGGCTGCTGCAAATGGAACGGAAACCTATTTCACCCAAAACCCTGACTGAATATGCCTGGTGTTGGCTCAATGGTTGGGGTGGCGGGCCTTGGATCCTTGGGTCCTGAATTCAAATCCCGCTCAGCTGTTGAATTAATACCAGGTGGGGTCGACTCTGCCTGTCATCATTCCGAGGTCGGCAAAATGAGTGCCAGCATTCTGGTATACTGTGTCGGAGTGGCGACCCATCCAGGATTGTGCCCAATAGCCAAGTAGACTGCTTAAGCAGCACCAATGCTCTGAACAGAGTGTGGTCCCAATCTCCTCCTCCTCCTCCTCCTGACTGAATCTTCTTCATCCTAAAGCAAAGTGTTCTGGTTGAAAATGCTCAAGCATGCATGCACATACATACCAGGTTGTTTCAACATGGTGCTGCATATAAATTAGTCAGAAAAATAAATTATAAGGCTTTCTACAGTGAATGCAGTGTACTGTTAAGTGTTTCCAAAATTATTACAGCTTGATGGAGTGTATATATGTATGTATGTATATATATATGTTGTTATGGTTGTGGGGGTAAATGGAGGAATTTAATTGGAATGTTAGGATTGAATAGAGTTGTTTTGTCTGTGGACGTGCAGGAGACATCTCCATGTAAATAAGTAGGGAGACTGTGAGCTTAAGTGTTACGTGTCACCACACGGGGGGGTGGTGCGGTGTTAATTATATAGGGATTAAGAATAAGTTCCCCCAGTATGTGATTGCCCCCCCCCCCATAACCTAGTCCTACGTTTTTGCATTTACAAGCGAGCCAAATGTGCTGAGTAGGCAAAAGCCATGCCTCCAAGGCTGATGATTGATGGGCGTGACATCAGAAGCGAGGCAGGTGTGCCGAACAGACAAAGAGGCCCCACCTTCTCGGGTTTTGTGCGAGTAAGCCATGCCCCGGAGGTAGAGCGGTGGTTTGGTTTTGGTGTGACGTCAGACAGAGAGATCTGGAGGAACGCACGAGGTCGGTGTGAGGATGGCAGTTGTAGTCGTGGTAGGAACGTGGCTAGGACAGAGAATCTCAATTGGCTCTCCTACTGACATGACGAAGTGGCTTTCCTTCGATGCATAAAGACGACGGCGTGATTCTCGTATCCATGCTGAGGCGATTTGGTTTGCTTGGTGAAGCGAGACACTGGTCATCGACTCTTGGCTGGTCGTAGGAGATGGGCCCCGAAGCCCTTGTGTATGTCACTGAAGGCGACGGCACGATTCTGCAAAGCCGCGGCGTCGGTGAGGATGATCAACAAAGAAACTGCACGGGGTCTCTGAGCCTTGGTGTTGAATACCGCTCATGAATTGCCTGGCGTACATCGTTCCTGCTGCGAGGGAGTGGCTTGGCACCATTTTTGGACACGTCTACGAAGCACCTCGATTCCAAGTTCCATAAAGACCACCTCTGGACCAAGCTAAGTGCCAAAATAAAGGAAGGATTTTCTTTTATTTTGTTTCCCCTTGTCTGTATTTAAGTCTGTGTGTTGAGGCACCTCAATTTAGACATTAGGATTAATTTACCTCACATATTATTATATTATGATTATTGTCCTTTGTAAATATTTGTCTATTTTCATTAAATCTGTTTTATGTTTTAATTGGCAGTGTCCGTGTATTGTTCGTGGGGTTCGAGTATAACCCCCCTCCCCTGTTAGTCCATGGGCCCAGGCATATATCGGTACCATCTGAGGAAACCAAACTTTAGGGCTACTAAGTTATTGGTAGGGACTATATGATTATTTCAATATGTGATAACCGTTCCAAAGAGCAGCTTAGTGTATGTATTTTGCATTTTTACCATTTTACCATTCTGAGATATTGACGTTTTGGGGAAAATCACACAATGGACTATTGACACATCCCATGAAGGTAATATCATTCAATAACAGCTCAGGATATCCAGATTTGTTATCTGCACACTTACAACAAGCATACTTCCCATCTTGAGGCACATCTCGGTTCAGATCGGCACCACGAACCCATTCGAACGGATTCCCATGGATCAGACGATCGAGGAGACTGTCAACAAAGACACACAGACACCTGGAGGAACGAAAGGATTCAGCCTGAATCCAGGAGCTGTGACCCGATACTATCTGACGTCAGATTACCGCAGTATGTACCTTGGGCACCTGAGGGATATGGTAGGTCGAAGTCACTCCCAGCTGAACCATCCAGATCTGCAGTTACCTAGGATCTGGAGGGATGAGGCTGACATCCAATCCTTGGTGGATTCATGGAGAACAGCTGGCTGGATCCACAGAGTCCTGATCAGCACAATTGTCAGCTTGTCGACCGCTACTGTTGCTCCTCCTGATGTTGCCAATGACCTCCTCGCGGCTCGCACGGTAGGAGAGGAGGCATACCAGGATTTCAAGAAGAAACGCCTGGAGACAAATCACACACTGCACAGTTCAATACAAGATGACAAAGAAACTTGAAAACATTCACCCACATCCGGAAGAAACCAACCAGCAAAGTGCAGGCCAAAGAAATTGTTCTCAAGGCTGACAGGAACCTGTTTGGGCACATGATCCTCGTTGCTCAGAGTCGAGATCTGCACATGAGAGATGTCTTGGCGCACCCCCTGGGCCCTTGCCATGGTCAATTGCTAATGGCGATGGATCTCTGCGGAAGACGAACAAAGCAACCCTTGCCAGAGAGCTGGAAAAGAGTGTTTCTCCCGCTGAAGTTATTGCAGAGCCATCAGCAACTGTCATTGATGGCATGAGCCTGGTACAGAAGATGAAAGGGAATGACAAGACGTTTTCACAGCTGGCTGAAGCGATACTGTCAAGGCTCTTCATGATGGAGCCCAGAGTAAACGCATTGATGTTGTCTTCGATGTTTACCGAGAGACGTCCATCAAGAGCGCAGAGAGATGCAACAGAGGTGCAAGCACAGCAATCCAGTTCAGGACATGCACCGGGCCACAACATTCAGCAGTGGAGGAAACTGCTCTGCAGCTCTTCCAAAGGCAAGTCTAATCAAGTTCCTGGTAGAGGAGTGGAAAGAACCAAAAAGCAGGGAGAAACTGAAGGAAAAGTTGCTCTATGTAACCTGCGAGGAGGTCTGCTACAAGCTCACCAAGGACCACTGGGAGGAAGTGGCAGAGCTGAAGTCCACGCAGGAGGAAGCAGACACCCGATGCTTCTGCATGCTCTGCATGCAATAGAGGCTGGGTACAAGGCTGTGGTGATCACTGCCGAAGATACAGATGTCCTCGTGCTGTGTCTTGCCTTCAATAAGGACATCCCATGCCCCGTGTTCAGAAGTGTGGTACGCAAACCCGCACACGGTTCCTAGACATTGACAAGCTTGCTAGATCGATGGGAGACAGTGTCTGTGATGCCCTGGTTGGACTGCACGTGTTCTCGGTTGTGATACAGTCCCATGGACTATAAGCTGCCAGTCTGCAATGGTTCATCACATCAATATGATCTATATATATATATATATATACACCAATTCAAAAATCATAACTAGGATTGGTTTCCTTAGATGGTAACCCATGTCTCTTGCTTGTTGCCCGACAAGTGGAATTTCTGGCCTGGGCCCATGGACTATGTGCTGTACTGTACTTCCAGGTGCCTCCGTCGCTCCGCCATTGTGCCCCACCCCTCCCGCGCGCGTTATATTCTCCAAGGATCAATGTGTCCGCTTCCTAATAAGGAAATGCTCAGCTATCTGGGCTGGCAGTGTTGACCGCCCGTCACCACAAATTGGGTCGGGGAAATTAACCTGGTCCGCCAGCTCCGCGACAATATAAATAGTGATGTTTATGACTCGGGGCGGACTTTGTGCACCTCCCACTTCCTCCACACCGAGAAACAAAAAGCACACACACATAGAAGTAGAGCAGTTATGTCATAGTATTTTGTTTAGAAATTAAGTGAATAAAATTAATGATATAGCCATGTGTTGCACCTGTAATCAGCATAAGGGTCTGATCCTTCCCATCCCCACCCCTTTCTATCGCTTTCTTTTTGCACCATTCACTTCCAATGGCTTCCGTACAAAAACTACTCGCAAACCCACTCACTCAATTACGCAACAACCACAATCACAGGACGATAAAGGCAGAGACAGAAGTGCTGGAGTCTTCTCACATGTTCTATCGTGCCCCCCCCCCAATCCCCGTTACTGTCAGGAAGATTTAAAATATATATATATATATATATATATTATATATATAAATTAAAAACAGAGAGCAGCAAATTCTCTCTCTCCACAGCTGTCTCAGAACAGAAGTCAGAGAGCCTGTTCTCCCACAGGATATATCTGCATGCACTTTCAATCAGTTCCCCATCCTTTTCACTTTGGTTTCTCTCACACCTCACACCTTTCTCATTTCCAAACACATACATTCCCTCAGACCACAACGCTTATTCCTCATTTCACACAGTTTGTTCAATCCATGGCGGCTCCGAAATTACATGGTCCGGTGCACAGTCTTCAGCACCAAGGCCAGTTCCGTGCTGCCTTAAAAACACCAATACCCCGCATGTCAGATGAAACGAGTCCTCCGGAGCCAAACAAAGCATTGTGCAAGTCGGATGGGGCTGTGAAAGTGTTCCAAAAAAATTTGAATTCTCCCGACAAGGGGAGTGAGGAAGCATGAGGAACAGATTCGGGCGCTTGGCTGTGGCAACGGTCGCTTCAGTCGGAGCGGCCGAAGATTCACTGGGGCGCATTTCTCGACCCCCATTCTTTTTTTTTATCCTGTCTTTTACCCCTCCACCAAAACTCTGTCATTCCTCACGTGTCCAGATCCAGTAACGTATTATCTGCCAAGTGATTGTTGCAAGTTTTCCGTGGTGGAATGATCGGAAGGGGTAAAGGAAAATGTACATCTATTTTTTTATATGTGCTTGAATCGCTTGCAATGCTGTGTCTGATTTCTCCCACCATTTTCTCTCTCTTCTGAATTCTCCCACTATTTATTTGTATTTGAAACTTCCCCACCATTCCTCCAATCACTTCTCCCTCTTTCACCTCTTTGCCAGTGCAACTGTTGAATGTGTCCTGATATATCCTGCTTGTGGTTGATCTGAAATAACACTCCCGGGGCGATTGGTCTGAGGTTGCAATTGTTACAGTAGCCCCCATAATGAGGCACATGACGTTGGTTTACCTGGCCAATTAATTAACCTTTGCGAAGTCGCCGTCACAGTTCATCTCACTGGTAAGGTAAACCAACTTTGGGCGTGAATAACCTGCCAGAGTTGAGCGTTACAGATGGTGGAGCTATCCAGAGGTGGCAATGTAACATTGTTGTCCAGGAATGCAGATTTTTGAACCCCGACACCCCTACATTGTCAGGAATTTCGGATTCAGACCCAAGGCACGAGCAATCAAACCTCAAAGTAAATTAAGGAGTGAGTGAAGGAGAAATTGATAGTGGATAGTGCTATGTCAGACCAAAGCAAGCAGGACCAGGTGGGTATAGACAGGCTTGACCCCTTCCCCCATCTTCTTGCATAACCAACAAGGACATTTACTGCTGAGGTTCCACAGGTTGACATTGCACGACACTAACTTTAAGAACAAATATGCGCGTGCTCAATTGACTTCATGGTGCAGATGAAAGAAGTCAAAAACGACTCGAGCATTATGCTCATTGGTTGTTGCAACTGGGTTAGGGGTGACTGCCTTCTGTGAAGGGTAACCTTTACAATTATGTAATTGTATTACCACCTGTTCTTTGTGTGAACTTGGAAGATGATATCAACAATGTGTATGCCAGACTTGAAGAACTGTCCAATCATACAAATTCCGAGTGGTTGGCTTCACATGAGATATTAACCACAGCAAACAACATGGTTGATCTAATCAAGAGTAAGATCATTGATAACTTGCCGGGTGACACTTCCATCATCAAAAGTGTCGATTCTTCAGCCGATAAAAACCTATCTGCCCTTAACTCAATCCATCTTAACTCAATCTTAACTCAATAAGTGTTTCTTAACTCAATCCATCTTTCACGTCTGCCACTTCACGAGATGTCACTGAAGGTTAACACTCCCATCATGCTGTTGCAAAATCTCAATCCTCGCAATAGTCACTGTAACAGAACACGTTACATCTTAACCAATCATGGAAACAAAGGCGATGCCCCTAGAACGCTAATTTGCCACATTTGTTTTAGTGAGCTGTATAAAACACGTTTTTTCCTGATCGTCACTTTCATTCACCATCATTAACGCTGGCATTTTGCAATTTATCATTTATTTTCACTTCAACGTCTGATCTCTGGAAACGTAAAACAAATTCATAACATTATTTTTTGGCAACAAGTGTGGGGATGACTAAAATTAATGCTGGGTTGATAGCAGTAAACATAAACTTCCAGGAGCATGCGAGGCAGTGCTTTGTTACTTATACACCAACCAAATAAAGACAGGGTTTTCCACGGAACCCTGTTCCACAGGTCCCTGCTTTTAACTCAATAAATACAGAACACTAAATGTATAATTAAATGAATACCCACCAGAAATACATTAAAGTAGAAGAAAAATAAATAAATGAGCACAGTACTGTACTCACCGATATAATAGAACAGATTGCATGTGGTGGCCTGGAGATGTGTGGGTGAAGGGAGAAGGTTAAGCTCTCCATGCTCATGATTTTTTACCACATCTAATTTCACAGCTAAAGTAATAGAGTGGCGAGACATCTTCGACGACTGCTTGATGGAGTACATACAGGTCGTTGTCCACTCATATTGTAGGGTTTGGGGAAAGTTTTACGAAAATTACACTCACAACAAAAGTTTTTTGATAGCACTCGATTATGACAGCCAAAAGTACAGTACACATGCAGATGAAAAATAGGGGCAATACCCTTGGGCGCTCACCTGGTAGTGGCTTGATAAGAAAAACAGGGAACCACTGGTAAGCATGGATGACCCACAAAATATGTAACGGAGAAGAAAGTTATGGATTATTTTTTTCATGAACAAACTTTGGGACATCATGGGTGATGAAGGTTTTTTTTTGCACAAGGAATTACAAGAAAATTTTGCACAGGAGGAGGCCATTCGGCCCATCATGCCTGCGCCACACCAACACCAGATTTTATAAATCTGTCAATACCCCCTTCCCTTCGTGTGTAGCCTTTTGGCTGCTGCACTGGGAATCATTTCACCGACCTCGGAAGGATGATAGGCTGAGTCAACCCCCTGGTTTTGATTCAGCGGCAAACGGGGCTTGAACTCAGGACCCTTGGATCCCAAGCTACCACTCTAACCGCGAAGCCAACACCAGGTTAAAGTGGTTGTGGTCAAATTTCATAGAAATTGTGTTTGGAGAGAGTTCCAGAAAGTTTAAAATTCCCCATGAGGAGTAGTGCCTGCCTTACAGCATTTAAAAGTACTGTATATACATTCTCTAACAGTATTTTTTTCTATTGTAGTGTCAATGAATACATGTGTTAGGTCATGCAAACAATTCATACCTGGGTTGTCCACAATGCAAACGAAGTATCTGACGATAGTCCGAAACAAGATTACTTTTCTGACGTAGAAGTTGACAGTAGTCCCTCACACATGTTTTACAGGGAGAGGACTCTGTAAAATCACACACCATGGATTTGTGAGGACAAACAAAAGCACAGAACAATGCTATATAAACAACTTCATCGCCAATTATTTATGATGACTCAAAGTTGAAAATAATTTTCCCCAATGATTTAACCAAAGGTTAAGAATGTAAAATAACCCCACCTTTGTTTTTTTTAAGCAACTTTTTCGTTTCACTTGTCACTGAAACTTGATTGCAGTTTGTAAATAAACAGAAAATTGTTTGCTCAACAAACAAGAAACGTGCTTGTGGCATTTACAAAGTTGTGAAGCTGACATCGGCCAAACTCGATAAATTGCAGATCATTGAGAAGGCAACAGATTGCACGTGGTGGTACACCATTTTTTAAAAATGAGAGGGAAACCAGAAAGCTGTGTATTTTATCAATGTAAAACATAAATGTACATTATCAGCAATACCATATCAGTTGGTACAAGGAAATAAATAAATAAATAAATAAATAAGAGGGTGAAATAACAGCAACAAAAATAAAAGCTGTGCATCTTACCATCAAGGTGTGGGCCTCCCCCATAGTTAGTATATAGTACAGATGCTGCCCTCTTGCTAATCCTCTTAACTTTGCACACACTGGACAGTCTCAGCCCACCATGTGGACAAAGGAAGTGCGAGTTGTCCATGGATGGTGTTGTCGTGTCTTTCTCAAGCCAGTTGCGCAGCCAGTTTGTACCAACAAACTCACAATCATTACCTGCCAAAGTGTACATAGCTTGGTTGTACTGCCACTCAAAACAAATATCATATTGATGTTATTTTGTATACAATGTAGAGGCTTGTGGAAGAGCTGGAAGAGCTCATAGAAGAGAGACATGATGAAACAAACATACAACACCCTGGCATAACATTTCAAATGTAATAGTAGCAAAGTTATAGCACAGGTCAAACATGCCCATGAAGATTGAAGCAAACAATGGAGAACTATAAAATTATTCAAGTAAATAAACAAATTAAAATGTATTTTATTAATAACCGGAAGTAATACTGAATGTAACCAAAATGACTACAATTTAAAACTGAGCATCTCTAATCACCTTTGGCAGATAATTTTATGGTACGAGTAGAAAGGCAATTAAAGAAAAATGAAAGAAAATTTCATCAAAATAATGAATTTAATATTAAAATTGAAACTAGAAAGCATCTGAAAATGCAAAGCCTATCTGCTTTGTATTTGGACTTCTTCTTCTTCTTCTTCTTCTTCTTCTTCTTTCGTAGGCTAAATGATACCTTTGACCTTTTGACCAAATTATTAATGTGTCTTCTCCATATTCTCATAATCAAGCTTTGTTAAAATTTTTAAAACAAAAGCTGAAATAATAATTAAAATTTCAGGTCAATTGGATGAAAATTGACGATTTTATGTGATGCTGACCTTTGACATTTTAACCAAATTATAAATTTGTCTTCTCCATGCTCTAATAATAAAGAATTGTTAAAAATTTGATGACAAAAGTTAAGATGGTAAAAAAAAGTTATATGCAGGATAGACAGACACACACACACACAAGTGATTGCAAAATCCCGTCTCACGCTGCACAGGGGACAGGCTAAAAAAACACTAACAAACACTAAATGAAAGAAGATTGCACAACAGTAGTGTCCATCTTGTTTACCCTGTGTACCCCACCCAATCCCTCTCCCTGCCACAGATCTCCTCACGTCTCTGTTCCCCACTGGGTTTCTCCCCTTCGGCTCACCTTCCCTCCCGAGCTGAAGGGTCGAATAAAGGCCGCGGCCATCACTTCTTTTGGGTATTTGTGTGTGCATGTGTGTGTCTGTGGGCCCGTCTTCAAGTAGAATTGTTTAAGTGCCTTGTGCATACTTGCATTGCTTAGTCGGTTTAACTCTGCTCTTTGTGTGTTCCCTCCCCCCTATTGTAAATAAATATCTATTTTGTTGAATGTTTCAGCTCGGCCTTGTCCTTTCCTTCATTGGTTCAGCACGGTGCGGGTTGGGGGATTAAAAAGGCCGTTGCTGCCGTAGTTGTGCATTTGGACCGACGGGACCTCGGTAACCATCTGCTCAGGTTACGCACGGGTAGAGCACGGTAACGGCTCCTCCCGTTCGAGCTCCGTCGAGGGTGTGAATTCCTCGGTACCTCGCCACATGGGCCTCTAGGTATTTTGAAGTTTGGCAAAGACCCTGTCGCACGCGGTTGAATTATTGACGATTCACGGTCCTGTAAGGGATCCGTACCTTCGGAGTTATCAGAAAGGTACGATCTAGATTCTGGGTGTTCGGTGGAGCCGACTCTACTGCTCCACCTAGCGGTCATGCTCGCCGCCGACGCCCGGCCCACAACAATACAATGCAATACAAACTCTGCACATGAAAATAAGTTTCATTGCTTCTTTGAGTTTCTTCATACCACGGACACCACAGTCAGGAAGTTAAAATTGTCATGTGTGTGGTGTGTGTGGGTCAAGGGAATGACTTTAATTTTTATTTTTTAACCATTTGAGCTATTGTCATCAAATTTTGAACAAACCTTTTCAAGAGAATTTGGAGAAAAAATTACTCCAACCTGCCAATCACACTGACTCCAACCTGCCAATTCCCCCAAAATTGCCGATAAGCAATAGTGTGTGTGTGTGTGTGTGTGTGTGTGTGTGTGTGTGTGTGTGTGTGTGTGTGTGTGTGTGTGTGTGTTTTTTCATAAAGCTTTAGAACACAGCTTGTGATTGGAACACAAGAAGTTGAAGCGTTGATTATGTCTCTGCTGTATCTGAAAGATGAAATTTACACTATATTCATTCCGTGATAGAATGGGAAAGGGGCTGTCGAAGGTTTTATTCCTGATATGTCAACGGGAACAAACACAGACCCTGGATATACTCAAAGGAAAGGAATGTATAATGATGATACAAAAGCAGGTAATAGTTTTACTGTGGCAGTTTCTCTTAAAGGTATATTTGGATTTTGTGATCATGATAAAGTTCTGTATGGTCTTAAAATTAGATTTCAACTTCAAAGGAATGATAATGAAAATAGATTACTTTTTGGTGTTGGTAATGCTTTTGGTGATCAGAATAAATTTGTAATTGATTAAATGAGTTGGTATATTAGTGAATATACTCCTAATCTTAAAACAGAAGAGATGTTGAATAGAAGACTTAACTCAAGAAACCACTCAATGTATCATACCTTAAAAGAAGATGTCAACACGTTAAACTGAACCATACCATTTTCACGTGGAATTTGGGTGTTCTGGAAGGAAAGCCACGATATCTGTGGATCATTTTTAAAAACCAGATGGTGATACTGCTACTGATAAAAATAATGCATTGAGTGATAATGCTAAGGTGAACAACTTCGTGTTTCTCTAGATGACACATTTTATCCACAAGATAGATTGGAAATTAATTGGGGAAAAAATGATTATGCTGAAGGATACAAGTCTTACCAAAAGGTGTGTGAAAGTAATGGTAATAAAGAACCTATTTTGGATATGACAGCATTTAAAACTTTGTATACAATCTATGCGTTTGACCTGAGTGCTCAAAAGGAAACTATAAAGTCTAATTGAGTGGATACTTCCCTATACATTGAAAGAAGAAATGAAGAAGTTGATACAATTTGTTTGCTTTTGGAAGAAACAGAAATACAGATTAATACAGACTAGCATAACCCACGCTCTGCGCGACATGTTGGGGTGGGTGTGTTTGAGAAAGGAACTGATGCAGAGTATCAGTAGTAATTTTACTTTAATGCAGTAAGTGGAATACGATTTCACTGTTTCAGAACCATTTTATTTACTTTTTTTGTACCATGCACCTCATATGGTCTTTGAGATAATGTAAGCCGAATATCACGTTACTCGAGCGCAGAACAAAGTCGAAGATAGCGCGACACGAAACACAAACTCGGAAAAATATATAATCTACGATCTACGATTTCACTGTTTCAGAACCATTTTTTTACTTTTTTTGTACTATGCACCTCATATGGTCTTTGAGATAATGTAAGCCGAATTACACGTTACTCGAGCGCAGAACAAAGTCGAAGATAGCGCGCACGAAACACCAAACTCGGAAATAATATATAAGATCTACGATCTACGATTTCACTGTTTCAGAACCATTATTTACTTTTTTTGTACCAAGCACCTCATATGGTCTTTGAGATAATGTAAGCCGAATATCACGTTACTCGAGCGCAGAACAAAGTCGAAGATAGCGCGACACGAAACCACAAACTCGGAAATAATATATAATCTACGATCTACGATTTCACTGTTTCAGAACCATTTTATTTACTTTTTTTGTACCATGCACCTCATATGGTCTTTGAGATAATGTAAGCCGAATATCACGTTACTCGAGCGCAGAACAAAGTCGAAGAGAGCGCGACACGAAACCACAAACTCGGAAATAATATATAAGATTAGTCTCACATAATTTTTTTTGTTAAATAAATGAGTGGTAAAGTACCAACTGGGGTATATGTTAATCAAATCAATCTTCATAAACTATCATCTTGTGTTCAAAATCAAAAACCTTGTACGATTAACGATAATACTGTTGCGAATTCGCCCGCCGCGCGTGCGAACGGCCACGTGACTCGAATCGCGGCACGTCACCCACCGGACGGACAATTCTGTCGTGACCCTCTCGGACTAACGCCGGAGCTAGTCACGGGTGGGCTTTCGACCTCACCACGATCGTGCCAATCGGCGACCCGCGTGGGATAGGGTGTTCGCCAAACTCGACCTACCTAAGTACCCACGCGGATGCGGCTATAATCTATAAACACACCCTCACATCTCGAGACACACCTAACCGTTAAAACCAACAAAGCGATGCCGCTCCCAATATGAGAAATATGGAGAAACAAATTAATAATTGGTTCGAAATCAAAAGGTCAAAGGTGCTTGTTAGGCATACGCAAAAGGAATACTGACTACAAAACGACGGGCTTTTTTTGCGATCTGAGTAAATGCCCTTCTCTGAGCCTTTAAAGCAGAGTTGTATGAACTCTCGACTCTCTAGAGGTAACGCCACGAGGCTAATTATGGGGTGCCGCCCTTTGGGGGCGTGCTGCCGTCTTACAATGGTCGTACCTGTATCGGCGAATATTATGGGCTCGCCAGTGACCTTTGGCATCCTTGGCATCCTGAATTCAAATCGCCCACTCGGCTGTTGTTTTTTACAATTAAATACCAGGTGGATTGACTCTGCTCCTCTCATCCTTCTGGGTATCGTCAAGTGCCCAGCTTGCCTGGCCTCGACCACTTGCTGGCGATGGCCGATGCCAGTGCGCGTATGCGTATTTTGCCGATTACATTACCGGGCGTTATTAAGCCACACTACGAACCCTTTACGTAAGCAGGATGGAGATTCAAATTAAAGGAGGAGACGAAGCAGAGCAGGAACACCCGCAACAAGAGCAAGCATATACCAATGTGGAGAACTTAATTCCCGGCAGGCACGGCACATGGATTAGCAGCACGTACCTATAACACTCGAGCCACATACACTGGTATGAAAGATGCAAGAGCTGTAAAGCCAAAATGTATATCTTACCAATAAATAGCACACAACACACATGCGAGTAGACATTGAACAAAATTACTCGGATATACCTGCGGCCTTTCTGGGCAGCCCAGCGAACTCTGAACGATACTTTCACCAAATAATTATCAATTTTACCTGAGGCGAATTCCCAGAAATGTACAAAGATAGACAGCGCTTTTAACTACGTCCAAGTTACAAACCATTCTACTTTGAACTTACATGCTAAGTTTCAAGAGACTGGAAAGCCGAGGTCAGCCACATACGATCCATGTGAGCAGCAGTAGATCAAACCCCGAAAATTGTCGTCGACACAAACAGCCAAACATGGTGACTCTTGGCCCTTAGCTTCCCGCGGCCCGCGTAGCGAGCATATTACATTGTGTTTTGAGTCCCATCCTTCGCGCGAGCGCTGATACACATTCTCGGGTGCAGATCCTAAATAGGCTTGGAAAGTAATTTTGAGTTGAAAGCCGCCCAAAGTTTCTGATGTGAACACTTCTCTAAACTTACTAAACAGGTCGACGGCTAACGCCCAGCCACGGGCTGCCGGCGCAATCATTCAGGCCCGCGAGACCCGCATGCAGCAACCTGGCCGATGGAGCTATGGCGGTGCGCTGGCGTTAGAGAAGGGGCCGTGCTGTTCGGTCTGCGTGACTCCAAGCGCGAATGGTGCCTGCATGCCCAACCCTCGCGAACAGCGCCGGCATAATCCATTGTTCGCGTTGAGTACTTGTAAACAGTTCAATGACCTCGTTCACACAGCGCTTCTACAAGCACGGGCACTGGTTGTCATATGTGTAGCGAATTTTCCCAAAGTATGCCTATTAACAAGGTATCAAACCCAAACATTTTCTTACTTTCTGGCACCCCATTTGCAGTTTTCTCTATCTATCTCTCTAGCGGAATAGATGTCAGAGAGTTGGGATTATGTACTTGAGGCCCCACTGCTACTCAAAAGTGACATAAATGATAATAATTATTAATTACACGGTAACGGGGTGAATCGAGGAGTAACAATTCACACCATTAATGGCAGACGCTAGCAGGCGCCATATAACCCCGCCAGCTTGTCAATAGGGAGTTCCGCCTCACTTCAGTTGCTCAGCACAATAGCAGAGAGTGATGTGTCCTCAGAAGTTGCGTCTCATGCAGCAGGTATCTGACCGCACCACAGCAGACCCAAGGCCTAGCGGCCACCACGGATCGAAGTAGCAATTGGTACATGCATGTGGGTATTGCGGATGGGCATAGAGCAAATGCCTACAGACACTTGACAACAATAGCACATAGATCGATGAAGCATTGCCCAAAGGCTAAGAGCAAGCCAGTAAGTTCCGGACTCATCTTCCATTTAACAACAATGTGCTTCAAATGCCCCCACAGTCTGCTCTGCTCTGAGCTCGCTGTATCCAGAAGATGCCACGAAAACAGCCACAATATTACGTTGTCCAATGAATGCAATGTTGCCAATTGCTAATGATATTGGGCATCGGCTATGCATGCAAATTACTGCATTGCTCCGCTGCGATACCTTAATCTACACTTTGCCCCATCGCCCAACATCATCCCCACTTTCGCCGCACGACATCGTCTTGGTGTGCAGCAGAATGACGCCTTATACTGAATATCTTTATCGGGAAGAAGAGCTTTTGGTTACTCCGCCCTTCTCGCCCCTGTGTCTTTTAGCCAAAGCCCGGTTTCGGGCAACAGCACCCGCTCCTTCAAGTTCTGCGAGAACCTCCCTGACAAATTTCCTCCAAAGATCTGATGTTTTGGATCCTTTGCGAAATACAAACTCTGGAAGGGTTCGCCAGCATTTATGCGACGCACAATCACCTCCAAAGCTTTTCCCTCCACCCGCAACATAAAGCGCCATGTTGTCAGACCCTGACGTGTTTCTATTTTGGTAGGTTGGACTCAGCCTTGGGGACTATCTCTGACCCCGTGCGTGTCAGACTTTATCGCCGCCCGAGGACGTCATTGCGGATTAGGCTCCGGCCAGCGGCTGAAGATGATTAGCTCTGTTATACCCTTGCCCAAAAGAAGTGTTGAGCCGGTGCCTACATGGCGAAGCCATTGATTTTTGCTTCAGCCTTGGACCTTACGCATTGCTTACTTTAAGCTCTAGGTCTTCAAGTCAGCTATACATTCTCCCGCCACGTCCAAAAAGCGCGGAGTACATCTTTTCTTGACGAAAGTCATACGGAAGAAACAGGCGCGTGAATAAGAAACCTGCGCATTCCTCGCAGTTCCCTCCTCGGCGCCTTTCGTTTTATGTCTCCTTGTTCGTATCAGCTGGGGCGCTAGAGATTGTCCACCTCTTGCATTCATGCGCATCATCTTTCTGCGCCAAACACAAGTATAAGTCAAACAGTCAGGACGTAGTAGTCGTGGAAATCTGGATGCCTGGTGCTCTTCTCGATGTCTGTCACACCTGCCGAAAATAAAAGTGGCGATATGTCTGATGACTCCTTCCAATGGAGATAGTATCAGTCCCTATCGTTATGTACACAATGAAGACAAATAGTGAGAATGCGATATGGTCCTATCATAATAATATGCACTGTTCGTGCTTCTGCTTCATCTGTCTGCCGTAAAATTCTGCTTCCACCCATTGGTTGGAAGTTCACCTGCACTCCACCCATAAATTTCCACTTGGAAAAAAAAAAAACATACATATCGAGTCTGTTGTGCTGCCTAGCCGATTTGGAGGGGCGGTGGAGGGGTTGAGTAGGAGATGATGGCAGTGTTTATATTTATTGCTTAGAGTTCGCGCTTTTACTTCTGCATGGATGGGCACAGTGATGGCCAACAGTCGGTTGTTGAAATGTTGTATGTGTCTTGAAGAATAAAAAAGAAGAAAAAGAAAACGGATAACACGAGCCTGAGACAATTCTCATATGCAAAGCGTCTCAGTGATCCCCTACCGAGCTCTATAATCACATTATATTCTCACTTTCTTTCTAAACAACGAGAGGTTCCAGGAAAAGGCTAACTACAATGCCTATGTATAAACTCCTCTGTGAGGAAAAAAGTATTATCCTCACCTCGGCGTCATGGCTGAATGATGTGGCTCGTTATATATCTCTTATTACTTTTTCCGATCATTTTCCACACGCCGTAAACAATAACAATTTCAGAGAAAGGTAAAGCCTTATAGTAAGAAATTGATGTATATAAGTTATAGCTTACAACGACCAAACAGGTGAAATAGTATTTACCACATTCAGACCTTGAATTATGACCGAATGCAATGGGCTCATTGCACTTAACAATCTAAAAGAGTTGAATAGAAATAACAGAGAACCGCATGCGATGTGAAGAAATACGGATCAGATAAGAAGGTTAGAGAAGCAGCCACGAGTGAAAGCCGTGATATTACGTCCCACTCTCCTGAACTGTACCAATCTGCCTCCGAGTTTGATGAGGTAAGTACGCGGAGCTGGAGCATTGACGGGTATTAATCAACAGGGTTATCATTCCAATGTAGCAACAAACTATAATATGCCTTGTGTAAGAATAGCTTTTACCCATACTGAAAACGGACCGAGAGAGCCCCAAACTCCTCTCAAAAAATTGAGGAAAAGACATAACAAAGAGTTGTGAGCGTGAGTGTTAGAAACAAATGAGTGGAAGTAGCCAGGTTTACAAGGGCTGTGTACATTTGTTGATTTTAGCTGAAAAACCGTGATAAAGTCATTGTCACTCTTGGTAAAATAAATTTGGAGGGAGATTGTCTAGAGGGTTGAGGAAGATAATGTTTCTTCCACACATTCGCACAAGCAGAGTACTGAAAAATTAACAAAACGGCAGACGCGCGCCGAGGTTAATGGAAATATATCTTTCTAATAAATTAAATGAGCATTGATGATGTTCTAAAGAATTTGGTGAAAGAATACAACATCACATCGAGATAAAAAAAAACTTAGTCAATGAAACCGGATTGCATAGAAAAATCATTAAAAATTCATAATGTGGTTAGTTTGTGGATGAGAGAATGTCATGAATAAAGCGTAAACGTCCGAATCAAGCTAAACCATACAACCAAGCAATGATCCAATTATTATTGAACAGGCTTAGAAACCAGCTATATAGAGTGAAGATCAAAAGGGAAAAAACAAGCGTTCTCATTGGGTTGTATTTTTAAGTTTAGTCTCCAAGACAAATATCTATTATTTTTGATGCCTAGTTAGGTCATGTCTTATCCCAACCTATCCTGCGCGTTCTATGATTAGTTTGTTGCAAGAAATATCCTCTTACCAGATTGGGTTTAGGGTCAAAACATTTCAAGTTCAAGATTTAGTATCAAACAATTACTACAATATCCTGAAACGTTTGTTGTCATTCCGCTCATTATTGGCCCTCCCTAGTTTCAAATGAGCATCTTAATGTGATATTTATCAAACTCTCAGATGCAAACAACAAAAATTGTCAAACATAAAGCAATTGAACTATGACGCATCAATGGTCCTTATTTTTAATCTACTTCTTTAACGTGTCCGTAATACATTACCATGACTTAATTCGCTGGGAGCATTCGTAAAGATTCAAAAGGTTCTACTTTGGGTTTTGTATCCCCCCAAAAAAGAACTGCATATTGATTTATCAAGATATTCGCATCGTACACAAATGGTCAACAGAGCAATTGCATCCCGCCACGACAAGAAATATAGTATAACAAACAAGAAGCGAATACTTTGATATCACGCGGCTCCGGCAGTACAAAGTTCTTCGCGTTCACCCGACATGATGAATACTCACATTCTTACAGTTAACTAAAATTTACATTTGTAGACACTGTATTGAAAAATGTTGACCTTTGATTATTTGTTCGCATATTCGTCACAAATCTTTAGCTATGCATGATGGGAAGAGTCAAGAAACAGCGTATAAACCCCGAACCGTGGACAAATTCTAAACCGTATTTAGTGCTCCTGCAGACTATGCGAATAGAGCGAGAAGTGCGTACCATAGCATTATCAGGTTCGAGCCATCACAGCGAGAATAAGAGTCAGATAGACACAGTGACAGAGCAGATAGCCAAATTATTTCTTAACAGCGCTAATATTGTCGCCCACGCTTCTCGCATTGTTATAATCATAATGATACAGAAAATTGTCAAAGACTGAGAAAATGACTGCTTATTAACATTAAATATTAAAATTTATCCCGTAAGACAATTTATTTATCTCGACGAACAGACGATATTGCTTAGCTTGTAGCTAGAATGTCCAGATGAGCCTTCACCATGTGTATGTGCGAAACGAACGCAATAGTTCGCCTACGTTTTGCATTTATCACCAACTATATATATCCTTTAAATAAAAACGGACTCACTATGAGACAGCCGCGTGTGAGTGTATCCAAAATTAAACAAGATCTCCAGCAGCTATATTGGTTATCGATAGTCTTATCTCCAGCGTCATTACAGAATTTTTTCATCGAGTTCCCCAATTTCATTATAAATTAAATCTTTTATAAAAGAAGCTGTGGTGAGAATAACTTCATGATTCATTATCTACTTTGTTTGGTTGTTTTGCAAAAAGATATGGATATGGAATGCAAATGGGTGTGCGGTATTGATCATGATTGAACAGTAAAATTGCCATTAATTGCGTATAAAAATTTTGCTCACGAGTTTAAAATTAACATCAAAATATATTCTCCGTGTTCAAAATATCCCTGGAACAATCTCAGTAAAATCATCGGACTGAAGCTACGCTTATATTCACGTAAGGAAGATGATATTATCTGCGACATTGCGCATGGGAGCTGAAAAATAGGTAACAGACGGTTTTGCTCGTGTGGCGAAAGAGCGCGAACTGTTCACACGATTAAGTAAAACAACATAATAAAGAATTTAATAAGGCGTAAATAATAATGGCTTTGCCCTAGTTTATATCACGAAAACAGAAAAAACAGGATTGCACGTTTATATAATAAGTAAGAGGCGCATTATATGGATAATACCAAATATATTGATTTTAACTATGGGAATGGTGAAACTCATCTATTGCCTGCGAGGGTGTGCGATGTGTTGCTTATTCTGTTCGACGCAATAGCGCACCATATATATTATGCTCGCATACGAGTGCATTATTGTCAATACATAAGAGTAGTGGACAAAGGCCATAGAATATGCTTCAAGAAAATTACTCAGTATTTTCGCTCCAAGTGGTGTCACACAAAGTCAAGTGTACCGTTGGCCAAGAAGGCAAGGGTCATTACAGGGGTATTTTAATAAATATGTTCTACAACATAAGAATGATATGCGAATATTGTCTCGAATAAAAAAAAAATTGGGCAGCGTTTTATACTGCATGGCTGTATGCTTGAGATGGAACTACCATTATCAGCACTATATGATATTAATTAAAAATGTCTTGAATTTCAAATTAAATAAGAGAGGAATCACAAAAAATTTACAAAGATTATAACGAAAGAATTTAAATACAAGGCCTCTTTTAGAAATTCATTAAGAAATTTTTTTATTGGTTTTCCTGTTGTAAAAAAAATTATTTTGGGATACAGGGAGAATTACCACAAGAAATCCTGATGAATATATGTTATGATAAATTCGTAATAGTGGAGGATGTAAGTTTATTCTAAGGAAGTATATCTATCTAAGGATAGTATAGGAGACACGAGGAATAACGAGAGTTTGTAAGATAGGACGTGAGACAAAAAAGGAGGAAAAGCTATCTTGAAGAGAGAGAAGGAAAAAGAGAAGAATGAGAGGGAGGGAAAGAAGGAAAGAGGAAAGAGAGCAAGAGAGAGAGGGAGGAAGAAGGAGAGGAGCGAAAGAGAGAGAATTAAATAAATATAAAATATGGAAACCAGTGAGATTTAAAAAAAGATTGGAGGTATTACAGAAAATAAAAATCTCAACGTACCGAGGAGGAAACCAAAGAACCATCTATTTACTCATTGGAGTCTATAATAGAATTATTTTCGACAGACTTAATTTTATACTGCAAAGTGTCGTTCATTACATGGCGCGTAGATAGTGTAAGATAAACAGGAAAGAGTGGGAGAATAAGAGGATTATATATTGATGATGTTGGCTATTTGCCCCATCTTCTTGATTGACTTTAATTAAAGTATTTTCATTTTTTTCTCTTAAATAAATTGCGTGAGTGAGAGAGCAGATGAAACATTCTTGTAGTGAGAAATTCTTTATAGTGTTTTTTAAAAATTTGCATAATTGATTCAAATATGTGACTAATTGTTTAAGCGCGAAATCTTTGTGAAAAAGGTTTTCGCCACTGCTGTGTGAATGAATTTCTTATCGAGATAAGATAAATGAGTTATTGTCTCAAATGTAAAAAAGAAAAACTAAGACTAAAAATAATCTCAATTTTAAAGTAAAAATAATATTATACAAAAAGGTACATGTTCAGGGTGTAGCTCAAAAAAGACATAGTCAATTATTAATCTTTCGAGAACACAAGTACAAAATTCGGAGGAGATTTATGACCAAAAGTTTAATCATCCAAGAAACAAATGAAGCGTCAAAATTTATACCAAATCTGTTACTGGAATACCCAGTATATGGGAATACATTCTACCCACTATGAGTATTTCTATTCTTTCTTGTGGTCCAGAAACAAACTTGGATTAAAAGATTAGATGAGGCAGACAATCTTAAAAAACCATGGAGTATGTAAACCCAATCAATAGGGGTTGAATGAAGTGTGCATGATTAGGCAAATACACGATTTATTGTATTTTATGGGAAATTCCACAACTTTGGAAGAAAAGCATGACGAAGAACAATCATTGCGCCCTTTCGATGCTAGAGAAATTTGTATAATTGTCTCCTGATACAAAAGGTCCAATATCCTTGAGAGAAAAGTCTCCTTTGATAGGTAATTGCATCATTTTCGAGAAGGAGAGATGAAGATGATCTTTTGAGTACCTACAAAATATAGTCATCTGAAAGCAAAGCACTTGGGACTTGCGGTACCAAAACACAAAAAAAAAAAACTTATAAGCCTCTAATGATGTCCTAACAATCTTCAAGACGTGAAAGAACATAGATGTATAGACTGAGAATTAACATAACACCTAAATATTCTAACTAAGCTAGTTAAGAAGAAGGTTAATGCTGCGATACTTCCAAGAGCCGAAGATGCGAGTGTGATTTATATACTGGGACTCCACGTGTCATGCTATGATCGAATGCACATATCGTGATATAGAAACTACCATGATAAGGCTGGTACAAGTCTGCTAACAGTCTTAAACTTATCCGCTTTACCTTCGCATTTGAGGAGCTAGATATGCGTGCGGTTTTTACCCCTTTAAAAAACAAAACACGCGTTTATCAATTTTACTCTTATGTTAGTCACGTGGAAACAGTGCCCTTTCAAACAAGATTATTTAATAAAAGTAAGAGATTTAAACCATCTTAGAGAATTATACTTAGGACAGGTCAGTGATGTAAAAGGCTTATCGACGACTTCGTGATGAGAGGGTAGAGAGTTCCCATACTATGCGCTACAAGACATTATTTTGTGTGGATGAATTTTCTAAAAAAAAAGATAATTAACTCTCAGCTCAAAGAATTACTATTATACTCGAACAGTTACCTTTATCTGAACAGGAAACCACAAAAACTCGAGCAGGTGTTTATTGAGCGAGCCAGGAAGCTTGGATTTTTGTCCTTCAATCTACACTTTAACATATGAAACCACTTGATTTTCTAAAAAAATTCACCCAACCAGTTCTCCCAACAAATGGTTCATCTTTTATTCAGGATATTTGATTAGATAAGCTAAATGATGCTATTATTTCACCAACTAGTCCTCTCGTACGAATACCAAAACCTCAGAGAAACATTTTACAAAATTAGAATATGTAAAAAGACTACCGATTAATGTCAAAAAGATGCGTGCGAGAAAAAGACCAAAAGTTCATTGAAAGTGGGTGATATAAGAAAGGTCAATATATTTGGTGGATATAATCTCATTTCTGAAAAAAGGTTATACCTACAAGCCTGTTGGACAAATGAGCTTTTTAAAATCGGAATCTCTCTAA
>CM068961.1:35435455-35449070 GCA_035128595.1 Eptatretus atami
ACCAGTGAGATTTAAAAAAGATTGGAGGTATTACAGAAAATAAATAAATCTCAACGTACCGAGGAGGAAACCAAAGAATTGACAAGTCTATTAGAAATATTTTCGACAAGACTATTAACATCGTTTTCAGGGAGAAGTTATAAACAAGAAAGTGGAGATAAAGATTATATTATTGATGATGTTGGTGTGATTGACTTTAATTAAAGTTTCATGTTTCTTCGTTCTTAAATAAATGGAGGAGAGAGTGAAGACATTTCTGAGGATTCTTTAGTTTTAAAAAATTAAATTCAAAGATGTTTGGAAACTAAAAAGGTTCGCACTCTGTAGGAATTTTTCTCATAAATAAATGAGTTATTGTCTCAAATTGTAAAAAGAAAAACTAAGCCTAAAATATCTCATATTTTAAAAGTAAAAATAATAGTTTATACAAAAAGGTACATGTCGGTGTGTGCTAAAAAAAGGAGTCAATTTATCTCAACACAAACATGGAGGAGATATACAAAAGTTTTTATCAGGAAGTAAATTTACAACTACTGGACTAGACCAGGGAAATTACATCACACAGGGTATTTCTTCTGTGGTCCAGGAACAAACTTGGATAAGAAGATTAAGGCAGCACCAATCTTAAACCATGGAGTAAACCCATCAATAGGGTTGATGAAGTGTGCATGAGGGCACGATATTTGATTATGGGATTCCACAACTTTGGAAGAAAAGCATGAAGCCGATAGAGAAAGTTGTATAATTTGTCTCTGATACAAAAATCAACCTGAGAGAAAAAGTTGATAGGTCATCGTGAAGAAGATATCAGTACTAAATTGAAACTTGGGCTTGGAATCTAAAAAAAACTTATAAGCCTCTAAATGATGTTCAATGGACTGAAGAACAATTAGCTGATGAATACATAAACCAATATTCACAAAGTTTCATAGAAGGAAGGTTTATTCCATAGGAAGTTGATTATATCGTGGCACTGATTTATTGAACTCATATGATAAGGGGTACATTTATTACTTAAAACCGTTATGATTGAGGAGTAGTATGCGTGGTTTCCCTTTAAAAAAAAAACAGGTAATACTCTTATGTTACGCTTCCAACAGATATTTAATAAAATAAGAGAAAACCAAAAATTGTGGACTGATGAGGTAGAGAGTTCTATAACAAGACATTTATAATTTTCTAAAAAATAACAGCATTACATATACATACCTTTAATGAAGAAAAGCGGTTGTTATGAGCCGCTTATCACACTTTAAAAGAGAAACATATAAAATTCACGCAACTCGTTCTCAACAATGGTCATGCTTTTATTCAGGATATGTAGATAAGTATAAGATAGATTCACACCTCTACAGAATACCAACCATCAGAAACATTTACAAAATAGAATATGTAAAAAGGATTAATGTCAAAAGCCTAAGTTCCAAAGTTGGTGATATAAAATATATTTGGTAAATCTCATTTTGAAAAAGGTATACAAAGCGTTGGACAAATGACTTTTAAAATACGTTGATTGTGATAGATACAGTTCCTTGATATACAAGGTATGATGATTTAAAGGGGAAGAGATTTTAGTCAGTTTTATTCACAGGAATTACATCAAGACAAAGAAAATAGAAAAAAATTTTTTTGACTCCGCCTTTTTTAACTCCGCCCTTTTTGACTCGCCCCACAAACCCAACCACACAATCCCGCCAACGTAAACACCCACCCCAACGAAAGCTCCACCCATCCACCACAAACCCACCAACCGAGCACACTCTACAAGCTCCTCCTCAAAAACAGCATTCATCATATCTCACATAGATTAGTGGATTAGTGATTAGTAGTTACGCAAACGAAAGTATATAAGAGAATTTCGCCAGCATACATTAAACACACATGTCCACCCTCCAGCATTACCCACACCCATCCACACAGAGCCCCGCCACACAGAGCCTCCATCCACCAAGCCCCCGCCGCACATAACCCCACCCACGACACCGCCCCCCGCGCCCACCACAAACCCACCACAGAAGCCCGCCACAATTACCCACCCACTAGAAGCCCCTCCCACACAAGCCGTCCACCCACCCCCCTTCATCCCCGTGGCGCCCCGCAGCTTTTGACCACCACCCCCCTCATCTCCCACCCCACACACAGCACCACACGGGAGGGGAGGGGTGGATGTAGGTGATGGCGTGTCGATGGGGAGCCGCACTCTACCCCGTCGCCCCGACACTCATCTTTATCTCTTTTGTCTTGTATATTCAAAAACAAGATAATAAAGCAAGGAAATATAATTAAAATTAAAAATATTGAAACATGTCAGGAAAAGATATATTTCCAAAGCACGTCTGTCTTAGATGTCTTGAGTTTCATGTCAAGTTCCCTGCAGATGATTAACTGTGTGCTTGGTTCAAGCGCAGCATAGGTCTGTTTAGAACTGAAAAATAAAAATAAATAATGAGTCAAAACTCAAGGGAGATATCAAAACAGAGAGATAGAGGCAGACAGAGACAAGCAGAGAGAGACAGATAGATAAACAGAGAGACAGATAGATAGACATAAACAAAGAGAGAGACAAACAGACAGAGATAGAGAGACAGACACACACAAACACAAATACACACATGCACGTGTTGTTTCTCACCTTGAATTCGGTATCAATGGGCATGACAGCAATTCTTCCCAGTTGGTAATTGTATCCTTTATTTCTCTTCTGAAAATCCGAATCTCTTCAAGAAAGTCGTTTATTTTTATCCATTCGTCGTGTAATTCATATAATTCGTTCTCCACATCGGTAATCAACGAAAACCCTTATTGGGGACATCCTGTTAGGAAAAGACATACAATAATAATTATTGGTCGTACAGTGATTTAATTCTGTTTTAAACAATAAATAATAAATTGGGTTGTGAAATCTCACCTGTCATCTGGTGAAAACGATTGATCCGTAAGGTTCCCGTAAGAATCTGAATGCTCCATTCTGTGAATGCAACGCACTTGGCACACAGCTTGTTTATATGAACCGTGAGTCATGACGTCATAGGATATTACAAAACAATGGATTTCCCAGGGTGTGTACCAGATTTATAAATTTGCTATATAGCAAGACGGCATTATCGTTTCTACTGAGAAGTGCACATGGGGGTTATGATATCATATGATTTCGAGTACTAAATTGGTCATTTAAAATTGACGCAGAAATACACTGGACAATTAATCAGTCTCATGGAAAACTAATTATCATTGGTGCTCAGAATGAGATTTTTTGTGGAAAGCACGATTACGTACACAAATAATATAAGAATTTAATCATGGGTAATTTAATAACGTTTGGCCCCTTAGTTCATATCACGAAAACAGAGAAAAAGGAATACTAGTATATATAACATGTTTTATATTATATATATATGATAAGTAAGGAAATACAAAATGATGTATACTATGGAGAGATGGGGGGTGGGGGAGAGGTGTTCAGTTCTAATATAATCTGTCCATATATTTTCCTAATACCATAAATGACAGCAAAAGGCTTCGAGAAATTATAATTTCTTTCCAAGCATAACCTTCAGAAGGGTATTGGGGTTATTTTAAGATAATATGTTCTACAATAGAATGAGGTATTTTCAAGATAACAAAAAAATTGAGTTTTAATACTGATGCTAATGACCAATAACTTTTGAAATTAATTAAAATGTTAAATTAATAGAAAAAAATACAACGTTAAGAAAATGCAAGGCTCTTTAGAATCATAAGAAATTTATTGGTTTCCTGTTGTAAAAAAAATTATTTATGGATACAGGAATAACAAGAAATCCTGTGAATATTATGTATGATATCTATGGGGTTTGTCAAGTGATACTAAGGAAGTATATCTAAGGATAGACAGACGAGGAAGGGAGTTGAAGAAACTGAGACAAAGGAAGGAAAAGGAGAAGAGACGAGAGAGGAAGGAAGAGAGAAGGAGAGGAAAGTAGAGAAGGAGGAAAGAGAAAGAGAGAGAGGAGGAGAGAGGAGAGGGAGGAAAGAGAGAGAATAAATAAATATAAAATAATGGAAACAGTGAGATTAAAAAAGATTGGAGGTATTACAGAAAATAAATAAATCTCAACGTACCGAGGAGGAACAAAGAATTGACAATCTATTAGAAATATTTTCGACAAGACTATTAACATCGTTTTCAGGAGAAGTTATAAACAAGAAGTGAGATAAAGATTATATTATTGATGATGTGTGGTGTATTGACTTAATTAAAGTTTTCATTTTTTTCTTCTTAAATAAATGGAGGAGAGAGTGAAGACATTTCTGAGGATTCTTTATGTTTTAAAAATTAAGATTCAAATGTGCATTTGGAAACTAAAAAGGTTTCGCACTCTGTAGGAATTTTTCTCATAAATAAATGAGTTATTTGTCTCAAATGTAAAAAGAAACTAACTAAAATATCTCATATTTTAAAAGTAATAAATAGTTATACAAAAAGGTACATGTTCGGTGTGTAGCTCAAAAAAGAGTCAATTTATCTCCAAACACAAACATGGAGGAGATATACAAAAGTTTTATCAGGAAGTAAATTTACAACTACTGGAATACCAGGGAATTACATCTACCAGGTATTCTTTCTGTGGTCCAGGAACAAACTTGGATAAAAGTATATGAGGCAGACAATCTATAACCATGGAGTAAACCCATCATAGGGTTGATGAAGTGTGCATGAGGCACGATATTGATTATGGGAATTCCACAACTTTGGAAGAAAAGCAAGAAGCCGATAGAGAAGTTGTATAATTTGTCTCTGATACAAATCAACCTGAGAGAAAAAGTTGATAGTCATCGTGAAGAAGATGTATCAGTACTAAATTGAAACTTGGGCTTGGAATTCAAAAAAAACTTATAAAGCTCTAATGATGTCATTAGACTGAAGAACAATTAGCTGATGATTACATAAACCATATTCACAAAGTTTCATAGAAGGAAGGTTTATTCCAAGGAAGTTGATTATATCTGGTCCACTGATTGATTGAACTCAATAATGATAAGGGTTACAGTATGCTTTAACCGTTATGATTGAGGAGTAGATATGCTGGGTTTCCCTTTAAAAACAAAAACAGGTAATACTCTTATGTTAGCCTCTTCAACAGATATTTAATAAAGTTAGAGAAGAAAACCTAAAAATTGTGGACTGATGAGGGTAGAGAGTTCTATAACAAGACATTTATGAATTTCTCAAAAAATAACAGATACATTATTACAGACCTTTAATGAAGGAAAAGCGGTTGTTATGACGCTTCAATCACACTTAAAAGAGAACCATATAAAAATTCACCAACTCGGTTCTCAACAATGGTCATCTTTATTCAGGATATTGTAGATAGTATAATGATGAATTCACACCTCTACGAATACCAAACCATCAGAACATTTACAAAATAGAATATGTAAAAGAGATTAATGTCAAAAAGCCTAAGTCAAAGTTGGTGATATAAGAATTATATGGTTGGAAATCTCATTTTGAAAAGGTATACAAAGCGTTGGACAAATGAGCTTTTTAAAATCGTTGATGTGATAGATACAGTCCTTGGATATACAAGGTATATGATTTAAAGGGGGAAGAGATTTTGGTTCATTTTATTCACAGGAATTACAAAAGACAAAAGAAATAGAAAAAAAATTTTTGACTCCGCCTTTTTTAACTCCGCCCTTTTGACTCCGCCCCACACCAAACGCCAACACCACAATCCCCGCCCATCCACACGTAAACCCCACCCCACCAAGCTCCACCCATCCACACACACAAACCCCACCCCACAAGCTCCACCCCCAAAACACATCATCATCATTCACTAATAGTGATAGTAATTAGTTACAGCCAACACAACATGTTTATTTAATTAAAAAATTGCTCCACCCATCCACACATCCTACCCATCCACCCATCACCACAAGCCCCGCCCACAGAAGCCTCATCCACACAAAGCCCACAAACGCCCAACCCACCACAACGCCCGCCCACACAAACCCCACCCACAGAGCCCCGCCACATAACCCACCACAGAAGCCTCCCACAACCCCACCCACCCCCTTCATCCCCCTGTGCGCCCCCCAGCTTTGACCCACCCCCCCTCATCCACCCCCCACACACACACACGGGAGGGAGGGGGTGGGATGAGGGGGTGATGGTCGTTGGGGAGCCGCACCTACCCCCCCCCCCCATCATCTCCTTTATTCTTTTTGTAATTCAAAATCAGATAATTAAAAGCAGAAATATAATTATCAACATTAAAATATTGAACATTCAGTGTAAAAATAGATATATTCCAAGCAGTCTGCTTCAGATGTCTTGAGTTTCATGTCAGATTCCTGCAGATGATTAACTTTGTGTGCTTGTTCAACCAGAAGGTGTTTAAACTGAAAAATAAATAATAAATAATTGAGTCAAAACTCAAGGGAGATATCAAAACAGAGAGATAGAGGCAGACAGAGACAAGCAGAGAGAGACAGATAGATAAAACAGAGAGCAGATAGATAGACATAAACAAAGAGAGAGACACAGACAAAGGGATCGAGACAGTGACACACAAAACACAATACGAGTTTGTGTTCTCACCTTGAATTCGGTATCAATGAGGCATGACAGCAATTCTTCCCAGTTGGTAATTGTATCTTTAATTTCTCTTCTGAAATCCGAATCTCCTCAAGAAAGTCGTTTATTTTTATCCATTCGTCGTGTAATTCATATAATTCGTTCTCCACATCGTAATCAACGAAACCATGGGGACATCCTGTTAGGAAAACATACAATATAATTATTGGTCGTACAGTGATTAATTCTGTTTAAATCAAATAATAAATTGTTGTGAAATCTCACCTGTCATCTGGTGAAAACGATTGATCCGTAAGGTTCCGTAGAAATCTGAATGCTCATTCTGTGAATGCAACGCACCTTGGCACACAGCTTGTTTATATGAACCGTGAGTCATGACGTCATAGGATATTACAAAACATGGATTTCCAGGGTGTGTACCAGATCGAAATGACTGGTTCGGGCTAGGCAGCTTGGAACGACGTGGCGATACTTCATAGCAATCTGATATATTTAACATGAAATGAAAATGCTTTGAATGTTTTGAATAAAACCGTCATTTAAAACTGTTAGTGTCTGAATTAAAATATAACCAGAGCCTTGTCTCTCACAGAATACTTCCTCATTTTCATGCACGAACTGAAACACTTAAAAAAACTTTCCCATTCATTGGATCACTCTTGAGTGGAATGAAAATTAAAAGAAATCAGTAATCTCAGTTTAACATGTGCTCAATGGGGCAGGATCGGTCTCTCCTCTTTGACCCTGAATGGCGCGAGAGTCAGAGGGGCAGGGTGGGGGGGGGGGAGGGGAGAAAATCATTCTCATTCAGGTTTTTTTTGGCCTTGAGACAGTCTCAATTTACATTAGTTTGTATGGGGGGAAATCGGTCTCAATTTAACAAGAGCTGTATGGCGAGGGGGGAAAATCATCCTGTTTAACCTTAACAGTCGTGAGTCAGAAAGGTTCCCATCATTTGTATGGGAGGGGGGGGGAGGAATGAGTCTCCTGTTTGGGTTTTATTCAGGTTTATTCAGAGAGTTTCCTCTTTTCCCATTCATTTGCATTGGATGCCTCAGAAGCCCATTTATCTCTCTCATATATAATATATATATATAATATAAATATATAATATAATACACACTATACATATATAATATACATACATATATATATATATATATATATATATGTACAGGGCGTAGTGCGTCGCCTGTAATCCGGTACTCGGAGCTTGGGTTGAGGATCACTTGATGACGGGGGCTGTCACTGGCCGCACTATGAGAGGTGTAGGGCAGCCGGAATCATGGCGAAACCCAATCTTATCCCTGTGTCGTAAGAGGCGACCAGGGTTGCGTCAGGAAGGCATCCGGCGTAAAACCTGTGCCAATCAGTATGCGGATCATAACGGATGATCCGCTGTGGCGACCCTAACGGAGAGCCGAAAGACGAACAACAACAAATATTATTATATATTAATATATTATAATAGATATATTATATAGACATACATATATTACATATATACAACATATCTCTTCTTCTTCTTTCAGGCGCTCCCGTGGGTCGCCACAGCGGATCATCGTTATGATCCGTAATGATTTGGCATAGGTTTTACGCCGGATGCCTTCTGACGCAACCCTGGTCGCACTTACGAACAGGGATATGGTACCACCTTATTCTAACGGGAATACCGGGCCCAGTACACTTGGTACTTACTATTATATATATATATCACATAATACAATATACATAATTGTTTGCGAATTCGCGCCCGCCGCGGCGTGCGATCGCCACGCGACTCGAACGGCGACCGCCCGCCCACCGGAAGGACAATTCAGTCGTGACCCTCCGGCTCAACGCGGGATCCAGTCACGGTGGGCCTTTCGACCTCACACAATCGTGCCATGGCCACCCGCGTAGGATAGGGTTGTTCGCTCAACCTCGACCTTACCTAAGTTACCCCGCGGATGGTAAAACCGGCGCGATCGTACCTCGCGCAGGTGGACTCGCGGACCGAGCCGCTTGGCGAGCGTCCTTCCGTACTATCGGAATAACCGAGCGGTGTTATCGTCGACCTCGCGGTTCAGATATTTACCCGGCGTATCCAGCCCCTACGAACCCTTTTACGTGAAGCAAGATGGAGTTCAATTAAGAAAAGGACGAAGCGAAACGGGAAAACAGTTCTAGCAATGCACATTTATTTTCGCGGCACACGGAGCACACCGTATAGCACGTATTTACAGCCACAATTAACGATTGACATATATCACATAGAACAAAAGAAATGCACTATAAAAGGAGTTAAAACCGAGCTACACGAACACGAGACCACTTTACAGTTACTACCTTCAAGACACGGCGCCAAACGACCATTCACCCGAAGCAAGAAAAGACCCCTCAGACAGGCAGGGAGTCAGACTGGGCCCGTGGCAATGCGCGTGAACCTTGATGAGCGGCAGGTCCACGAGAGCCGAGGGGTCCTACCCGCGCTCGTGGCAGCCGCATGTCGCCCTGCACGGCGGTTCCGTGGGCACCTGCTGGTGTAGTGGAACGGGGCCCTGTCGTGCACTCTTCTCAGCGCGGGGAGAAGGGGAAGTGTTGGATCGCTCTGGGAGGGAGTATGGCTGGCTTGCTCGACTCAACACGACCGTCGTCGTCCCGAGCTCCGAGGTCCTCCTCAGCCGATCGCCCTCCGTGGCCGTTTCGCCTCCGCAGCCGTCTGCCCAACCTCTGCTTCGAGCTCCGTCTCCCGACTCCGCCCCCGACACTGCTCTAGCTCCGTCTCCCGAATCTGCCCCCCGATCTCGCCAGACTCGACTCATTCACGATACTTGCTTCCGATCGACTCACTCTGCTTCGCCTTTTATCGCGTCGGGAAGCACCAATTGCAAATTCCTCGGATCCAAACGACTCCAGGGCGGAGACCACGCTCGCCGATTGACGGAGAAAAGGGGGCGGTATCATTCCTGATCCTCAAATTTGCATATGCCGATTTCGTCAGGCGCGTCTGGAGGCGGGGCCTAAGCCGCCCGCCTTCCTGATTGGGTGGGATCAGATGTGGGCGTGTATCATTCCTGATCGAATTCTCCTCAGATAACCCGCCATCTGCACTCGCGTCTCGCGTGTATCGCTGAAGACAGCCGACGCTCGGCGTCCACAGGTGGTCGGGAATGGCCGTAGGAGAAGTGGTGGAGGGTTTTCGGGGTGTCGATGGCCATGGAGCTGCCTGGAATGGCGGTGATGTGAGGTTTGCGGTAGCTGAGTGGTGAAGGTAGGTTGGCTGCTGCGCGTTGTGTTGTTGTTGTATCAAACAAAGGTAGAACAGAAAAACCGCCTAACTCAAAGGGATCGCAGCCCGAATGAATCACATTAATTCCCTCTACAACGGTTTGGGGCTAACTACACATGTACTTAAGAAATATATCTCACCTACGGGACCTTTATGGTTTTCGAGTTTCCATGAGCGTAACAGTATATATATACATATACATAGGACTACTGTAAGTCGTCACCATCGGGACGAGAAAAAAGTGACGACTTACGCGTATGCGAACATTCATGATGACTGTGGGTGAAGGATGAAGTCGCGCGTGGCCTGGACACGTACGTGTGAGAGGGCGCAAAAATCTCTAAGCCGGCTCTTGTACAAAAGGGAAACATAATCTCGAGCATAGGGGGGTTCATTGGTGAGTTGGAAGTGATCAAGCAAGATGGATTCTGATCAGTTTATCCAAAAGTAAAGATAAGAACAACTGTAAGAAACTCAATTACCATCGTGATGGTATGTCGAATAAATTACATGACACACCAGTCATCGTTGGTGATGACTACATCGAATGCCTATGTGTAGTGAGTGCGGTGATGTACAAAACAGCCAATATATAAAAACCTGAGCGGACTTCAACAATAAGCTCGACGATCCTTTACCCTTCGCCAGAGACTGCATTGCACACCCTGGCTACTCTTCAGATGCCTGTGGGACGGCGCACCGTGGTCGCTGACTGAGCTGAACGCAGCGCAGTTATAAATAGCCTATCATGGCGGTGTACACCAATGAGTCGCGCATCATGATTCATATAGGCTTCTCACGAGGCATCAGTTCCGTGTGACGAGTTAGGCGTGGTAATTTACTTGAGTTTTCCATTACGCGGAATGGGACACATCTGCGACTTAGACGAAGTGACGACTTAGAGATGACAGACTTAAAGACTTTATTCAAAGGGATTAACATTAGATAAATTCGGAGCTTTTTGATGCTCCGCTTAGGCGAAGTGACGAGTTACACGCGCCGACTTACGCGTAGTCTACTGTTATATACTATTATATACATACATATACATGTACAAGCGGTAGGCGGACTGGGTAGTCGCCTTACCATAGAACCTGACGCGATGGGCCGTTCGATGGGAATGACCTGAGGATTAAGCACAAAAAAATTCATTGTGCTCGCTTCAAGGGTTAATGCTGCAGATTGTTTTTTCGTTAAATACCCCACATTTAAGGTTTTTCGGCCGTGCTAGGCATGGAGGGGTCCATAGGCAACGGTTCTTTGTCACAACATAACTAGGACATACATGAACCTACATACCAGTTTCATGTATTATCTGACTCATGTCTCTGAGATATAACCGACTTCATTTTTTATTGTTTTCGACTAGGGTTCATTTCAAAGCTATCTTCTCCGACAGGTTTCATAGGATTCGTCGCGAAATTTTTGACAATATGGCTGAATGTACTTCCCAGTGTGTGCCCGAGTTTTGATTTTCGAAAAAAAATTTTTTTATGATTTTTCAAAAATTTCAAAGTCCCGTTATAGCAACGGTGGTCTCCATAGCAACGGTTTCATTTGCACACAACTAGGTCATGGTATGAAACTACCCACCAAGTTCATCGAACATCGCCATTGTATAAGAGCACTGGAAACCGAAAGACAGACATACAGACATATCGACGGAAAAGTGATAATAGGGTAATCAAAAAAAAAAAAAACTTTTTTTTCGACTTTATCGACTGCAACAGACAGACATACAAACATATCGCGGAAAAGTGATAATAAGGGTAATCAAAAAAAAATTTTTTTTCGATTTATCGACTACCAATATAATACATATATTAATAATAATATTTTTATACATATGCATATATTAACATAACATATACACAATACATATACATATTAACAGATATACATATATACACACATATACATATTACAACTACATACTATACATATTTTACGGCTGTGGAAATTCGCAGAACACCATAAAGGTTCCTTAGATCAGTTATCCGTAAGTGAGTGTTCAGATAGGTTCCCACCGTTGTTTAGAGGGATTCTTAGTTTTTCACCGGCTGTGACCTTGAGGTAGGTTTTCTGTTGCTATCGTTTATTTGGACCGACCATATCACGACACCAATAGCAACAACTTCGCCCCCCAAACAACAAACGCAACAACCACACCAACCACGCACAACCAACCACGCTACAATCGCACACAAGTAGCACATCTAACATCTTCGCCGCTTACGCCAGCTATCAACACCATCCTCCACAAACCCACGCTACAACTTGCGTCGAAAACCTCCGAGAAGGCGAGTAAAAGACCGAGAAAAGAACTCCAATGGTGCGCAGGTTTTCCCGCCTTTTTTTCTCCGTGTTGTGGAGTGGGAAGGGCGAGGCAGACTCTGCTCCGATTGGTGGATACGAGAATGAGGCGCTAGGAGCTGAGGAACGCCCGTTTCGAGAAGCTTCTCGAAAAGCTCGGAGGGAGGCAGAGCCGAAAACGGGGAGGGAGAGTGCTGAGCCCAGGGATACAAGGCGACAGCAGCGAGTTCGGGGGGTGTCGCTTGGTCTGTCGGGGTGGCTTGTCTTGTCTTTGTGGTTTGAGCTGGAAACTTGGTCTTGGTCTTTGTCTTTTTGAGTCGATGTTCGGGTCTTCGTGGTGTGGTCCGTCGCTGGTGCGGTCCAAGCTCGTGGCTTGGTGGTTTCGTTTCTGGGTGGACGACGTAGAGGTGCTGCTTTCCCTCTGGGCAAAGTCACGAGGGTTTGTGTGAGGGACCAGCTCTGCACGCAGTCAGGAGGAAGATGCCGGAGAGAGCTCGCCGACCACCAGGCACCTCGGGTGCAGGTAACTGCTACGGTCTCGCAGACTGTTGTTTTCATGTCCACGTCATAAAGACCAAGTGGTCCAGCACCTCCTTGTCTTGTGAGGGGTCCTTTTCTTTTGGGCTTTTGAATGAATGTTGTCGTGGCGCCCGCTGTCAAGTAAAACTGTATATAGTGACTGTACATAATAGAGAGACGGTATTAGCTCTTTCCTTTGCTTGTGTTTGGCTGTATGTTGCATGCGTACGTCCCGCAATTTCATAAATGAGCTGCATGGTGGTTTTCCTTTTGTTCCCTATTGCTGCATACTGTTGTCTAAATAAGTGCCGTGTTTGAAGTATCCGTTCGTTCTGGCCTCTTTCCCTGTTGAAAATGCCATCTTGCATCGCAGATATAATAGTGGGGTTTCAAACACCCGTTAAATAGAATCGAGTCGGCGAGGTCGCGATAATACCCGCTCGGTTATACTGCAGAACGGAAGGACCGCTTAGCGGTTCGTGCCCCAAGCCGACCTGCATCGAGTACGGCTGCCTGGTCGGTCTCCGCGCAGGTACTTAGGATAATGAATTCGGCGAGGTGACCCTATTTTCGTGGGTAGGAAATTGGCACGCGTGCGGTGGGTTGAAGAACCACCGGTGACGGGTTCCGGCGTTAGCTCCGGAAAGTCACGACTGAATGTCCGTCCGGTGGGCGACGGTGCGTAGTAAGTACGCGCCGATCGACGCCGGCGGCGCGAATTCGTAACACTGGTGTCAGGAGTGGGTTCGAATCACCCGCTCAAACTAAATTAACGGAATCTGTCAGGGATGAGTTGGAGCAACCCCCCCCCCCCCGTTCCATTAATTTCGAGCGGTTAAAATCATTTCGAGAAACAATGACTTTCAAGGCATGTGAGGAGGGGTTGTGAATGGATTTAGAGACATTAGAATCATGCTCAGACGAAG
>CM068961.1:35475940-35489567 GCA_035128595.1 Eptatretus atami
CCACCATTATCTCACCGCAATCCGGTCTCCGAACCTCAGAGAGTGCTGCAATACCAATGTCCAAACGCTTCAGCTCAACAGAGACAGGTGATCATCCTCTCTTAGTGATAGGACATTCCAGGCACCCACCCGAAGGGACCGCCTCAGTTACCAAGGAGACGCCGTCTGGTGGACGATACCTCAGCACCACTCCGACACACTCTCCCGCAATCTGACCCAGGAATGTTACCCGTGGTTTCCTCCTATCATCAAAGATTGGGGTCCCAAAGGCTTTGCCCCAATCCGTCATCCGGTGAGCTGCCCTGCGAAGGGAAGCTGCACAGGAGGTACTCCCACGGAGTGGGTTTTCAGATTTTTTTGCGTTTTTGTGTTTTGCGGAATGAAGGGTTTTACGGTGGCCGGAGTGCAAATCCTGCCACCAACCTCCTAATAAAAAGTAACCCAACTGCAGGAGACGTCCGCAGACACAGTTGGGCACTAGATATGGATGAGCCGTTGGCTCACAAGGAGCTTCTCCGCCCTTTGACAGGTTTTGTTTTTAATCCTGCTGGGTGTCCATATCCAAACACCCTCCTCACCACAAAACCTGGTGGAGACGGTTTAGTCGCCGACAACCCGACCATGGAACAGGTTAGTACAGGTTTACATGGTACCTGTAGCAGGTCACAGATCACCTGACCTTGAAGGTCGTGTAGAAAAATTAATAAGCTAAATCGAATAATAGGTGATTCTATTCTACTGAATAAAGATTGGAGATTATTTGGAAGACAATCTGTTTTGGAAACAGGGGTATTTTTAATTTTCATCGACTGGTAACTCTCCACTACAGTCAAGAGATACAAGGTCATTTAAAATGCAAATACATATTATGAAAAAAATAGTACATGTTCAAGCACATGGATGTAATAATCATGCTGTATTTTGAATACATTTCCCATTCAGGGTTATAACAATACATTGTGCTTTATACTAAAAACATTTACTTTTTCAAGGTAATTATCAATCAAGTTTAATTGCCAACATTTTTATTGGTTCACGAGTCAGTAAGTGATCACTATATTCGTTATGGGTGTGTGTCTGTCTGTCTGTCTGTCTGTCTGTCTGTCCCGAGCATAGCTCCGTGGGTTTTTATCCGATCCTGATAAAATTTGGTGGGAGGTTTATATCATGACCTCGTTGTGTTTTCCTGAGAATGGGTATGCTGCGCCCATTATGGCGGAGCCACGCCCAAAAACAGTGTTTTTAGGGGGTAGCCGATTTCAAGTTACATCTTCTCCAAGGGGGTTTGTCGAATCTGGCAGGGGTTTCGTATTTGTTAGCCCAATGGCACCTGCATAGCCCACGGAGCTCGATTTTTCATTTTCATCCCAAGGTGAAGGTCACAAGGTCAAAAACTTAGAAAATTGCAATTTTGACATAAAAATCATATGACCGCCCAAACTTTGAGAGCTAGGATGACAATATTTTTATGCATAATCTTGAGGCATTCCCACCTAAAGTCTTGAAACCATTTTGCTCTATCGAACACCTTGCCCGTGGCGCCCCCTTCAAGTTTGTTTTTACGCTGATTTCATCAAAGTATGGATAATCCGAGGAATGCGAAATGCCATATAGCCTATATGACGTTATATTGTTACTGAATGTTCCAGAGGAAGTTTTGCACCAAAGGTCATAATCCTTGACCTTTGAACTTTAAAGTTCACAAAGGTCAAAATTTTCAAAGTTGTGGGAATCGAACCGAGTTTTCGACCTTCTTCGTCGAACTAACTCCAATAAGCTATAGCACGTATCCTGTTTCCTTATTTTAATGTCCACAACATTGTTTTGTGACCCTAAAGGTTATGCAAAGGTCAAATTTTGAAAGTTGTTGAACGAAACCGGGTTTTCGACATTTTGCAGCTAATAACCTGTCACCCGTACCACATCATGTTGATCATTTTTATAACTTGGTCAAACATTATCACATTGTCTCATCCTTGACTTCTGAACAATATACATCGTCAAATACCGCTCGTGAACCATCGTCGTCTTCAGACTTGTATCTTTTTATTGCCGTTAAACCCATTATGCTAATTTTAGAGAAATTTGCATCCACAGTAGCAACCACAAGGATCAAGCAAGTCATGAAGATAGTGGAGAGCGGATCAACAACGAAAGCAAAAGGCAGAGAACGGACAAATAAGGTGACAGATGGCATAGAATGAATGAAAAAAAATACCTGGCAATAGAGGATGTGGTGGCAGAGGTGTCCTGCAGCGATTATACACCAACATATACGCGTTTGTGAAGAGTGTACTCCCTTAACTGCTCTTGGCGCTGCGTAGTTGTTTTTTTGTTGTCTGCACACATGCAAAACAATTTTGATGGCAGAATAACAGCAATCAGTACTTCCAAGTATTATTCACAAAGCAATAAACATAAAAAGTATGAAGCCTCTGCAGCTTGCATTTTATAAATAAGTAGGGAATTATGAGAATAACTAGAGCGAAGTCGATGCACGCCATGGCAAACTCAAATGTTCCACCTAAAGCAAAGTTTAAAGATGGTAAAAGTTCCACTAGGAAGAATCACTCGATACCAAATTTAGAGTTCAATTTTTTTTTCCTGTTTAGACCCCTGTGACCCTAAGTCCCCACTCCAGAGGCATAAACCTGGAGTCAAATCACAAAAATCGTTACATATTTCATGCACCCCCAATGTTGATTGCAAATGCAAAGTTTCATGTAAAAATGTTTTAAAATGGGCCATAATTGTATTTATTGGTAATTGACCTTTTGACCCACCTCAGGGTCAGGGCCAAAAATGTAACCGCTCTTGCACCTTCTTGCCATGTATGATCATAACTCACAAGTTTGGTGAATTCTGCCAACTTTTTAGGATGAGGTAGCATAACGGACAGACGGAGGACAGACAGACACAGCCGAATAAAATATCCCCCCACCCATTTATATTTTTCTTCAAAATTTGTGTTCAAGTACATATATAATTTAATTGTTGATTTGTGTTCAGATATAAGTTAATTGAAATAAAATAAGATTTTACAGGTAGAAATTTTTTTTGGGATGTTTACTGCCTTTGATGCAGCATCTTTTACACCAACTTATTTAACACATTAGTTCTTCAAGCCTGTTTGTGTCCTTTATTTCGTCCTAAAAACAGTAAATTTTGTTTGGAATGATTTTCAATTTTGTTTGACTGCCAGACAGACAGACTAAAAATATATATCTCACTCCGCTCTGTGCATGCGCGATTGGGACACATTTAGAGCCTAAAGTACTGTTAAACTACATGTTCGTTTTCTGATTTGTGTTCAAAATACAACATTCAATTGAAATTAAGTTGTTCCTCAATCATAAATTGACGTTTGAAGACAGACAGATAGAGTGAACCAATTGCTTAACAATGCTTTTACTTTGCACGTGGGGATAAATATCTATCAATACTTATTTTTAATCAATTCAAGGCCCATCTACACTGAGTTGTCATATATTTATGTGGAAGGGCACAGTTTAAAAAATTTCTTCAATAAATGGGAGTAACAAAATTGATTTTTAAAATAAAATACATGGTACCATTTGCCTTGTTTATGCACCAAATGTTGTACACAGCTGTCTTTAACACTCTATGTCTATCCTTTTTCATGACTGACCATCAATATAATAATTTGGACGGACACACAACAGGTGGACATTGCAGACATGTTGACAACCTGATTATGACACGCATTCAAAACGAACACTAGTACAGAAACAGAACATCTGCCACATCCTCATTAAAGATTCATAAGAAGAAACAAATGGTAATGAAAACATTCCATCTCTCCAACACTGATCTACAGTCACTCGACCTTGAACCTTTTCAAGTGCCACATAATCAGGTTGTCGTGTTGTAGTTTAGATTTTATTTCCGCACCGTAGTCATATACTGGCGTGTCATCACGACACTGTCTATGGCAGGAGGGGCAGAATTCTTCTTCTTCTTCTCTGTGCCTTAATTCTAACAGTTATGGGTTTGTCACTCAGAACCCACCTTCTCCGTTCCCCTCTGTCCTCGACATATTCCCCTCTCAATCCCACACTCTTCAGATTTTCCCTGTAAATTGGCTCATTCCATGCTTCATTGATTGGTTCTTCATCGTTTTCCTCATCACATCTCCACTAACCTCCTTCCATTTTGCCCATGCTACTTTCACTGTATCCTAATTTGTGCTTCAGAACTTCTTCCTTCCTTTTGTGTTGAACCAAGGTATTTGAATTGTCTCACTTGTCAGGTCTCACCTCTTATATCTAGAATCTCACCCTCTCTCCATCCAGTCCGACCACAAACCATTACCTCGGTCTCTCCAGCATTAACTTTCAATCCCTGCCTCTCTAAGCTCTTGCCATTGCAGCACTCTTCTCTGCAAATCATCCTTTGACTCTGCTGTTATGACCAAGTCATCTGTGAGCATGAGAGCCACAGTTCTCTATTTCTGATGTTGTCACTTAGCACATCCATCACTGTCACAAAAAGGAAGGGATTTGATGCAGGACTCCGGTGATGCAAACCTCCAAACTAAAATATTGTGAGTCCCCGTTCATTGTCCTGAACATCGCATTGGCTCCCAAATACATTTCACATATGTTGACTCCCGATTCTAACAATCTTCTCTGGCAGCACCTTCTTCCTCAAACACCAAGACCCACTTCACTTGGAATTCTATCATATGCCTTCGCTACCATATGAATGCCAAGTACAGATTTTATTTCGTTCAGCGTCTTTTCATGAATCTATCTCATGATGAAAATCCCATCTACTGTTCCCTTCCTTGCGTGAATCCGTAATGCATCTGATCTATTTTCACAATCTCCTCAGCCTTCGATCTACAATCCTCTCAGTACCTTCATAACATACTCAATCAATTTGATCCCTCTGTAATTTACAGTTTAAATGTCCCTTTCCGTTTGACAATTGGCATTATTATGCTCTTCCTCCAATCATCTGGTATTTCTCCTCACGCCACACTTTTCCAATAAACTCTACCACCCAGTGAACTACTCAGTTCCTAGCACATCCACCAACTCGACCCCAACTTCAGATGGTCCACAGGTTTTCCCTATTTTCATTTTCTCAAGTGCATTTCTACATCCTCCTCTTTAACCTCCATTCTCATGGTTCCCTCAGTCAGGGCCTCTCTCTCACTTTCAACATCGGGTAATTTTTCAAAGTACCCTTTCACCTTCTTTGCCTCACCGTTTTATAGTCTTATACCGCTCTCTCATTTTATATTTTTATGTATACAAAGTCAAGGGTCGTGGAAGAGCTAGAACACAGAACAGACAAGACAGGACACAGTTCAGAACAAAAGAAGATCATTAAAAGGACAAAGAGGGATACAGACAAATAAGGGATGTGGATAAGCCTGAGGAGTAGGGGAGGACACAGAGGGTGAACAAGATGGATAAAAGTCAGTAACTCAAGAGTGGAGTTGGCCTTGGATGCCATCGGCAAAGAGTTTGGAAAGCAACCAATGGGGGATGTCAGAGAATTAAAAAGCTCGAGATATGTCCAGAGAGACAGCCCTGATCCCATGTCTGACATTGAGGGCCTCCATGCATTGTTGGGAGAGTATAAACAGCATGTCCAAGGTAGAGTGACCTGGTCAGGATGTCCAAGATAGAGATGAGGTCGTTGGAGAAAAAGGAAGGAATTTTTTTCAACTGTGATGATTCTATGACATTACTGATAATTGCAAGTAACCAATAGACTGTAGTTAAGAGGATCTCTTTTTGCATGTTGATTATGTAATGCGGTGATGTTGGCTGATTTTCAAGCAGATGGAAGGTGACCTATGATAAATGACATGGTGAACAGGGCAGAAAGGAGGTGCAAGAGCAGCAGAGCAGTATTTAAGGACATGCAAGCCGATGCCCATCCGGTCAAGTTGCAGAGTTAAAGTCGAGGGTTGCCAGAAACTTCTCCACATTCTCAGGTGCAAAAGACACAGAATCCAGGAGTTGGGTACGACTGCATTAGTGGGTACAGAGTGAGGGGTTGGTTGCACAAGATTTAGAAGCAAACACAGAATCGAGGTATTTGGCTTCTCATGAGCATCGGCTGTGGTGCCATTTGAAGTGAGGTAAGGGACGGAAGGGGAGCAGACACAAAAGACAGACTTGACAAGGCACAACCAGGTTTTGGAGGAGGGAGACAAGTTTGAAAGTTAACTGTTGAGATTGGACAGATGTCATTTCTGGCTCTCCTTTGTCCCCACGACTGCAGATTATGACATTTTATCTAATTTTTTTATGGACAAAAATTGCCAGACTCACAGCAAAGCAGGTCTACAAATAATTATCGCTCATTCCCACTCACTGTTCCACTGCTTTTGACTGGCCCATCCCTAAGCATCCTATTGAGGTTAATCCACGCTTTTATCTGACATGGTCATAAAGATGAAATCTTCGAGTAGCTCACTTGATCCTATTCCAACATCTCTACTGAAATCATATTTATCTGTCATTTCCCCTTTTGTCACCAAATTAAGTCAATGTCACTTGAACTGGTATAGTGCCAAACTTGCAGCAATTACGCCCCTTCGTAAAAAAACACAATCTTGACCATGAGATCTTCTGCAATTACAGGTTCATTTCTATATTCACCTTCTCTAAAAAATTTTTAAAAGGTGGTAGCCTCTCAGTTGCAGTCTCATCTGGATTCCAACCAGATTTTCTTTTTATTCAAGGTCTAAGGCTCATAATGGAGCTGAATACACACAAAACACACACACACACACACCTTGGGCGAAGTGTCGCCACTCCCGGGATACTCTGGGTAGCAGCGACATCATAACAATGGTACCGCTTTTCTTCACGGCACTCAGCAGGGCATTACTTCAGGAGGAATTTCGTCTCCTCATGGATGCCAACTGATGCTGATTGTCTGTGCTCTATCCTTTTAAATGCTGACGTCAAGCAAGGAAGCAGCAACATACATTTTTAAAGTCTTTGGCATGTCTCAGCCAGGATTTAATTGCCAACCTTCCAGACTCGGAGCTGATGCTGCAATCATTATGCACAGCGTCTGGTGATGCCTGATGCAGAGCGGAAAAGCTTTATAAGGCATTTCAGTCTGGTTTAAGACCTGCACACAGTGCAGGAACTGCCCTCGTTAAGGTAGTCAATGACCTCCTCATGTTTGCCGATTCTGCTCCCCTAGCCTCATTGTGCTCAACCTGAGTGCCACTTTTGACACCGTGGATCAAAAAATCCTACTGCAGCGCCTTAAGGACATTATAGGTCTTTCTGGTACAGCCTTACATTGTTTTTTTTTCCAACCTTTCCTCAGAAATGAATTTGTCATCGCGAGGTAAATCGTGATCCAACATCTGTCCTGTTACATTTGCCGTTCCGCAAGGGTCAGTTTTGGGACCCATTTTATTTTTAATTTACTTGTTCCACTTTGGTCACATAATCAGAAGCATGGTATCAGTTTCCATTGTCATGCTGATGACACTCAGGTATACTTGTAAACCTTAGTCGATATCCATCTTGTAATTTCCTGGGTGAACAACTGTTTAGATGGGGTGAGGGCATGGATGGATGTTCTTAACTTTCTGAAACTCAATGGCAGCAAGACTGAGGCTATACTTATTTGTACTCCTGATCAGACTGAAAATGTTGGCAATACGCATATTGTAATTAATGGACTAGTTATTCATTTTCCTATTTGGTCATCAATCTAGGTGTTACATTTGATCCATTTCTGTCTTTTGAAGCCACATCAAGAGAGTGTGTCAAACTTTTAGTTAGCTACGAGTTAGCAACATAGACTCAGCTACAAGAAGCGCTGAAGGAGACAGGGCTTTATACATGAGAAAGCAAGCAGTTACGAGGAGATATGAGAGATGCTTAAGCTTATGAAGAGCATAGACAAAATACGTACAGAAGAATTATTCAGCAGAGTAGACAGTTATAGGATCAGGGGCCCTAGCCTGAGAGTAAAGAAGAGGAGAGTTATAGACAGTAGTAAGGCAGAGGACTTTTACTCAGAAAGTAGTTAATGCATGGAATGGTTCCCTGGAAAGGTAGTTGCAGCAGAAACAGGAGATAAGTTTAAATTGGAATTAGATAGGTACCTGGAAGTTATGGATAGAGGGGTACAATGATGTGGGCAGGACTTTTAGGTAGTTTAGCATTGAATGGGTGATTGTATGCATGTGTACGGGGTGTGTGTGATTAATGTTGTGTGTTTTTTTTACCCAAGACCATCTATTCCCTGCCCCTTCCCCTGGAAAAGAAAAAAAACAAAAAAAATAACATTTTACATTTTTCTTATTTTGATCGAGTGTTGATAAATTGTGATGTGGTGCAGGCATGATGGGCTGAATTGTTCTCCAACTGATCTAATTTTCCTTGTGAACTTCATTTTTGAACTCAAACATTGCCAGATTGAGATCTTTCTGAAAGATGCCTAGGCAGAGAAACTCATGCATGCCTTTATTTCTTCCAAACTCAATTACTGTAATTCACTCTTTGTTGGTCTACCTGACAAATCCTTCAAGCTGCAATATAATGTATGTTCAGAAATAGTGCTGCACAGGTCTTAACCAAAACTAAGAAAATAAAGCACATCACTCCTGTGCTGGCTTCCTTGCAATGGTTGCCAGTGAAATATTGAATTGAGTTTAAAATTTTACCTTTAGTTTTTAAGATTTTACATGCACCAGCCCCACAATATTTGCAAAGTTTACTTGGTCATTACATGTTCACTACGCACCTTCGGTCTAGCACTGTCTGTCTCCTATCTGTCCAGGATGCGGCTGTGCACCATGTGGATCAGAGTTTTGGCTGGTTGCAACCCGCCTGTGGTATAAGCTCACAGATCACCTCAAGGCATACGGTGGTATTACAGTTTTTAAATCTAGGCTTAAAACCCATTTTACTGCTTTGCAAAAAGCATGTCAAGGATTATTAATTACCATCACCAGAGGAAAGGGTATTGCATTTGGGTTCGTTTGTCCACACAGAACAATGAATGTTAATTCTCTTGCACGCTTGTCAGATCGAAACAAAATTTTCACCGTAGGAGCGACGACTCATGTAGAATGTTTTAATAATTATGTCATAGGTCACGTGGTGTTGCATCCATGTTGAAAGAAAAAAAAGGGAAAAAAACTTTGGACCTCTGTTACCTCCAAAACTGCACCATTGAAAAAGTTGAAACTTGGCACATGTCAAGTACTCCCCATGGGAAAAAAGTATGATTTTTTTAATGACGTCATAGTTCCTGTTATGACATCATAATTGCATATGTACAACGCTACATCCGATCAGTAGAACATTTTTGAGGGTCATCCCAGAATAAATTGGTCCACAGAAAAACAAAAAAATTTTATGACATCATCGGTCACGTGATTCAGCAGCCATATTGTTTGAAAAATAAAAATCAAAACCTTTGAAATTCTTCTTCTCGGAAATGGCTGAAAAGATCGAGGTGAACTTTACAAGTATGACTGCCTATCCATGAGGAACAAAACACACATGTACGATTCATAGGTCATATGGTTTGGCAGCCATATTGGATTTACCCAGAAAACATATAAACATCTTCTCTAGAATGGCTGAACAGATCAGGGGAAACTTCACACAAATGTCCCAAAGCCTTGGGATACCAGCGTATTCACAACAATTGATGTAACATGGTCTGGCAGCCATATTGGATTGAGCGAAATCTTTTAAAAATTCTTTCTTTTGAACTGCTTCATCAATTGATGTGAAACTTCACAATTATGGTCTAGTCACGATGGAGAATATATGTTTTACATTTCAACCTGATCGGAATCATGGTGTGGCAGCCAAATTATATAATTTTTGAATCTGGGTTCTTTTTGATTTTTTTTTTAATTAATTAGGTCACTTGGCTGTGCCTGGATGGGTTTGAGAGTAGAGGAGTAGCAACTGAAACCCAATCCTATCCAGGTTCCTGCTGATGACTCAATGCAAGACCGTATCTATTTAGTCTTCCATTTGATTTTAATTTAATATATTTTATCCCATTCTGAATTCAATTGAATAAATAACAGTCATGTGTCAGGGTCAGCTGTCCGATCAAAGCGGGGTTGCGTCAAAGTGGGACGTCTTGGTCCCCGGTCATCACTGCTAGCAGTTATAAAGTGGCAGTTCTAGTTATGTCTTTTATTTATTACGTAACACACCAGTACACAAAAACCACAAAAAAGTCTGGTGAGGTCTGTAAATCTCTGGTTGCTCATTTTCTTGTTTTTTATTGTATGGAATTTTTCCCTTTCCATTGTTAGTTATATTTTCTTGCAATTGACTTTTTTCATTGATATATATTTTTTTTTTTTAATGTAATTTGACTACTTGATTCTTATCAATTTTTTTTCTTTTTATGTAACCAACTGATTTTTCCCTTGTTCAGCACTTTGAGATTTCTTTGTATTGAAAAATGCTGTATAAAATAATATTTATTATTATATGTAATAGACACTGGGTAAAATGGCGGTAAAACCCAGATTAATTTATTTATACGCCTTTAAACCTCCATCAACCTTTATTACATTGAATTACACCAGCAGAGTACTGCCCTATGGTGATCTTGTTTCCAAACATGCAACACTGTTCTGAACACATACTTTTATTTAGGCGGTTTATAGGCAACTGACAGCAGCTGCATCAGTCACTCCCGAAAATAAAAAAAATAATCCGGGTTATGTGCTTTAGCAAAAACCTACTGCTATAATTCAAAACACCTCACTGCACTGGAAAATGGGACAGGAATACTGTACTGGAACGGTAGGTACTTGCAATACCTCTCCACCTGGAGTGGTGCTCCATGATACACATTTACATCGAGAATTTGCACGATACACAAGAAAAGGATATCGTTCTACACTGTGTGGGTGTCGTGTTCGATGAACTCTATTATTCTTGCAATTGTACTCATGCAAATTAATATCGTAATTCAATCAAAAATTTCAGATAACGTTTTTGCTGTAATTGCTCCATCTATGAAACGTGTAATTAACAGATTCTAGAAATTATGTATAAACCTTGGGCCAATAAAACTCACAGCATTCAGTCATCATGGTAGGTATTAAAACAAAAAAACCAACTTGTCCTCTTTTTAAAAGCATCGTTCAGCAAGATAACCATTTATAGAATTCATCAAATACGTCACTGCAACATGTTTGGCTATTTAACTTATGTGTGATAAAATTCTCAATAAGGTATAACAGTATTCAGTTATAATTCTGGCCAATCAGAAAACTTGTAGTTTGAAGGGAGGTTATTCATACCCGGATCCTCATCAAAACCAAGCTGCAGCTGCTTTTCACTCATGCGCTTCATATCATTCATCATTGAACTTGTACCAGTGGCCACTGGCTTCATCGCTGATATGCGCCCAATAGTGCCTGAATACGCACTGCGCCCATGGTGACAAGACAGCAGTCAACTTGTACAGCATGTCTTCTGTATTGCATTTTGCTTCGTTTCAAATAGCTTCCACCCCTTTGTTATTTGCCTTCGTCTGCCGTTCAACAACCCTTTGTCTGCTGCATTGTGTGTTGTCTGCTCGGCATTCCAGGCCTCATTTGACAATCTGTCCCTTTGGAATTAGATGGACTGCCATCTTTTTTTGTAACTCTGCTGCATTTGACCTTTTGAATAGCTCTCAGATAGGTAGTCAGCCATTTCAACATCTGGAAAAGTATGCATGAGTGAGCTTCTTCTTTTGTCCAGTTTGCCTGTAATGCAGCAAGAATAAACAACATACAATTAAATAACATTTAAATGTTATCAAAGACATAACCAATCTCGCTCAAAAATATCTAGCCAGATTGTCAAGTAACAACATAATGATGTGGTTTGTGATCTAGATCACTTTTAAGCATTCTCATGAGCATTAAAGTGTTTAAAGAATGTTAGCATTGAAAATATGATGAGACCAGAAGGATGTTGAGAAAGAGAAGATTACACTTTGGACCACATTTGACAAATATATACTGTTTGAGGAACATCAAGCAGGATTGTAAGGATTACAAAATAAAAAGTACAGCAGTAATGGAAAGACCAACACTTAAAAATATATATATATAGTATATATATATATATACTATATATAGTATAAAAAAAAAAAAAGGGTGATGCACAACAATTTAAAAAGTTGTTCAGATTTGACAGACAACTTTATGAGAACAGAGATGAAACCAATGGAAGCAAATGTGTGAACTCTGCTGAACAGGAATCGAAGGAAATCGCAATACACAAAAAAAATAAGGTCTTAAGTTGCACAAACAATACGAGAACGTGTCGACAATAGTAGACATAATTACAATGCAATGCTATTTGCATGAAGTCATCAAACCATAACAAAAGAGTTAGTGTTGAAGACATTCTCCATTTAATGGACATTGCAATAGCAGAAAAACTTATATTGTTCAACATTCACGAAGATTTCAAATCATTTCTGCTCCAGCTTGGTGAACACCCAATAAAAAACAAGGCTTGTGCTCAGAGTTATAAAGTAGGCTCAACCGATCAAACACTAAGAAAGTAGCAGCTGCCAGACTGAGGTTTGTGCAAAACGGACTGAGTCATTTGGCGAGAGCCTCTGCTTCGCTTCATCGTGATCACAGAAGAGCTATATCTTCTCACCTCCGCGATCTCTTCCTGTTTAAAAAACAAATGATAATTGGCCAAATGTAAATCATACCTCAGAGCTAACCGCACGATCAGGTATGCAAAGATCTAAAAAATATAGTATAAGTGGCAAATGACTTGGTATGAGACAGAAACATGAGTTCTCAAATACATTAGCACCCATCCATAGCCAAACTGTGAGAATTTTGCCAGACTGTCAGAGAGCTGTTGATGACCCTGGATGTCAATCTAGTTCAAAAAAAGATGGTCGTGAACGAGCGTAGGACCACACCGTCTGCATCTATGAAGAATTGGGGAAAGTTAAAGAAGAAAGGTCGCAGCAGATAGGAAGAAGCCAACTACACGAGAGTATTGAAAATTGGGGCTAAACGAATGCTAAAACACTGCAATAGAGACATCTGCTCATCGTTTAATATAGCGTATACTGCCAGAGAATTCCTTTGCTTCGATCACATTCCTCACATCTCCTTTGCTGGATGAGTGAGTTTGGATTCCAGCACGACAGAAAAGTTCTGCAATTCTTGTGCTCCTGCGAGATAAATCACACTGTTCCATGTGGAGAGTTAGCCTAACCCCTCAGCACAAAATAATATTAACACTAATTCAACTGATGTGAAGCTCCGCCAAAGAAAAAAAGTACTTCACGTCATAGCGTAGTATTTTACAACAGAAGGAAATATCAAGTAATACCTGTTGAAGTCCAGTGCCAATCCTAGGGCACTGACAAAGTGTGAAGATCAAAGCATTTATGACAACCTCCGGGTATAACGCGAAAACTAGCTGAAGTTGTCCCACACATATTCATTCTTGAAAACTTCAAATACATGTTAGAAAATAATTTCTTAATAAACCTACTTATTCGTTTCATACATAATCACAATGCTTCTAGAAAACAACAATAACTGCGCGTCTACATCACAAGTATTTTATCAAAAAAAATACTTTCAAGTTAATCTCTCTCT
>CM068961.1:35537516-35552379 GCA_035128595.1 Eptatretus atami
CATACCTTCAGTAGATTCAGGTTTGGGAGAAAAAGAAAAGAATTCAGCTTTTCGGGTGATGCCTTGCAAAGATACCAACAGATCAAAAATGAAAATGCAAAGAGGGTGATGGCTTGGAAATACATGCCGGTCGGCGAGCAGGCAAGTCCGCCAGCAGGTCGGCGAGCAGGCAAGTCCGCCAGCAGGTCGGCGAGCAGCGCAAGTCCGCCAGCAGGTCCGGCGAGCAGGCAGGTCCGCAGCAAGGTCGGCGAGCAGGCAAAGTCCGCCAGCAGGTCGGCGAGCAGGCAAGTCCGCCAGCAGGTCGGCGGGCAGGCAAGTCCGCCAGCCAGGTCGGCCGGCAGGCAAGTCCGCCAGCAGGTCGGCGGGCAGGCAAGTCCCCAGCCGTGTCGGCGGGCAGGCAAGTCCCAGCCGGTCCGGCGGGCAGGCAAGTCGCCAGCGGTCCGGCGGGCAGGCACGTACGCCATCCGTCGCGGGCAGCAAAGTCCGCCACGTCGGCGGGCAGGCACGTACGCCAGCCGGTCGCGGGCAGGCAAGTCCGCAGCCGGTCGGCGGGCAGGCAAGTCCGCCAGCCGGTCGGCGGGCAGGCAAGTCCGCCAGCCGTCGGTGAGCAGGCAAGTCCGCCAGCCCGTCGGCGAGCAGGCAACTCCGCCAGCCCGTCGGTGAGCAGGCAGCTCGCCAGCAGGCTCGGCGAGCAGGCAAGTTCCGCCAGGCGGTCGGCGGCAGGCAAGTCCGCCAGGTCGGTTCGGCGGGCAGGCAAGTCCGCCAGCCGGTCGGCGGGCAGGCAAGTCCGCCAGGCGGTCGGCGGGCAGGCTTAGTCCGCCAGCCGGTCGGCGGGCAGGCTTAGTCCGCCAGCCGGTCGGCGAGCAGGCAAGTCCGCCAGCCAGGGAGCGAGTCAGCCAGCCAGGGAGCAACCAGTCAGCCAGGGAGCAACCAGTCAGCCAGGGAGCAACCAGTCAGCCAGGGAGCATGTCAGTCAGTCGGCCCGTCGGCCAGTGGGAGAGGCAGTCGGCTCGTCAGTCACTCAGTCAGTCTGTCGGTACGTCGGTGAGCAAATTCCTCCCCATTCACCGAAAATAATTCCCAGCAAGTCATTTATTGCCGTTATTAATTTTCAGGTACTTCCAGGCATTGACTGATATTACGATTTCAAACCAATTCGTACTCGTTATTCAAATCATCCATAATATTTGCATCAAAAACACTGAAGATATGCAATTCGTAGTGATATTTCAAACCTCACCCTTCGTTTACCTCGACGCTCTGTGCTCGCAGTGCGGGAGAATAATCCGGTATACCGCTTTCACATGTTCATCTTGCACATCTTCAGGTGCAACATCTGCGGTCCACGTCCAAGTCGACCGGAGGATCACGGGAGAACCGCTGCCGCCTCGCCTTCTGCGTTGTTTAACCATCACTTCTCATCCCTTTCTTTCATTTCACTTCACTCGCCTGTAAAAGCCGCTTTTGCCTCGCCCTCGTTTCTTCAGCAATTTATTCCATTCCAGTGAAACATCCAGATCGCGAGTCAAACCTCAAAATCGCTCCTCAGATTGCGAAGTATGGCGCTGAAAGGACGTCCTCGCGCTTTAAAACACCGCGCCTAACAACACCCGGCGTTACCTCCAAGACACTTCCTTCCTCTCAAGACCTCTGTCCTTTTCCTCACCCACTTCCTTCATGCCTACTATCCGTTCTCCAGACTGAATTAAATTTATCAAAAGATAAACTATGTATGCACCTTGAAGAGTAACAGAACTCATACCAAATCCAATCCTCACAGCTCGTCAACAAGAAAATTACGACCATTTGTCGCCTTTGCGAACTACACCGCCACAGCAGCATGCCCCGTGACGTCACGGTGAGCAGGACGAGAAGATCGCGATTTCACGGAACGATGTTGCACCGTCGACGATGGGCGCTCGCAATACGAAAGGAAAGCGCTTTTTAAATGAATTTCCTTGCACCATCAACTTCACACCGGGTAGACAACGTAGGATTCTTGTCCGTCGAAGAAAGCATCCCTTTCCATTTTTCTAGGATTCTGAAGATACATACAAGGAACTTTGGCACAGGAGGCCAATCGGAGTTTGGATCAAGGCTGCGATACACCAACCCCAGAATCTGTTGACACCAATTTCCACTTACAAGAGAACCTACAAGTCCTGTGGACATCCCGGCACCCCACCACGTCCAATGCATACTCGTAATTTAGACGCAGGAGGACATTTGGCCCATCGTGCCACATCAACACGAAACCAATACCTTGGTGTGTGTGTGTGTGTGTGTGTGTGTGTGTGTGTGTGTGTTGTGTGTGTGTGTGGTGTGTGTGTGTGTGTGTGTGTGGTGTGTGTGTGTGTGTGTGGAGGAACTCAATGAAAGTTTGATCCATCAGGCTTTATTTAAAGTCCAATGAGGCCATCATCCAACAAGCGCAATTCTTCCCGCTTACCCGCGTGAGCACGACACAACATCTGAGGACTGGAACATCCCTTTTCCTTTCGCATTGTTAAGCATGAGTCACATTTGCTCTACGGCTAGGATACGGCGCCGTACCCCCCCCCTGAATTGACAGAAACGTGCGGCGGCCGCAGAGTTTCTGAGGTGGCCTCAGGGTGGCCCTACGCCGTATGGCTATCTTTTACAGGCCGTAGGGTCGCCGTGGAATATAGCGCGGAGTTATAACTTTTTTCATTTCTACGTTGGCCGTAGCAATTCGACAAGCCGTAGCCATGACGTAGATGTGTCCACGTCGACTGTACGTAGGGCGTACGGTGGGCTTGCGTTATTCGTGCGGCTGCCGTAGGCTCTCTCTTATCAATGAAAAATGAATTTTGCCAACCCCCCAAAAAATTACGGCGGCCGCACTATTTCCCCGGTCCCCGTAGGGTAGTCTCTAAGGCGTCCTGTGTTCACCGTACGGTGGCCTTGCGGTCTGTGTGACTACCTGCGGGCAACGCAGGGTCGACGCACGGTTCCCCTACGCCCGCCGTGCGTCCTACGTACGGCCTCCGTGGCAGTCTGCGTCGACTGTGCGCTACGGCTGAGATCGGAGTATAGGTGTTTGCCGTCAGTGTTGGGCACAAAAGCGATAATCCGATAACAGATAATTATCGAAGTTTACTTTTTTTATCGGACTATTATCGGAAGTTAACTTCCATTTATCGTTATCGGACCAGTTAACTTCGATAACTCGATTTTTTAGTCCCATAATGTCCGTTAATTTTTCCGATAACATTTTTATCGTTTCAGGGTCGCATTTCGCCGAACTAATTAATTATCAATGAGAAAAATGTACATAATTATAATTACTTGTTTTACAAGATAATGCTGAATCAGGCCGCCGCGTGAAAAAAAAAATGGAAGAAGAAGAGGAGGTGGAAGAAGATGAGGAGGCAGAAGAAGAGGAGGAGGAAGAATAAGAGGAGGAAGAAGAAGAGAAGGAGGAAGAAGAAGAGAAGGAGGAAGAAGAAGAGAAGGAGGAAGAAGAAGAGAAGGAGGAAGAGGAAGAAGAAGAGGAGGAGGAAGAGGAAGAAGAAGAGGAGTAGGAAGAAGAAGAAGACGAGGAGGAGGAGGAAGAAGAAGAGGAAGAAGAAGAAGAAGAAGAGGAGGAAGAAGAAGAAGAAGAAGAAGAAGAAGAAGCCTGGCAATGGCGACTTCCTCAGCCATGCGGCTGCTCGGCTCTGCAGGTACTGGATTCGGTCAAGGTTGGGAAACCCGAAAAATAAAAACATATGTGACTGCTACATTGTGTGACCGTGGAAATACTGCGGCCGCCCTATAATAGCTAGTGGCCGTAGATTTTTTAGACCCTACGGCCGCCGAGCCAAATGTGACTGAAGCATTAACCATGTGCTGGAGCATAGTGTTGGCTCAGTGGTTAGGGTGGTGGCTTGGGATCCTAGAGTCCTGAGTTCAAGCCCCGTCGGCCGCTGAATTAATACACCAGGGGGTTGACAAAGCCACTTAGCGCATCCTGGAGTTGAATGTTAGGTCTATATGTGTGTAAAGTTTCATCAAGATCGGTTCACTGGTCTAGGAGCTTATTGGTTACAAACAGACAGAAGGACTGCCATTTATATAGTAGAATAAGTGCCTTCTGCTTCTCCTTAATAGCATTCCTTATCTCATTACTCAACCACCCTGGCCTCTTTCTGCTTCAAGTTTTACACCTTATTGGAATGTACTTTCTCTGCTCTCTACACATTTGCTCCTTGAAGGTTTCCCATTTCTCTGATGCTGATTATCTTGTTGTTAGCTTCTCCCAATCTACATCACCCAACTCTCTCCTCATATCCTCAAGGTTTGCCTTCCTGAAATCTAATGAAACGGAAGACCAAGAAGGAAGGAGAAGAAATAAAGAGCAAAGAGGAGTCATCAGGAGGAACCTGGATAGGAATCGGGTTTCAGCCGCTACTCCACGACCCTCAAACCTATCCAGGCACATCCAAGTGAGCCTCACAGAAAAATTTCTGCAAGAATTCACTTCTCCTGAGAGATAGATAACGAAAGAAAGGAATAGAGTAAAAGACATGAAAGAGAAGAAAAAGCAAGAATTAGAATGAATAAAGAGACTGTGGAAAAAAAAAATGAGAAAACAAACTGTGAAGGGAACAAAGAACAAAGATGTCAGAAAGAACCCGGACACATCGATTTCAACAGTTACTCCCCAGGCTCAAACGCAGAAAACACTACCTAAATAGCTTTACTCTACAATCCTGAACAATAACCCTTCACAGAATCTTTGCAAACACAATGTTATGGTCACTTGCTCTGAAATGCTCCCCTACCTCCACTCCTCCACCTTATTGGGATCGTTACTGAAAAGGTCTAACACTGCACTCCCCCTAGTGGGCTTATCTACAAACTGGGTTAAAAAGCAATCATGGACTGAAACTAAAAACATGGACTAAAAACTAGGAAATCCTCATCTGCTCTGCCCTTTCCCTGTTCCTGGACCCAATCTATCCCTGGCAAGTAAAAATCCCCCATAATCAATACTCTTCCTTTACCACATGCCCTTTTGAATTGTTCATGTACTCCTCCTTCCTCCTCTTCTTTCACACCCAGAGCCCTATAAAAGCATCTTTCCAGCATCTTACTATTTTGCAATCTCTAATCTCCACCCATACAGAATCCTCGACATTGATTCCCTCCTAAATGCCATTCCTTCTCCCAAGGTAATGCTGTCCTTTACCCAGATTGGTACTCCTCTTCCTCTTCTCTCTTTCCTATCACACCAATGCACCTTGTAGCCTTCTAATCCTATCCTCCAGTTGCTCTCCTCCTTAAAGCATGTCTCACTCACTGCAACTATATTGTACTCCTCGCTATCTACTTTGGCTTCAAGCTCTTCATCTTATTATTTAAACTCTTGCCATTGGTATAGAATATATTTAACTTTTCCCTTCCTGAAATTATATTTTCTTGCCTGGCCTTACTAATCACAATTACATCATCTGTTCCTTCCTTAATAGCTTCCCAACCCTCCATGACTGAAAAAAGCCTGAATTCCTTCCTCAATTCCCACTGCAAACCTTGCTGCCCCCTTTCAATTTAATATACATCCATCATTCTGGAAGCACTCCCTTTGTCCCTGAAATTATTCCCACTGCTTCTTAAATGTAAAATCATCCTCCCTACACCATTCTTCCAGCCAATGGTTAACAACTATCGCTCTGCTCATAATTTCTATATCATTTCCTCATCTTGGGAGAATCCGAGAAAACATTACCTCACAGCCCTTTGTTATTTTTATCTGCTTTCCCAATATCATGTATCTATTTTTGAAAACCTCAGAGTTGTGCCATTGGCAGCAGAAATAGTGAATAAGTGTAAATTGGAATTATATAGGTACCTTGAAGTATTGGAGAGAGGGGGGTATAGGGATGTTGGGAGGACTTTTCGGTAGCTTGAGTATGGATGGGTGAATGTGTGCATCTGTGCGGATTGTTGTTTGTGGGGGTCTGATCAAGAGGTGGTGTGTGGTCGACGTTGTGTGTTTCTCATCCAATAACCGCATTTTCCCACTCCACCTCCTCTACCCCTCCGACCCCCTCTGAAAATAAAAAAGAAGAAAAAAACAAACAAAAAAAGTACATTTTGAATTTTCTTTTTGATCTGGTCTGGTCTGGTGTTCATGTGGCACAGACAGGATGAGCCGAATGGCCTCCTCCTGCATCTAGATTCCTTGTGTATCCTTGTGTGTAACCAACATGGCAGCGTGCATGGCATTATGGGATCGCTCTGAAAACACTATACAACCATTCAGTAATCAAGGGTGTGTTCAGGTACCAATGAGCTTATATTGCTTGCCAAGCCAGCTGTTCCTTGTCAACCATTTCGATGGTGTACTTGCTTGAGTACTTCAGCCACTTGGCAATTGTGATAGCAAGCTGATTGGTGATGGAACACACCTGGGATGCAAATAAAACAAAGTTAAAGTATACATTCTTTAATCATTTTAAAAGTGACCAACTCCATGTTTTGATGGTCTCCATGGTTTTGTTTGTTTGTTTGTTTTTAATAGGATCTAAAGCTTGTAGTGGAACTTCCACACAAACACAAAACACACACACACACACATCTCGCACACCTGGACATACAGATGAATGCACAAGACACAACACAGGACCGTTGGAGATTAAACAAACACAGCCACCGAGCTTGGACCGTTGTGAGGAGTGCCAACACTTCCCAGGGTACTCTGGGATGAGAAATTCTTTCCGTCGCCTCTCCAGCAGTTTCCGAAGAAGAATGAAATCCAATATATACTGGTACCGAGACGCTGAGGCCTCAAGATGGCGCTGGTAGCAAACAAGGAAGGTGCTCCTTCATTGTTGTCGTGAGTACTCAGCCAAGCAAATTAAATCCACTTCACCTAATGGTCGTTGACTCGTGGTTGTGTGGAACAAAAGTCACTCTTAAATATTGGCGTTGGTGTGTGACTCCTGAAGTAAAGTTTAAAAATGAGCTGATACTCAAGTTCCCCCACCTTTTCAGTGGTACCGGTATGAGGAATAGATCTGTGTAATGTGAAAGCTAAATGTTGAACGTTTTTTGAAATATCGAGTGCACAAGCCAAGTTTCCGAGATGGTTGCCATGGCAACATAATTCAGCCAATCAGGTCGAGATAATCTGTCCCGTTTCAAAAGTCCTGTATTATAAAAGGATGCATCACACCCTTTTCACATTATCATTAAACATATGAATTTAATTTGGAACAAATAATCATCGAAAACGACAGCACAAAGTAAGTGGAGCATGAAGGTGATGGCCTGAACGATTAAAACTAAAACAATAGGGGACATTCAAAATGATGTAATCTGCCCCAAAACGCTTGGTGCGCATGAGCAGAAACCTTTGGCAGCAATAGAGGTCATCAGGGAATGTTAACCTATATCGTGTGTGCGAGACAAGGATTGTTATCTAAAATGGATTACAAAGCTTCTAAAAGAAGCCAAACAAACTTGGAAAAGTACCTGAGAGAAACAGCTGTGCCTCTACACAACAAAAGATTTGGAAAACATTCTCAGATCACTAAACGAGCAGCTGCTTGTAGTACAAACTTCCGAGGCAACGCTCCCGAGGCAACGCTCCACCCCTCCTTCTCCCGAGGCAACGCTCCACCCCTCCTTCTCCCGAGGCAACGTCCACCCCTCCTTCTCCTGAGGCAACGCTCCACCCCTCCTTCTCCCGAGGCAACGCTGCACCCCTCCAAGGTGTTTCATAGCTCCGCCCCTTGGGAGGCGATGAACGCTACTCCCCTCGCTCTCGTGCCGAGTCTCCCGGCACCCCTGGTAGAGGTTGATAGAGAGGCTTAACACACAATTTCCTGACTATAATCCCGAACTAATTATTACCACGCACCACCCCCTGTATGGCTTCCATTCAAACCAGAGCCGTATATTAGAAGAGTTTGGCCAACTTAACAATAGGCGCCATGTTGTGGACCGAGGGCGTGTACGCTCAAGTTTGCATCGCAAGTGCGGACTGTATGTTTTAGGGCTTGCCCTACTGAAGTTTTGTTTCTGGATTGTCTTAATTCTTGTTTTCTCTGTGAAAGATTTGAAGCCTTGTCCCATCTACATATACTGTATCTCTAGATCTAAATCTTTGTTAGAATTTTACCGACTTTTTCATTAATTCATCGCAATCTGAGGCTGTTGTAATAGTGTTTATAACCCCTCAAATCTAAATGTTTTTTTTTTGTTTTTTTTTTTTTTTTTTTTTTTTTTTTTTTTTTTTTTTTTTTTTTTTTTTTTTTTTTTTTTTTTTTTTTTTTTTTTTTTTTTTGTTTTTTTTTTTTTTTTTTTTTTTTTTTTTTTGTTCTGCTGGAGTTTTTGTGGGTGGTGTATTATTTTGCATGATAATTTTTTTTTTTCTGGGTCTTACTTCATTCTCGCCCCCCCCCCTTACTCTCTTCTTCTTCCAATCTCTCTTCTCTTCTTCTCTCTCTCTCTCTCTCTCTCTCTCTCTCTCTCTCTCTCTCTCCTCTCTCTCTCTCTCTCTTCTCTCTTCTCTCTATCTCTTCATCTCTCCTCTTTCTCCTCTAGAAATCTATTTTTTCATCTCTCCAAATCTCTTCTTCCACTCTTTCTCCCACCATTCTTCTCATCCATTTCATTCTCTCTTGAAATCATCCATCCCTTTACATATTCTTACTTCTGCATTTTCCCCTCTTCACACTTTTTTCTTTTGTACTTGTCATCTTTTAACTCGTAATAATTATCTGTGCTACGAGAAGCCGACAAATCTATGTTGATCAACTTGACTAGTTTAATTGTACAATAAAAAACAACTTTAAATCAAATGAACATTAAGTTTCCATCTTACGTTAAAACATCAGGTTTAGAGGGCGATGAAAGGCTGCAACTTTTACCTTAAAACCCACCAAATGTAGAAGGTCTAGAAACTAGTGAGGTCTATAAACTGAGAAATCATCATTGTTAAATTGCACAGACATCATGATAGAAAAAAAGTCTTCCTGTCATCATTCGGAGAGATTTTAACAAGATAATGCTTGAATCAGGCCGGGCGGTGAAAAAAATGGAAGAAGAAGACGGAGGTGGAAGAAGATGAGGAGGCAGAAGAAGAGAGAGGAGGAAGAATAAGAGGAGGAGAAAAGAAGAGAAGGAGGAAGAAGAAAGAGAAGGAGGAAGAAGAAGAGAAGGAGGAAGAAGAGAGAAGGAGGAAGAGGAAGATAGAAGAGGAGGAGGAAGAGAAGAAGAAGAGGAGTAGGAAGAAGAAGAAGACGAGGAGGAGGAGGAAGAAGAAGAGGAAGAAGAAGAAGAAGAAGAGTGAGGAAGAAGAAGAAGAAGAAGAAGAAGAAGCCTGGCAATGGCGACTTCCTCAAGCCATCGGCCTGCTCGGCTCTGCAAGTACGGATTCGGTCAAGGTTGGAAACCCGAAAAATAAAAACATAAGTGACTGCTACTTGGTTGACCGTGGAAATACTGGGCGGCCGCCTATAATGCTATGGCCGTAGATTTTTTTAGACCCACGCCGCCGAGCCAATGTACTGAAGATTAACCATGTGCTGGAGCATAGTGTTGGCTCAGTGGTTAGGGTGGTGGCTTGGGATCGCTAGATCCGAGTTCCAAGCCCGTCCGGCCGCTGAATTATACACCAGGGGGTGACAAGCCACTTAGCGCATCCTGGAGTTGATGTTAGGTCTATAATGTGTGTAAAGTTTCATCAAGATCGGTTCACTGGTTCTAGGAGCTTACTTGGTTACAACAGACAGAAGGACGCCATTTATATAGTAGAATAAGTGCCTTCTGCTTCTCCTTAATAGCATCCTTATCTCAATTACTCAACCACCGCCTGGCCTTTTCTGCTTCAAAAGTTTTTACACCTTCTTGGAATGTACTTTCTGCTCTCATACACATTTGCTCTTGAAGGTTTCCCATTTCCTCTGATGCGAACTTATCTTGTTGTTAGCTTCTCCCAATCTCATACCCCAACTCTCTCCTCATATCCTCAAGTTTGCCTCTGAAATCTAAATGAAACGGAAAGACCAAGAAGGAAGGAGAAGAAATAAAGAGCAAAGAGGAGTCATCAGGAGAACCTGATAGGAATCGGCGTTTCAGCCGCTACTCCACGACCCTCCAAACCTATCCAGCACTCCAAGTGAGCCTCAACAGAAAAAATTTCTGCAAGAATTCACTTCTCCTAGAGATAGATAACGAAAGCAAAGGAATAGAGTAAAACACATGAAAGAGAAGAAAAAGCAAGAAAATTAGAATGAATAAAGAACGTGGACAAAAAAAAATGAGAAAACAAACGTGAAGGGAACAAAGAACAAAGATGTCAGAAAGAAACCCGGACACATCGATTTCAACAAGTTTACTCCCCAGGCTCAAACGCAGAAAACACCTACTCTAAATAGCTTTAACTCTCTACAAATCCTGAACAATAACCCTTCCACAGATCTTTGCAAACACAATGTTAGGTCACTTGCTCTGAAATGGCTCCCTAACCTCCACCTCCCCACCTTCATTGGGGATCGTTACTGAAAAGGTCTAACACTGCACGATCCCCCTAAGTGGGCTTATCTAACAACGGGTTAAAAGCAATCATGGACTGAAACTAAAAAAACATGGATAAAAACTAGGATCCTCAATCTTGCTCCTGCCTTTCACTGTTCCTGGAACCAATCTATCCCTGGCAGGTAAAAATCCCCCATAATCAATAATCTTTCCTTTACCACATGCCTTTGAATTGTTCATCGTACTCCTCCTTCCTCCCTCTTCTTTCACACCCAGAGCCCTATAAAGCATCTTTCCAAGCAATCTTAACTCATTTTGCAATCTTAATTCCACCCATACAGAATCCTCGACATCTGATTCCCTCCTAAATGCATTCCTTCTCCAAGGTAATGCTGTCCTTTACCCCAGATTGGTACTCTCTTCCTCTTCTCTCTTCCTATACGCACCAATGCACCGTGTAGCCTTCTACACTCCTATCCTCCAGTGCTCCTCCTCCTAAAGCATGTCTCACCCTGCAACTATATTGTACTCTCGCTAACTACTTTGGCTTCAAGCTCTCATCTTTTAATTTTAACTGCTTGCCATTGGTATAAGAATATATTTCACTTTTCCCCTTCCGAAATAATTTCTTGCCTGGCTTACTATCAAACAATTACCATGCATCTGTTCTTCCTTAATAGCTTCCCAACGCCGCCATGACTGAAAAAAGCCTGAATCCTTCCGTCAATTCCCGACTGCAGAACTGGCTGCCCCCTTTCAATTTAATAGTAGCATTCCATGCATTCTGGAGACCCCCCCGCTTGTGTCTGAAATATTCCCACTGCTTGCTTAAATGTAAAATCATCTTCCTACAACCATTCTTCCAGCCAATGTTAACACTATCGTCTGCTCAGAAGTTTCTATATCATTTCCTCCATCTCTTGGGAGAATCCGAGAAAACATTACATCACAGCCCTTTGTTAGTTATCGCTTTCCCAAATCATGTTCTATTTTTGGAAAACCTCAGAGTTGCTGCCATTGGCAGCAGAAATAGTGAATAAGTGTAAATTGGAATTATATAGTACGTTGAACAAGTATTGGAAGAGAGGGGGTATGGGATGTTGGGAAGGACTTTTCGGTAGCTTGACGTATGGATGGGTGAATGTGTGCAATCTGTGCGGATTGTTGTTTGTGGGGGTCTGATCAACGGGTGTGTGTGGTCGTACGTTGTGTGTTTCACATCCAATAACCGCATTTTCCCACTCCACCTCTGCTACCCTCCGACCCCCTCATGAAATAAAAATAAGAAAAAAAACAAACAAAAAAAGTACATTTTGATTTCTTTTTGATCTGGTCTGGTCTGGTGTTCATGTGGCACAGACAGGATGAGCCGAAATGGCCTCCTCCTGCATCTAGAATTCCTTGTGTATCCTTGTGTGTAACCAACATGGCAGCGTGCATGGCATTATGGGATCGCTCTGAAACACTATACAACCATTCAGGTTAATCAAGGTGTGTTGTCAGGTACCAATGAGCTTATTTGCTTGCCAAAGCCAGCTGTTCCTTGTCAACCATTTCGATGGTGTACTTGCTTGAGTACTTCAGCCACTTGGCCAAATTGGATAGCAAGCTGATTGGTGATGGAACACACCTGGGATGCAAAATGAAACAAAGTTAAAGTATACATTCTTTAAGTCATTTTAAAAAGTGACCAACCATGTGTTTGATGTCTCCATGTTTTTGTTTGTTTGTTTGGTTTTAATAGATCTAAAGCTTGTAGTGGAACTTCCGCACAAACACAAACCACACACACACCACATCTCGCACACCTGGAATACAGATGAATGCACAAGACCAACACAAGGACGTTGGAGATTAAACAAACACAGCCAACCGAGCTTTGGACCGTTGTGAGGCGTGCCAACACTTCCATGGGGGAGGGGTACTCTGGGATGAGAAATTCTTATCGTCGCCTCTCCAGCAGTTTTCCGGAAGAAGAAATGAAATCCAATATATACTGACGAGACGCTGAGGCCTCAAGATGGCGCTGGTAGCAAACAGGAAGGTGCTCCTCATTGTTGTCGTGAGTACTCAGCCAAGCAAATTAATCCACGTTCACCTAATGGTCGTTGATCGTGTTGTGTGGAACAAAAGTCACTCTTAAAAATATTGGCGTTGGTGTGACTCCTGAAGTAAAAGTTTAAAAATGAGCTGAATACTCAAGTTCCTCACCTTTTCAGTGGTACCGTATGAGGGAATAGATTGTGAAGTGAAAGTAAATGTGAACGTTTTTGAAATATCGAGTGCACAAGCCATTTCCGAGAATGGTTGCCATGGCACATAATTCAAGCCCAATCAGGTCGAGATAATCGTTCCCGTTTATCAAAAGTCCTGTATTATAAAAGGATGCATACACCCTTTTCACATTAATCATTAAACATATGAATTTAATTGTGGAACAAAATAAATCATCAGAAAACGACAGCACAAAGTAAGTTGGAGCATGAAGGTGATGGCCTGAAACGATTAAAACTAAAACAATAGGGGACAATTCCAAAATGATGTAAATCTGCCCCAAAACGCTTGGGCGCATGGAGCAGAAACCTTTGCAGCAATAGAGGTCATCAGGGAATGTTAACCTATATCGTGTGTTGCGAGAAAGGATTGTTATCTAAAATGGATTACAAAGCTTCTAAAAGAAGCAAACAAACTTGGAAAAGTACCTGAGAGAAACAGCCTTGGCCTCTAACAACAAAAGATTTGGAAAACATATCTCAGATCACTAACGAGGCAGCTGCTTGTAGTACATAACTGAGGCAACGCTCCGAAGGCAACGCTCCACCCTCTTCTCCCGAGGCAACGCTCCCACCCCTCCTTCTCCGAGGCAACGCTCCACCCCTCCTCTCCGAGGCAACGCTCCACCCCTCCTTCTCCGAGGCAACGCTCCACCCCTCCTTCTCCGAGGCAAACGCTCCACCCTCCTTCTCCGCGAGGCAACGCTGCAAACACCCTCCTTCTCTCGAGGCAACGCTCCACCCCTCCTTCTCCGCGAGGCCACGCTCCAACCCCTCTTCTCCTGAGGCAACGTCCACACCTCCTTCTCCCGAGGCAACGCTGCACCCCTCCAAGTGTTTCATAGCTCCCCCCTAATGGGAGCGATGAACGCTACTTCCCCTCGCTCTCGTGCCGAGCTCCCGGCACCACCCTGGTAGGTTGATAGAGAGGCTTAAACAACAATTCTGGATAATAATCGAACTAATATTACCACGAGCACCACCCCCGATGCTTCCATTCAAACCAAGAGCCGTATATTAGAAGAGTTTGGCCAACTTAACAATAGGCGCCATGTTGTGGACCGAGGGACGTGTACGCTCAGTTTGCATCGCAAGTGCGGACTGTAAATGTTTTAGGGCTTGCCCTACTGAAGTTTTGGTTTCTGATTGTCTTAATTCTTGTTTCTCTGTGAAAGATGAAGCCTTGTCCCATCTACATATACTGTAATTCTAGATCTAAAATCTTTGTTAGAATTTTACGACAGACTTTTTCAATTAATTCATACGCAAATCTGAGGCTGTTTTGTAATAGTGTTTATAACCCCTCAATCTAAATGTTTTTTTTCTGGGTCTTACTTCATTCCGACCCCCCCCCGCCACCTTACTCTCCTCTTCCTTCCCCAAATCTGTCTAAATGTGTCTCGTGTCTGTGTCTCTGTCTCTCTCTCTCTCCTCCTCTCTCATCTCTCTCTTCTCTCTCTCTCCGTCTCTCTTCTCTCTTCTCCTCGTTCTCTCTCTTCTCTCGCTTCCGGGCTTTTCTCTCTCCAGACAATCATTTTTTCATCTCTCCAAATCTCTTCTTCACTCTTTCTCCACCATTCTTCCCTCATCCTTTCATTCCTCCTCTTGAACATCATCCATCCCTATTACATATTCTTACTTCTCATTTTCCCTTCTTCACACTTACTTATTCTTTTGTACTTGTCCATCTTTTAAACTCGTAATAATTATCTGTGCTAACGAGGAAGCCGACCAAATCTATGTTCAGATCAACTTGACTAGTTTTAATTGTACAATAAAAAAAACAACTTTAAATCAAATGGAACATTTAAGTTCCATCTTACGTTAAAACATCAGGTAGAGGGCGATGACAGGCTGGCAAACTTTTTTACCTTAAAACCCACCAATAATGTAGAAGGTCTAGAAACTAGTGAGGCTAATAAACTGAGAAATCACATTGTTAAATTGCACAGACATCATGATAGAAAACAAGTTTCCTGTCATCATTCAATGGTCCTGAACTGCATGTGTTCACTTTCAGGTCTATACTGTGTTGCTTATATAGGCAATTAAGGCATGGTTTATAGAGTCCATGGACCAACCACATCTAACAGTTCCAAGTC
>CM068961.1:35561990-35575668 GCA_035128595.1 Eptatretus atami
AATTGTGACGTCATAGCACCGTGTCCTGTCATTGCTTTGGTAAATAAATGGCCATAACTTGGGAAACACTTGGCTGATTAATATCAAACCTTGAAAAGGCACATACTCAGGTACCCAGCAATATACCTGGCAAGTTTCAATTAGAATCGGACCAGGTGGTTGGGCGAGAACAGCGGTCACAGACCCAGAACCCACACAACAACACACACAACAGCCACAACACAGCCCCACAGCACACATACACACATACAGACACATAACACCAGACAAAGCAACACACAACAACATAACACACAACCTACTACATCTACCACACCACACACATACACAACACACAACGCATACACACCACCACACGAAGCACACACACATACCACACACACACACATACACCACCATCAACACACACACACACATACACACCATACAACCACAACACACGAACACACACAACCACACACATAAAGCACACATACACACACAATCACACACACACTACAACACACACATCACACACACACACACAGACACACACACATACACACAACACACCAACACCCATACACCCACACATACACACACACACACCACACACATACACACACACATACACACAAACATACACACACACACAAACACACACACACCACATACACACACATACACACACACACACAACACAATAACACACACACACACCAAGGCCAACACACACACACACACACACACACAACCACACACATACACACACAATACACACACACACACACACATTACACACAACTACCACACACACACACACACACACACACACACACAACATACACACACACACACACACACACACACGCACACACACACACACCACACACTTCTGGACATATAGATAGATGAATTTAAAATTTTTATACAATACCAGCGCTCAGTAGTTTTTGTGGTGAAGATTAACATCGATGTGTTCTCATTCACTCGAAGGCGCTCCTGAAGGTAGTCCGAACTGGTGTCCGCAGTGATGTAACTGTCATACCTGTAAACTGTAATCAGTGGATTAACAAACGTAAATCTGTTCAGCCTGGCAGAGGTTGTGTGGTGTGTGTGTATTGTGTATGGTGTGTGTGTATGTGTGTGTATTGTGTGTGTGTGTATGTGTGTGTGTGTGTGTGTGTGTATGTGTGTGTGTTGTGTGTGTGTCGTGTGTATTGGTGTGTGTGTGTATGTGTGTTGTGTTTGTGTGTGTATGTATGTGTGTGATGTGTATGTGTGTGGTGTGTGTATGTGTGTGTTGTATGTGTGTGTGTGTATGTGGTGTGTGTCGTGTGTGTATGTGGTTGTGTGTGTGTGTGTGTGTGTGGTGTGTGTGTGTGTGTGTGTGTGTGTGTGTGTGTGTCGTGTGTGTTTGTGCATCGAACCCAAGCCGCTCAAGTTCACCCTGCGATTACCAACCCCACCAGACGTCATCCCATGGTTCATGCCCAGAGGAAAACGTTTTTTAAAACATTGAAACTGATCGAAGCTCCTGCGCATCGTGCACACCAAAAAATCGAGGGAGAGACCACTGATCGAAATAAATACTGATTTTCAAACAGCTTGTGGAGATTTGAATAAAAGTTATGGAGGGAGCGTCCTTTGTTCCTGTCTGTTTTGGGGAGCTCCAGCATGGCCGCCTTGTGACTTCAGCACTACGTGTTCGCTCCTGGCCAATCCCCCTTCTAGATATATTTATTTATATCGGTGGGAGAGGCCAGTTGGATGGCTAACGGGCCGCGCGGTGCATGCTGGGAGACACGGCGCCGGTGTTGCGGTGTTCGCTGTTCGCGAAACGTCCATCGCAAGCTACGATCAGATCAGATACTGCACTGGGAGTGGGAGACCGAACGAGCTCCTGTGTCTCCCGCTGACGCTGTTGCGATCGCATGCTTTGAATCGTGAGACGGTGTCCTTTTGTCGGTGCCCACAGACGTTGGCGGGTCAAGCGGTCGCGTTCCCGGTAACGGGGCCGCGGCTCCACGTCGTGCAGCATGAGGATTGCGTGTCTCCCGCAGCGGTGGCCCTGCTGTCTCACACCCTACCCCCCCCCCTCCGACTGGTAACCATGGTCCCCTTCCTCTGACTGATGTGATGGACTGTGCCCCCCTCCACCTCCCCACTTTGTTTCCGGTGCGTCCCGCTACCCCCCCCCCACAACTTCCCACCTGGTGACCTGTGCGTTCTGTCCTCCCTCCCCGCCTGGTTGCCGATACCTCCTCCCACTGGTTGCCGATACCTCCTTCCCTCCCTCCCCACTGGTTGCTGGTGCGTCCTCCCCTCCCTCCTCCCGCCTGGTTGCCGATACATCTTCCCCCTCCCCTCCCCCACTGGTCCATACCTCCTCTCCCTCCCTCCCCACCTGGTTGCCGGGTGCGTCCTCCCTCACCCCCACCTGGTTGCCGATACCTCCTCCCCCACTGGTTGCCGATACCTCCTCCCCTCCCTCCCACCTGGTTGCTGGTGCGTCCTCCCTCACCTCCCCACCTGCGTTGCGATACCCTCCCCTCCCTCCCCCACTGGTGCCGAATACCCTCCCCCCCTCCCACCTGGTTTTGGTGCGTCCTCCCCCACCCTCCCCCACTGGTTGCCGATACCTCCTCCCCCCCCTCCCCACCTGGTTGCCGGTGCGTCCTCCCCTCACTCCCCACCTGGTTGCCGATACACCCTCCCCTCCCTCCTCCCACGCTCGTTGCCGATACCTCCCCCCTCCCTCCCCACCTGGTTGTCGGTGCGTCCTCCCCCTCCCTCCCCCACTGGTTGCCGATACAGTCCTCCCCTCCCTCCCCGCCTGTTGCCAGTTGCCGTCCTCCCCTCACTCCCCAACCTGATTGCCGATACCTCCTCCCTCCCTCCCCCACTCAGTTGCCTTGATACCTTCCTGCCGCTCCCGTCCCAGCTGGTTGCCGATACATCCTCCTCCTCCCTCCCCACTGGTTGCCGATACCTCCCCCCGCTCCCTCCCCACTGGTTTGCCGATACATCCTCCCCTCCTCCTCCTCCCTCCCCACTGGTTGCCATACCTCCTCCCGCTCCTCCCCGCCTGGTTGCCGATACCTCCTCCGCTCCCTCCCTGCCTGGATGCCGATACACTCCCCTCGCTCCCCTCCCTCCCCCACTGGTTGCCGATACCTCCTCCCCCTCCCTCCCCACTGGTTGCCGATACATCCTCCCTCCCTCCTCCTCCTCCCCCACTGGTTGCCGTACCTCCTCCCGCTCCCTCCCCGCTGGTTGCCGATACCTCCTCCCCTTCCCCTCCCCTACTGGTTGCCGATACATCTCCCCCTCGCTCCCCCTCCTCCCCCACTGGTTGCGATACTCTCCCGCTCCTCCCCGCCTGGTTGCCGATACATTCTCCCCTCACTCCTCCTCCCTCCCCCACTGGTTGCCGATACATCCTTCCCTCCCTCCCCCACTGGTTGCCGATACCTTCTCTTCTCGCTCCCCGCCGGTTGCCGATACATCCTCCCTCGCTCCCCGCCGGTTGCCGGTGCGTCCTCCCCCGTTCCGCCTGGTTGCGGTGCGTTTCCTCCCCTCACTCCCCGCCTGGTTGCGGTGCCGTCCTCCCCTCGCTCCCCCGGTTGCCGGTGCGTCCTCTCTCGATCCCCCGGCTGCGTGCGTCTCCCTCCCCCTCCCCGCCCGGTTGCCGGTGCGTCTTCCTCCCCGGCGCCGTTGCCGGTGCGTCTTCCTCCCCGCCCGGTTCCGGTGCGCTTCCTCCCCGCCGGTTGCCGGTGCGTCTTCCTCCCCGCCGCGTTGCCGGTGCGTCTTCCTCCCCGCCGGTTGCCGGTGCGTCTTCCTCCCGCCCGGTTGCCGGTGCGTCTTCCTCCCCGCCCGTTGCCGGTGCGTCTTCCTCCCGCCCGGTTGCCGGTGCGGCCTTCCTCCCCGCCCGGTTGCCGGTGCGTCTTCCTCCCGCCCGTTGCCGGTGCGTCTTCCTCCCCGCCCGGTTGCCGGCTGCGTCTTCCTCCCCGCCCGGTTGCCGGTGCGTCTTCCTCCCCCCGGTTGCCGGTGCGTCTTCCTCCGCGCCGGTTTGCCTGGTGCGTCTTCCTCCCCGCCCGCGTTGCGGTGCGTCTTCCTCCCGCCCGCGCGTTGCCGGTGCGTCTTCCTCCCCGCCCGGTTGCCGGTGCGTCTTCCTCCCCGCCCGGTTGCCCGGTGCGGTTCTTCCTCCCCGCCCGGTTGCCGGTGCGTCTTCCTCCCCGCCCGGTTGCCGGTGCGTCTTCCTCCCCGCCCGGTTGCCGGTGCGTCTTCCTCCCCGCCCGGTTGCCGGTGCGTCCGTCCTCCCCATCTCCCTCCTCGTCTGGTTGCCGGTGTCCCCTCCCCTCCTCGCCTGCGTGCGGTTGCTCCCCCCCCCCCTTTGGGTCTTGGTTCCTTTTGAGTGTATCACGCTGCTGAAGGTCCTGGAGACATTATGGTTCATGGGATTGTCAATCGGGCCGTCCATGTGTCCTTTCGTCCGTCCGCAATGATTTTGTTTCCGCAATAACTTGTGAATCACTGAAGGGATTTTCACCAAATTTGGCATTTAATATTGATAACACGAAAATGAACCGATTCAATTTTACATTTAGGATGTCAAAGCTCCTGCGCCATTTGAAAAACATTTTGCAGACCATAACTCAAGTTAGAAGCATCTGATGTTGTCTCTCTTCTAGTTATCGCTTTTCTCTCTCTCTCATCTGACTTTTAATTGTGATTAAACGTAACAATGCGTTGACATCTAACGAATGGCGAATGGATATCCATTGGGCATTCGCTTCAAATTCTACTTTCCACGACAAATTTATTTCAATGTTTTGTATTTTTACTTTCAAATGGTTTTTCAAAGGCTATTAAAAGTTTTTATGTTGGATGAGTGCTCTCAACCAGTAAAAGCATCATGATTATTTAATAAAGGCAGTTGTAAGAATTCTTTCTGACCGTCGTTTTACCAAAGCTCCAGCCAGATTGGTAGGTGTTGAACAGATAAAGGACATCCGAGCGCTCACCTTGATAGGAGATATACAGGTTCCACATCGACAATGTACATATGGAAGGCATTGTCCAAACTAGTCTTAAACTTTTAATCACTCATCCCAACTCTCTCTCTTCCTCATATGTTGTGATTTCAATTGTCAGTTTGTGGATTTGTTGTGTTGGTACCTCTCACCAGCCATGACATTTCAGCAAAGGACTTCTGTGACTCCATGGGACTGACTCGATCTGTGAACTTCCCAACCCAGATTTCCCCCAATATCAAATCCTCCATTCTGGACTGGGTGATGATGATGAACTTTCCCACAAATGTCTCCTGCTCTTCCTCTGCCACAATTGGTTCATCTGATCATATGCTTGTGAAAGTCAACATCTCTCTGCTATTCTCAGAGAGCTTCTTCAATGCCGGCGAGTCTGACATTTCACTCAAACAGGTTGGCAGGGACTGCAAGCAGCCATCTCTCTTCAGGACTGGTCTCGCATATCTCCTGCCCCTGATGTTCATTCAGCCTGGGAATTCTTCTACAGAAAGCTGCTCTCACTCATGCATGGATTCATCCCATCTCGTCTTCAATAATTATCCGACCCGGTGTCTTCTTGCCCATGGGACACTAAATGGTGTGCCGAGGCAGTTCTTCTGAAACAACTTGCCTTCTCTTCCTGGAGGGCAAATCCAACCCAAGGCAATCTCAGATCATTCCACAAAGCCCACAACAAGTGGTTGTTCACTCTCAAGAGAGCCAGAAAACAATGTGTCCAACCTCAAGAATGAACTTTCAAACTTGTCTCCCTCCTCTAAAACCTGGTGACACCTTGTCAAGTCTGTCTCTGTCAAATGAATGCCGCCATTCCATCCCTTCCCTCACTTCCAATGGCACCACAGCCAACTCCGCTCTTGAGAAGGCTGGTCTCAATTCTGTGTTTGCTTATAAATCTTGTCCCAAACCGCTCTGTCTCTCTCTCTCTCTCTGTCTCTGTCTCTGTCTCTGTCTCTCTCTGTGTACCCATCCTTCTCAATTTTATCCAACTCCTCCTGGACTCTGTTTTTTGCACCTGAGAAGGTGGAGAAGTTTCTGACAATCCTCGACACTGATTCTGCATCCAGATCCAGGTCCGAATGCGAGATTTTTAAAAAGTGATTCTTCACCATTGAGCGATAGGGCCAAAAACGATATACAGCGCCATCTTTCAAAAGTTTGTGGACGTATTCGGAATAAACTTTGTGGACAGGTTGGGACGGACTGCTTTGTGGACAAGGAGAAATTGCTTCGATTTTGGTGAAGATCTGGATACGAGGATTTTTTTTAATTTAAGTGATTCTTCACCATTGAAAAATGAGGCCATAAACGATATATAGCACGATATTTCAAAAAGTTGTGGATGGATTATGACAAAACTTGGATGAGTTGGTTCGATGACGAGAACAAGCCAATTCGATTTTTGTTCAGTTGTGGATGCAGATCCGGCCTATCAGTGGGATACAAAACGTAAACTGTTCAGCCCGGTGGAGGAATGTGCTCTACTGAGTGTTGTTGTAGTTGGTTTTTTGTGGGGGGGGGGTTGGTCAAGGAAGGTGTGTTTTGCACATCAGCTGTTGTACAGGTTTATCTCTTGTGCCAGCGATTAAATAATCGGCTTACCTCATTACTTGGTTGCCAGGTTACCGGGTTGTCATTGTCCTGTGTCGGAGTGGCGACCCGTCCAGGAGACTGCTTAGACAGCACCAACGCTCTGCACAGAGGATTGTCCCAATGGATGGATTGTCCAGTTACGACGAGTATCTTTATTACATTTGATGTATAATGTAATCAGTCATAAAGTTAAAGGAATAGACTTTTGAATTGCTGCATTAGAGACAACTTAATTGAAGTCTTGATAAAATACAGGGCCCAAAGTCAGATCGGCGGCACAGCTTAGCAATTCACCCTTACTGCCGTATCTGTGGCACCTGTTCAGCGCGAGTGTGATTTGTAAACCCTAACATGCCGTGTTAGTTGACAGCAAACTAGTTTGGCAGTTATCAAACTACTGTGGAAGTTTTGGTTTGGGAGGCTTGTTTGCTTATTATCTACTTAGCTAAGTGAATACAATCATTGTGGCATCTGATGATTGGTGTGAGGTATTTTGACAGGTGTAAGGCAATTATTGCCTCTAGTTTTGGACTTTATAAACAAGTTTAATCTTTTATTATCATAGCTTGTAGGTCAACCACTTGTAAGTATAGATATTAAACTTCTGTGCCACGGCCTTTGTCTTGCGTTCAGGCTGTTAAGTTGTTTCCTATAACAAGCGATAAGGTCACGCTGGCATCTCCTCGTGACAATCAAGCTGCCCTATTTTGGACTTTTGTTGCCGAAAGTGAGTTTTTTTGAGGGTCTAGAGGTTGGAGGCAATGTTTGTGATATGGATTGCAGGTAGCGGAGCAGCAGGGAAGTCATGGCAGCTCAAGTGAGAGTAGGGTGTTGTGGTTTGTGAACAATGTACAAAAGCATGTGGTTTTGTCCTTTTTAGGGTTGCTGCCTGGTAATGGATTGTCGTGCTGGACAGTGTGCACCCCAGAGACTAGTTAACAGCTTTAGCATGTTTCCTCTTGCACAGGAAGAACTTTGCATTTTCGCTCACCCTGTAAAATGCTTTAATAGCATCAAAACTTTGGGTTCCTTTTATTGTAACGATTTGACATCACTTAAATAAAATTTAGTTTATCATCATTTTTCTCATTTCACCAGTCTGGCTTTTGCAAAATTCATTTGCTTCAGTACCAAAATAGCTTATGCAGTGGTGACCCTACACCTCCCTCACCTCACTTCTTCCAACACACCCGCCCTCGCGTCCTTTGTCCCCCCCCCCGGGTTCCCTTCATCTGTCCACTCCCCTCATCTCTTCATTCTCCCTCCACCCACCAATACCCTATCCTCTTCAGCCTGTAAACCCCCCCCTTTGCTTTCCACTCCCCCCCCACCATCATTCCCTCATTCCTCTTCCCTCTCTCCTTACTCCCATCCTCCTTCATGTCCTTCTTCCTTGTTCTCTCCTCCCCCTCTCCTTCTCTTCCTCTCCTCACTCCTTAACTCCTCCCTCCCTCCTACCTCCCCCTCCTTTCTTCCTCCTTCTCTTCCTCTCCGCCCTCTCCCGCACCTCCTTCCCTCCTCTCCTCCTCTTCCCTCCTTCCCCCTCCCTCCTCTCCCTGCCCTCGTTCCCCTCCCCCCCTCGTCTCTCCTTCTCCCTCCTCGTCCCTCCCTCCCGCCCTCGTCTCCTCCCTCCGCCTCCTCGTTCCCTCCTCTCCCGCTCCTCGTCTCCTCTCTCTCCCGCTCCTCGTCTCCCTCTCTCCCGCCTCCTCCTCTCCTCCCTCCCCTTCTCTCCCCGCTCCTCCTCTCCCCTCCCCCTCTCCTCCTCCCTTCCCCCCTTCCCTCCTCTCCCGCCTCTCTTTCCTCCATCTCCCCCTCCTCCTTCTCCCTCCTCTCCCTCCTCCTCTTCTCCTCCTCCTCCCCCTCCTCTTCCTCCTCCTCCTCTCCCTCCTCCTCTCCTCCTCTCCCTCCTCTCCCTCCTCTCTCCTCTTCCCTCCCCTTCCCTCCTCCTCTTCCTCCTCTCCCTCTCTCCCTCTCCTCTACTCTCCTCCTCTCCCCTCCTCTCCTCCTCTCCTCCTCTCTCCTCCTCTCCCGCTCTCTCCTCCTCCTCCTCTCCCCTCTCCACTCTCTACTCGCCCTTCTCTCGCCTCTTCCCCTCTCCCTCTCCCATCCTCTACTCCTCTCCCTCCTCTCCCGACTCCTTACTCCTCTCCTCCTCCCCCGACCCTTCCTCTCTCACTCTGCACCTACTAAATCCCTTAATTCCTCCTCCTCCATTCCACCCATTTCTCACCCTCTCTGCTTACATCCCACTCCTCTCCTTCCTCCCATCCTCCTTCATCCCAACCTTCTTCTGTCACATTCTGCCCTCACACCCCCAACTTCTCCTCCTCCTCTTAACCACACTCCACCCACCTACTTCCCTCATACATACCCTTCCCCTCGCCCTTCCCCCTTTCTCCCTCCCGCTCCTTTCTCCTCTTCCCCCCCCCGCCTCTTCTCCCTCTTCCCCGTCCTTTCTCTCCTCTTCCCCCCGCCTCCTCCTCCTCTCCTCGCTCTCCTCTCTTCCCCGCCCTTCCCTCTTCCCCCGCCTCCTTCCCTCCTCTTCCCCCCCCGCCTCCTCCTCCTCTTCCCCTCGCTCCTTCCCCTCTCCCCCCGCTCTTCCTCCTCTTCCCTCTGCCTCTTCCACCTCCCCCTGCTCCTCCTCCTCCTCCCCTCCTGCCTCCTCCTCCTCTACCCCCCTGCTCCTTCCTCTCCTTACCCCCCTCCTCCCCCTCCTTACCCTGCCTCCTTCCCTCCTCCTTACCCCCTGCCTCCTCGCCTCCTCCTTACCCCGTCCCTTCCTCCCTCCTTACCCCTGCTCTTGCCCTCCTTTACCCCTGCTCCTTCCTCCTCTCCTTACCCCCTGCCTCCTTCCCTCCTCCTTACCCCCTGCTCTTCCCTCCTCCTCCCTGCTCTCCCCCCCCTCCTTCCCTCCTCTTCCCTTCCCCCTGCCTCCTTCCCTCCTCCTACCTCCCCCCTCCTCCTTCCTCCTCTTCCCCCCTACCTCCTTCTCCTCTTCCCCCTACCTCCTTCCCTCCTCTTCCCTACTCTCTCTCCTCTTCCCCTACCTCTTCCTCCCTCTCCCCCTACTCCTTCCTTCCCCCCCTACTCCTTCCTCCTCTTCCTACCTCTTCCTCCTTCCCCCTATCCTCTCCCTCCTTCCCCTCTCTTCTCCTCTCCCCTACCTCCTTCCCTCCTCTTCCCCCCTACCTCCTTCCCCTTCCCCTACCTCCTTCCCTCCTCTCCCTACCTCCTTCCCTCTCTCCCCCCTACCTCCTTCCTCTCCCCCTCCTTTCCTCCTCTCCCATTTATACCTCATTCCCTCCTCTAACCCACCCCCCTGCCACCTTCCCTCCTCTTCCCGACCTCCTTCACCCCACATATCCCCGCTCCTTCACCCCAACACATCCCGACTACCTCACCACCCGCACACCCCGACCTGCCTTCACCCCGCACAACCCCGACTGCCTTCACCCCGCACAACCCCCGACCTGCCTTCACCCCGCACAACCCGCCGACCTGCCTTCACCCCGCACACACCCCGACCTGCCTTCACCCCGCACAACCCGACTGCCTTACCCCGACCCCCGACCTGCCTACCCCGCACAACCCCCGACCTGCCTTCACCCCGCACAACCCCCGACCTGCCTGCTTCACCCCGCACAACCCCCACCTCCTTTCACGTTACACACCCTTACTTGTGGGCAACATGGGAGAGAAATTCAAGTCTCGGTATCGTTTTTCTTTTGAGTTTATCATTCACCACATTATCGTGGTGCAGAATCCTTCCACAAGCGACCTCTCATTGTGTTCGTTTTTCTAATGCATAATTGAATCCCCTATGGTATATCAAGGTCCTACATCATGGGTTATGATGTCAGGTCCTACATGATTGGTCAGGTCTCACATGATTGGTCAGGTCTCACATGATTGGTCAGGTCCTACATGAAGGGTCAGATTCTACATGATGGGTCAGGTCTTACATGATTGGTCAGGTTCTACATGATGGATCATGACGCGGTCAGTTCTACATAAATTGGTCAGGTTCTACTGATGGATGCGTGATGGGTCGGTTCTACATGATTGGTCAGGTTCTACATGATGGATCATGATGGGTCAGGTTCCACATGATTGGTCAGGTTCTACATGATGGATCATGATGGGTCAGGTAAAGTGCACAACACTCTTTCAATGGAGTATCTCTTTCCCTCAGTGTTTGAATAACCCACCCTGTTTCCTTCTCATCTTCTTCAACATCACATTTGTCACTGATGAACATCATTTTCCTCATCCACTCTTCCTCTTCTGGTCTCCTTAATTAATTAATTTTCTATTCTCAACCCATTTTAGAATTGTTACCTTTCATTTTGTTAACTCTTCAAGAGATATTCTCATGATTCTCTTTTATACCCTGGAGAGATTGTTTGTTTTTTCAAATTATCTCTTATTTGGAAAAATGCTTTTAATTTTAATGCTTAGTTTCTTCCTCAATTACCGTGTTAACAAAATGGTGGGTATCTTGTAGCAATCACCAACTTTTGTGATTGGGAATCGTCCGTGTGCCAAATGTTTAAAAAAAATAATTTATTATTACCTCCGCTACCGAAGGTGAAGTAGGTTATGTTTTCACCCCTTTCTGTCTGTCTGTCTGTTTGTCTGTTTGTGTGCAGGATATCTCAAAAAGTTGGGGACGGATCCGGATGACATTTTGTGGACAGGTTGAGTGTGTGACGAGGACGAACTGATTTAGATTTCGGTGAAGATCCGGATCCGGATCCGACTACTGTAATTTTTTAAGTGATTCTTTCACCATTGAGAGATCGGGCCAAAAACAATACATAGCACGATATATCAAAAAGTTGTGGATGGATTTGCACAAAACTTGGTGGACAGGTTGGGTGTGTGACCACGACAAATTGATTCAATTGTTGTGAAGATCCGAATCTGGATCCGACTACTGGGGGCGGAGGTACGCACTCTACCGAGTGCCCTTCTAGTTATTATTTAAATATTTGCCTTTGTGGAAGCAAAATGATGAAGGCTTTAAACACTTTGTAATGAAAATTCGTTTCACCCACTTATGTTCACGTGTCATTGCATGTAAGCACGGTGTGCCATGTTCTATCTATGGTGTCCTCACTACCTCCACCATGTTGTTCAGCCTATTTTGTCTCCACCCAGCAACATCGTTGTCACTCTTGGTGATGGAGACCAGACTGCCTGAATTTTTGTGGTCATCCTTGACTTTCATTTTGGCAGAAATATTATGAACAAGTCACATATTTTGTGATGAACTCAGAAGCTATGTTTTCCTCTGACACAGATGCCTCTCTATCTCTTTGCATCTCTATCTCTCTATATCCCTTTCATACTCCCTCTCTTTCTGTATGTGCGTGCGTATAACTCATTATGCGTTTTCTACATTTAAAAAAGTGATTTGTTCAATTTCTCCGCTACCCTCAGGATGTTGTCTGGACGGGTAGAGAAGATGGCAAGACGTATTAAGCAAACAGGCCTACCTGTGTTTGCATTTTGGGCGACTTTAATTGCACCTTCGAACCAGGAATACATAGAAATATGGCAGAACCTCATCCTGAATCTAATGTTTATTTATCTCATTATTTTTCTGTGCTGGATTTGCTGGATGTATGGAGGTTCCATTACCCCCCAATAAATCCCAGTATACGATACGTGGGGATCATTGTACCAATGGGTGAGTATCTTTTGTGAGACTGGTGCATAAACTCGTGTAACAGGAACGCTGGTTCCTCCAAGTCATTATTCATCCATGTTTTCAGACCGTCATTTGGTAACCATTGGTCTTTTTGATGCCTACCTTGACGGAGTCGCCAGAGGCATTATGTTTTCAGGTTGTTCGTCCGTCTGTCCATGCTAAATCTCGTTATCACAATATCTAAAAAAAATTAACGTGGAAGGGATTTTGTTCAAACTTGGTAGCAGTATATATTGACACAAAGATGATAAGATCAGATTTTGGGGTCAGGTCAAAGGTCAGAGGTCATATTCGGTGAAATTTTTGTTGCAGTGCTAATTTGTGAACCACTGATGGAATTTTGACCAAACTTGATACAAGTATACAGTGTGATGCAAAGATGAACTGATTAGATGGTGGCATCAAGAGGTCAAAGGTTAGAGTCTGTGATAGGTTTTCGTTACCGTGATAACTTAAGAATGGCTGATGTGATCTGCATCAAACTTGGTACAAGTAGGTATAATGATGTATCCTGATGCTCTTTAGATTATTGGGTCAAGAGGTCAAAGGTCATCTCAGGCAAAAATGTGATATTTGAGAACAACTGAAGGGATTCAAATTAAACTTGGTTCAAGTATGTATAATGATGTAATCACGTGGGCGGAGACATATCTGTCAATGTCGTGACGTCGAAGAGTGCCATTCTAGTTTCCCCTCAGTCGATACATAAAAATGTTTACTGGGAATTTAATACGAGCCTTCTAGAAAATGTTTATTCAAAGAAGCGTTCCATGCTTTCTGGCCGAACCAAATCTCAAGAAAGCCATCTTTTTTTTTCTTTAAATTTGTGGTGAGACGACAGAAAAACCCAGATTTGTGTGTTTTATCAGCATTTTAGATCAAATACATGTTACAAATGACAAAAATATGACTATGGCTTGTTTAGAAGCTGATATTGTCTGGTTGAAAAGTTAACTGGCTGAAGATGAGAGAAAATATCGGTTGTTACTTGGAATGAGTATTCTGTTGAGGGAATTGATTCAGGAGAAAGCAGCAGGGCTGTTAATTAAATTAAGGTTAAAGAACATATTTAGATAGCAGATGCCACGAATAATCTTTTTATTAATATTTTTTATTTTTTTAAACCCTTCGGTGGTGGAGGTTATGTTTTCTCCCCTGTTTGCCTGTTTGTTTGTCTGTGACCAGATGATCTCAAAAAAGTTATCGACGGATTCGGACAAAACTTGGTGGACAGGTTGGGTGTGTGACAAGGACGAATTGATTTGATTTTGGTTAAGATCTGGATTTGAATACTTGAATGTTTAAAAAAAATAAAAATTTAAGTGGTTCTTCACCATTGAGA
>CM068961.1:35580073-35582573 GCA_035128595.1 Eptatretus atami
TGATGGGGAATACATGTTTTAAATTTCAACTTGATCGGACACATGGTCTGGTAGCCAGAATTATGAAAATTTTTGATGTGGGTTCTTTTTATTTTATTTTTATTTTTTGAATAAATCTCACTTGGCTGTTCCTGGATGTGTTTGAGGGTAGAGGAGTAGCAGCAGAAACCTGAATCCCATCCAGGTTCCTCCTGATTACTTCGTCTTTGCTTTTTGCTTGTTCGGGTTCCTTCCAATGAGTCAAATGCAAGACTGTACCTATTTGGTCTTCCACTGGCTTTGAATTGAATTTATTTTAATCCCATTCTAAATTCAATTGAATAATAATAAACATCATATGTCGTGGGTCAGGTGTCCAATAAAAGCAGGGTTGCATCAGAGTGAGACGTCTTGGTACCCAGTCATCACTGCCAGCAGTTACAAAGTGGCAGTTCTTATTATGTCTCGTTAATTATGCAACACACCAGTACACAAACGCCACACAAAATACACCACACTAAACAAGTCCTGGCGAGGGTCTGCAATTTCTGCTCTCTTTCTTGTTGTATATGTATCTATCCATGTCGATGTGACTGGTCGTATGATGAAAGCAGATCATGCAAAAAGGTTAAAAAGTCAAACTGCGTATGTAATTGCCGACAAAAGACCCACGTGAACTGTATCGCCATGGCTTGCAAAAGCAGTTTGTCGAGTGGGGCGATCCCGCTGGCAACTTTCTGCACATTCCTTAATCTTTTCTTCACTCAATATAATCGTCCGGACAATAGAAAAAGTTAAGTTCAATGCTTTGCTTAAATAAACACTTTGTTATAAAAATCGCTAATTGTTAACGTTTTCAGATATCACTCCGGGTTTTACCACTTATTTATTCCACGTGATCTGATACTCGAAATTGAAATTATATTTTGATGATGTACTTTAATTTGTCCGTGAGAGGTCATTGTGGAAAATTGCATCATATAATACATTAAATTGCTCCAAGCTCCGAATATGAAAACGACAGCACTTAAAGTGATGTATACAGCGATCCATAGGTATGAAGATCAGGCATTCGATGATATCAGTGAGGAAAGCGGGGCGGAAAAAAAACATTTCAGTGCTTTTCGTTAAGAAACCATTGTGGCCTGTTCCAAGTCGAGGCATTCTTGAACAGGCCAAAAAAAAAAAAACCAGGCAAATTAAGACCTCTGCGAGGGAGAGCGGGCTGACCAAGGATGAAGCCTTGATAAAGGATAATTAAATAAGGCTGTTGATTATCTTCAAAATGAGTGCTTAAATGATCCCAAACACAATTTTCATTCATGCATTACCTGAGAGTTCCCTTGTTATCCATGCAAAGATTCAAGCCGTTAGGTTTCATGGTTTTGGAGTTGTGGAGGAGACACACATACTGACAGAATGATTGACACACATTGACCATTTGTTATTATATAAGAGCGAATGCCAAGCCGACTTTTTGCGGCAAGCAATTGGGCTCGGATATACTGTAGCTTTGAATTGTTCTTGATCCAGCTCCAACATGTTTATATGTATCACCTCTCCATACCTTTTAGCCATTGTCTTTTGAAAACCTGGCCAAGCCTTTCGGTGGGCCACCAGCAAAGATACCCATGTCACAAAAATGTTGGCTCTGGAGCCTGTATTTTATAATCCTCCCTTTCCTGGCATTCCTCGAAGTCGTGACTTTTGTCAGCATTTCATAGCAGCCGGAATTACAAAATTGTGACACCTCCAGCATGATTCAGGTTGGGGGTGAAAATATGTGCAAGAGGCAGCAGACTTAACAGGAATGTGGTCCAAAAGGGTGATCGGAAAATTTTTTAAGTACGTTATGAAACTTGAGTTTCAACTTGGATGACGTTTGACCCAAGAACTTGAAGTGTTGCCAAGTGTTTTGTTTTTTTCCAGGTTAATTGTACAGTTCAATTCCAATGACTTACCCTCCATTAGCATGGGGTTAAATATATTCCAAGACGCTAGTAGTAAAGACCTATGTACGTCCTGTGTTGTTACTCCCTAGGAATTCACTATTGAATGGAGTGGCCCGGTGGAAAGGACTTATGCCTGGGGGCTGGGGTTGGAGGGAGCTCTGAGTCTGTTTGGGAATTGTTGTATGACAAGGTCATAATAACAAGGACTGGTGATCTCCAATGGCGTTTGGTCCACTGGATTGTTCCATTTAATAAATGTCATTTTTCTCCTGCATCCATTTGTTGCCCATTTTGTGTATATGCTGAAGACCTGTTTCATGCTTTTATCAACTGTACAAGATTAGTTCCTTTATTTAATTGGTTGAATTGTGTTTCACCTCAAATGAATGTTATCTTCCCCTTGCAGTCTTTTATCTTCGGGTTTACTGCGAAGCGAGAGAAGGTGCATATGCTATTGAGTTTATCATAGCCGCAGCCAAACTTGCAATATATTTATCAAGGAAAGAGAAGTTCAATGGAAAGCTGACGGGGCAGTGTTGTGTTATGTCATGTCATGTAATGTAATGTAA
>CM068961.1:35585073-35591761 GCA_035128595.1 Eptatretus atami
TCACCATGATTCCATTGCCGATTCAATGCTCTTTGTTTGTAATGTTTGTGCTACTTTTCCTGTATCGATATAGCTTCTCATGGGTATGTGGAAGGTTAACATGTAGGCATGGGGCAGATTTTTGAACAAGGTTTAAGTCGGTTTTGAGAAGATAATGTTTGGGTTTGTTTTTTGACAAGAAATGGTGCTGAGATGCAACCTTGCAGGACTTGAGTGAAGAGTGATTGTTTGTGCATAGAGAAGTCGTTACTCAGATAGTGTGAAACGGGAAGGAAGAAGGAGACTGGAGTGATTGAGCTTCAGGAAGCTGAAGGCAAAATAAAAAGCTCGTCAAATGTGTGTCTTAATGGGGACCAAGGGAGACATGTCATCACAAAAACAGGTATATCCAAGGTTGAAACATCCTTGCTTGTTACTAATGTCACTATTATCCCCAAACTTTGGCCTATTTGTAATGCATGGTTGACTGTGGGACCTCCAAGTACTATTCTTTTGACTTGTTTGTAAAACTTTTTTTTTGCTCGAAGAGGTTAAGGGTGCCAAAGGAAAGATATATATATATATATATCATGGACTTTGAGACTTGTCAGAGAGTCCATTGAATGAGCGTATCTGATCTTCTGGGGTGATTTGGAACTGATGACCCAATAATGAATGCAGTAGAAGATAGACAGGCCACTGTCCGATCTGCGATGGGAAATTCAGCAGATCGTTTTGTGCTTGCTGAGGTAACGCCAACGACCCTCGAGGCTTTAGACCATCATCTCACCTTGTGGATGCAGTGGAATCGAAAATCATGAACATTTTAGATCTCTTCGGACGTGAGTATGCCAGACAGCTTCAGCTTCTTTCTCTTTACTGGCAGATCCAGCGGACCCTCGGTCTCAGCTCTCAAGCAGTCTTGCTCGGCCTGCTTTTTCTCACTTACCTGTAGCGCATTGCACTTATTCTTGAATGTCCTTCTCCATGTGAACCGAAGGTCGAAGCCTACAGCCCAACTCTGCTCCCATTTGTCCGAAGTTTGTTTGACGACCTTGGAACCGCATTTTCATGTCCGTCCGGTCTTTCAAAGGGGCGTACCTTCCAGCCATCTTATCGTGCACTATGATCATCCATGACCTTCTACTCAAATAGATTATGCTCATGTCAGGCCCATCTCATCTGTCATTGCGTGAACCCTCATTCCTCTCTTGTTCAGCTCTTATTGCTGCTTTGATATATGTATAATAATAATTATAGTTATTATGAAAAAGGCCCCCTTATGAGGTGAATGGGCAGCGTCCCTTGTGGGGGTCAAGGGACAAGGTGAAGGGGCATTGCCCCCCCCTCTGACGCTGCGACATTTTACGTATTTAAACGTGCTCCCAAGATGGCTTCTGGAGCATATTACAGTTACACTGTGTAGTGTGCATGTGCAGGCCAACGGCATCATGGCAATTGTCATGACTGAGATGAGCCCACATATTGGGAATATGGGACAAATGGTATTCCAGGAAGCTCTCAAACAGGCCAATCCCCTGAAATATGGGATGGCTGTTCAGTGGTCACAGTGCTCAGGACAATTTCAGAAATGTCATCCATGGATTTTAAACGTTTATTCTGTAACATGGGTGTGCCTCCTGTGCTCGTACTCGAGCAAAATGCCCATGAGGGAGCACCTGCCGAGATGCAGCACATACTCGGTGTGAATCTATTTCCTCGAAGAAAGTTAATCCAGTAAGGACTTAAATTTATTTTGTGTTTATTAAAGTGATCCAAATATTTGCTGCTTTCCATCTATTGGAAGCATCCTCTTTCACAACAGCAATTTGGGCACGCAATTGTTGCTGGTAGCATTTTAAGCAACACTACAAGAACCTGATCATGACTCATTCACCGACTCCATTGAGGTTTGAAGTAAAGGGGAAAGAGAGATTGACCAAAGAAGGAAACAACGGTTTTGAGTTTCTTTTTTTCATTTTGACGACAGAGAAGGTGCAGCGTTTCCTGTTTCACAAAATATTGTGTGTTGCTTGTTGAGGCAGATTGTGCATCGGTTTCCGCTGAGTCGCATGGCGCTTAATCTGTGATGTAGAAATGCAGAACTCCGCTTTTCCGACCACAAGTGGAAAGCGAGCTGCCTGGTTATCTTGCCCTTTACTTGTGCCATACACAGTAAGTGCCTGTTTTGCTCCAGGTAGTGAGTATTATTTATTTAAAGCAAATCGATATCGGACTTGGGCTCGATTATGAACTTGGCCTGCTGGTTGCATCATCACTAAGGTTGAGGCAACGTGCCTGCACAATGTGGGCATAAATAGATAATTTTGCCAGCCTGTGTTGGCACACGAGGGTAAAAACTTTGCAAAAGAGACCATGCGCAGTCGTTGACGTCCAACGGTTAATGCTGGCAGATGGCTCCTCGGGCTAACGTCCCACCTGACAGCTGGCACACTTGTTGAGATGATGAATTGGTGAGCAATTGTGGCGAAGCACTCTCCACAAAACTTCCTGATAAATGTACCGAAGAAGTTTCAGATCGTCACCTGTATAAAACGATATCCTTGTGCGTGATGACCAAGGAGCATTCTGGAAGTAATATTGAAAGTTATATTTTGCTAAAGGATAAAACCCCCTTGTTCGGAGGAAGTTATTGCATTTAACCAAATAATATTATTATTTTTTGCTTTCCAACCCAATTGTGTTCATTTGGCACGTCTGACCATCTATATATTACTAAAACTCTCATCTTGTATGTATGTATGTATGTATGTATGTTCCCGAAATACAGCCAAAACGGTACACGATAGCGCAAAAAATTTCAGCCCACCTGACTCACAATTCTCCTGCGGTGTGCATTATCAAGTTTCATTCAAATCGGGCAATGAAAAAAATTATTAAAAAATCAATTCCCGATTCAGTCAAGTACTCTTCGGGAGAAATTGATTAATGCAAACAACCTCAGCGGTATAGTTCGCTGGAGCTATCTTTTTATTTTTTGAAATGATTTGTTTTATCAACCGCTGTCAAAACGGGATCACGGGTTGTCTTACCCTTACAATTTTTGTTTATAAACAGTTCGTGAGACTTTGTATGAACCATAAGTATATTAAGTAAGATGAGAGAATTATGTTCTTTTGTTTATGACTCTTTCCTCGACTTCGGTTTCCATCGTAAAAATGCCAGTTTTTCACAAACCTGCGCAATCTATGCCTAATTCCATCGCTACCCAATTGTTTCATCGTAACGATGGCTTCAGCTTCTGTTTAGCTGAGCAAGAAGTTGAAGTTGTATTTTACGTAGACCAACATACAATGGTCTTCACCCCTGGAGCCGTCATCTTTTCCCCAAACATTCTTGTCTCAAATTTTAAGTGATGATCAAAACCTTTTGCTTAGCTTTGACATTGCAACTCTGAATTGACACATCCAATGATAAGGATCACGTTGTTACGGCTCGATCACTCGAAAGGTTCAGCGAGTTGTTTCATCGTATGATTCGTGTTGGCTTCTTGCTTTCATGACCACAAGTCTAGCCATAAGTTGCTTAACTTGCTGTGCTCGTAATTCAGCAAGGCTACGGGGACAAATGATTCTGCTGATGCTGTATTTAATTTGTGCTGCTTCTGTGTCCTGTTGTGGTGGACTATCACTTAAGACAAAACCAAAGCTGTCCGTGTTACACGCTTCTCAGAAACCTGTTGATTCTTGGTTTTTTTTTTTTAACTTTCTTTGCAAGGTCAAGGCTCGTGGAAGAGCAAGAAGACGTCACATTTGGACACGATAAGAAAGGTGGATGAATCGATGGGAAAAGACCAAAGAAGAGTAAAGGAAAGGAAGAAATGTGGCAACTTGCAAGTATGATGGTTGGGTTCCTTTGCAATGCAATTGAGTGCAAAACAAATAAATAAAACCCACCGTTTGAAAGTTTGCCAGCAACTCGTGGAATTCCGTTGTGTACGTGAAAGTCTCGATGGGATTTACATGGAGAAATTTATCATATCTGGACAGGGTGATCCATCAATGTGTGCCGTCCCTCGGATGGATTTTAAACGGGCGTCCCTTCTGCCAGCCTTCGTTGGTGGACGTTAAAGATCCCACGGTGTCCTTCGTGAAGAGTCGGTGAGCTATTGCCGGCACCATGAACAAATACCAAATTCCTGCCCTAACTAGCAGAGAGCATTGTATCAGCAGCACATGTGCATCCTCAGCCAATGATGCTACCCCGCAGCCTTGTGCTGCATACAAAGGAAGAAGACGACCATATCTGGAGATCGATCCCTTATTGGAATTCACTTTCACACGCACGGTATTCTGACACCACCTCAATGGCGACTCATCAAAAATCATCCAAAAATTCAATCACCAAATCAAATCGTGAAATAAGTCAAATACTGTGTCATTCCGGGTGTTCATGTCAGTTTTATCCCCTGGGTAATACTGAAGCGACGCGATTGTTTTATTGGCAGAAATGAACAGCCATTATCTTGAAGGAAATGAGGTAGACAAGACATTTTTCAAGTCGGACCAAACGGATGCTGAGAACCCATCTAAGGAAGTTATAAAAAGCAGATAATCAAGGTAATCTTCGTCTTCCAATTCCGAAACCTGATCTGATATCTGGTAAACGGGCACAAATCAAGTTTCAGCCATTTTTGTTGTTGTTGTTGTTCACTTGTCCCACCGAGTGAATCCATAAACTGGTTGCACAACATTGAGAACTCTCATCCATTGAACATTGTGATTGCATCTGATCTGTTGTCATTGAAAACTGATCCTGCAATGCAATGTTTTTGTTTTAACCACATTGTTGCGCACTTCAAAGAAATGTGTCCGAGACCTGCCTTGCATACAGTACATGGGAATAGAAACGTGGCCCAGAGGGAGGAGAGAGGTGGTGACTGGCATCTTTCACGTTTCGTGGGTGTTCTCTCGGGTAAAAGAAACGCACGGAGCAAAACGAAACAAAACAACCCTAAAGCGTACCGTCCGAGTTTCCTTGATTTAAAAAGGCAGGTCAGGTTGTAAACAGGCACAAAGTCCTTGTTACCTTGGTCACTGTCGCTAACCCGCGAGGGAATTGTCAACACATCAAACGATGTTTACCTCTTACCTGAAAAAAATACCCTTATTCTATTTATCAGCTTGCATTGAACCACGTGCTTGATGAACTTCTGCCATTGGCATTATCGGTTTTCTTTTTTGTTATGTTTGTGTCACAAGTCGAGGGAAGTTCAATGCTGTGGGTACAAGTTAGCTGGACGAGAGATTTGATGAGTCAAACCACAACAGTGTTCATGATATATGTGCTCAAGCAACGCAAGAGGGTAGAGATTCCGTATATGCGCCCTCTCCCCATGCTCGTGTATTTGTTGTTTGTTTTTTTAGTTTGTTTTGAATATTTTAATTGACCAAGATCAAATATAAATGCATGCTGAATCAGTGGAACGGTTTTAAATAGGTATTGAGCAACACACTGGGTTAACTGCTGAGTTTTGATAAACAAAGCAACGTGCCTGAACCGGTGACTATGAAGAAGCTTATGAAGTTTGCAGAGAATAAATCTAATCATGAGTGATCGAGTAAGCAAGATCATTTTCTTGCGATGCATTGAACGTCTTTGTTGGGACTGCAATCCCAAAGAAGAGTAAGGAGAGGAAGGCCATTGAAATGAAGCCATTTTGTGATGGCAAATCGGGCCATAAATCTGACTGTTAATGGTTGCTTCACCCCGACCCCAATGATGGGGCTCCAGTCCGATTGCAGAGCTCACCAATTTAGGAATGCCGCTTCAAATATTGTTGACGGAAGGTCTTCCACGCCATTGTGGACCAACGTTGTTCTTGTGCTCCCCAAATTGGAACTCGAGCTATTTAGTTTCAGAAATGACTGTTTGTTTTGATAGGAAGCACCATTCTTCGCTTTCAGACTTTGGCAATCTAGACTGCTTTGAAGCAAAGAATTTGACGTACATGTTTGGTAGGAGGAATTGTGGGACCTGTGTTTCATTTGATTTTTTTTTCTGGCTGAATAGGATTTCCACTTGATTTTGAATCGTCCGGTCTGTGAATCGACATTGAGTGCCTGTCTGCGTTTGGCAGGATAGAATCAAAACTTTAGTCATGAAAATATGGTGACCATAAGCAAGCACCATACAGTAATGTTAATTAGCTTCTCGATACAAGTGTAATCGAGGATGAGGAGCACGAATCCATGCGGAGCCTGGACAAGACAAACACTGAACGGTATGTTCACCGAACCTGTTACTAATGCTGCAAATGTGGTGACCATAGAGAATGGTTAGGGATAGGTCGGATGTGTAAATTATTAAATAATAAAATATTAAATTATGAATTATTAAAGACACTCAAGCGGGGCAGAAATAAAAATAAGAAGAGATAATGGAGGGTATGACTTCACTGCAGGTGCAGGCAGGCTGGAGTGGTACATGGACATTCCAGGCTCGTCGTTTCGGAGATTCCAGCACTCGGTGGCAAACCGAGAGCCTCACCCTTCCCTGCAATATCTGTGCTCGCTGCTTTACCTCTTCTTAATGCTTCCACCTCTTTGCTCTTGTTCATGGACATCCCTTTATAACTCTCCTGTGGAATGTAATTTCTCAATGTGTCCCCGCACATATGCAACTTGATTCCATCCATGCTGGGTGAACTCGGCCCGAGTAGCTTGGCAGGGATGGAGAGCGGCGTTTA
>CM068961.1:35591771-35607958 GCA_035128595.1 Eptatretus atami
GGTGTTGTTATAATAATAGAAAGGAGGGGTTGGTGGGCCAAGCTGTCTTTCCAAATGATTGTCAGATGACATCACACGCACGCTTACAAAGCCCCCACCCCATCAAAATGGAGTCGACAGCACGCAAACCAGCAATGGCACACTATTTCACCGATTATGTTGTACATTATTACACAGCAGTTCAATATTTGGCTTTTACATTGGTATTGACGTACACCGCACATAATCAGACCAACCTGACTGCATTTGATCATTCACGGTCCACATTTGCACAAGCCTTGTGAATTTAAGAAAGGATAGATATCCTCTTCACTGTCCAGTCAACCAATTTCCACATTTTCCTCACGGTGTTTGGGGTTTGATTTCCTACCTGTGATGAATATTTTGAAATTGTTTGGTTTTGGTTGGTTTATTCCTTCGTGACAGCACTTAACATGGACCAATCATTACAAGCTTAACAGTCTGACAGTCGGGGGAGGTGATGTCTCCTTTATAGCGCTGAGTACAAGGGGTGCCTTGGCGATGAAATTCGAACATTTTTGCGCATGGCATATGTTGATGCCTCCTTCGCAAAATGATGAGATGGAAGAGTCTGAGCAATTTTTAAGTCGTTTTGTAGCATGTGTTCAGAGCAGCCTTTTGTGCGTGTGTCGGAAGTTTAAGTTTGTTCAAAGTGGAGTTCATTTACTGGCTTTGTGACTTGCGATGGAAGTAATGTACCGTATTCCTTTGTAGAAGGAACTGGGTTGAAGGTTATTCAATTTTAAATTTGAACTTGTGGTGTTAGACTGTGGGGTAGGTGTTGGAATGTCAATCATCTACATTGCAGAATGTTTGAGTCTCCAAGCAAATGCTCTCACTTTGTCCTAATTTTTTTTTTAACCTCTGTTATAGTGAACAGAGTATCTGCCAAGCACGAGCCTCGGTAATGGTCTACGATGATGCAAACAAGAAGTGGGTTCCTGCTGGTGGTGTGGCGGGCTTCAGTCGGGTGCACATCTATCAGCATACGGGCAACAATTGCTTCCGTGTGGTCGGTCGTCGGCTACAAGACCAGCAGGTGATCTGGAGTGCTTGGATGAAAGGACAATGTGCAGTAGGAAGGGGTATACGCAGGGGGTCTGCTTCTGGCTACAGCTTAACATGGCGACTGGAAACGTGGTCATGCTTTGACAGCCTTGTGTCTTGAAATGTGAATTGGTAATTTCATATTTAAAGTTGTAGAGTACTTCTAATAGAGTGATGTACAACTTCCCTTTGCTACGTTGGGTTGTAGGGGTGTGAGGGTTGGGGGGCTGTCAGGGAGATGTATAATCTTTTGGGCAAGTGATGGTCAAACTTGCCGACCAGGCCACATCCTACATGGCACTTTCTTCGCAACAGCATCAGATTCCTGACTTTTGCCATCCAAGCTTATCAGTCCAGTCATTGTGCATGTAATCTGTAAAGTTGTATCGTGTAATGATCCCTGCCTCTGTCCATGAGTGACCATGTTTTATTCTGATTGGAAAGATAGGTGAGAGGCATGTCCATGATGAGGCTGGAAGCACAGTCGTTTCAACAGTGATTCAATATCCTCTGGACTATTGGAGGTCTGATCACTGGGCAGTGCTGCTGTTGACCTGGTCAATTCTCTGTGTATCCCAACTTGCTTATGCAGGAGTGGTATTGTATGTAAACCTGCAACAGGGTCACAGTTCACTCTTGGTCAAGTACCACAAGCTGTAATGGCACAAAAAAGCACAACACACCTTCTTAGAGTCACAGGGACACTGGCACACACACACTTACCATTGGATGGTTAACCCTCAGTTTGGATTGGCTGGCAGTCAGGAAACCATGGAACACAGGTTTGCGATTGGTCGTCCAACTTGGCCCACTCCCCCATATAGTGTTTATATGGAAGGGAGATAATGGGGATTTCACTCCTTTTGAAAGTCAGCAAAATGAAACTCTCCGTTCCATCTCCTGAAACCCACACATGTGTGGACAGAGGTGGCGTGAGGGGCGTGCATCCCATGCAATTGCATGGGGCCCCGAGATGACAATGGGCCACACACGCCGATCGTGGTTCACAATCGTTTGGGATGCCCCCCCCCCCAAGGGTGGGGCCTCACTTTGCCGACAACACATATCACCTTGTGAGTGGTGATAGACATAGCGCGAAGGGAATGCTGCCATCTCAAGGAAAGAAAGCACTGTGACTTAATGATGGATTTAAAACATGTTTTCCCTGATGTTTAACTTGACAGGGCTATTACAAAATTAAGGGGTGAGGTTAGTATTAGTGGAGGAAAGTAAGTGGAAAATTATCAGATCCAGATCTGGATTCATATCTTCACCAAAATTGAATCAATTCGTCATTTTCACACACCCAACCTGTCCACCAAGTTTCATCTGGATCCGTCCACAACTTTTTGAGATATCCTGCACACACAGACACAGACAGACAGACAGACAGACAAGCCGGTAGGCGGACATGGGTAGTCGATCAAGTCGAATTTAGTCGTTTTTCAGCCGTTACTAGCCAACAAAAGCGTCCATAGCAACGGTTCTTTCTCACACATAACTTGGACATACCATGAACCTACCATACCAGTTTCATGTATGTCTGACTCATAGTCTCTGAGATATAACGAACTTCTGTTTTTTATTGTTTCGACCAGGGTTCATTCAAAGTCTATCTTCTCCGACAGTTTTCATGGAACGGGCTGAATTTTTTTTGTCAAGGAGGCTGAATGTGTTGCCCACAAACGATCATAGTTTGATTTTTGAATTTGGATATTTTTATTTTTTTAGATTTTTTTGAAAATTTCAAAGGCCCGTTGCTAGGCAACCGAGGGGTCCATAGCAACGGTTCTCAAACGCGCACAACTAGGTCATGGTGTGAACCTACCACCAGAGTTTCATCAAAATCGGCCTACGATTAACGGAGTACTGGCCTGGACAGACAAACAGACAGACAGACATAACGACGGAAAACCTGACAATAAGGGTAGATAGATCGACTACCCAACAGACAGACAGACAGAAAGGGGTGAAAACATAACCTCCTTCACCTTCAGTGGCGGAGGTAATAATAACTACGTTTAATGTATGGAATGCAAACATAATTATAATCACAAAACACCCGCTCTTTCGTAAATGGACTAACCCATGCGCACGGTGGAACGTTGCGGGTTTTAAAATCAGAACACCTGCACCCAAGGATCAAACAAAACTACCCGAGCGTGCTAAAAAGTGAAACAAACTCGACAAAAGGGGTAAATGGTGAAAAATCACCTGAAATTAACTTTTTTCATCACACAAACGGCTGAACCAGAAAAGGGGTCCTTGGCCGAGCACATGTGCTGAGGTGTGTTCCATTACCAATTGGCTTGCAGAGCGCTCGCCAAGTGGCTTAAGCACTCGAGCAAGCACTCCAACAAAACAGTTGATGAAGAACGACTAGCTAGGCAAGTGATAGCAAGCTGATTGACAATGGAACCCCCCCATGGACATCTTTTTTTTCGTGAGTTTGTGTTTACGGCTGACATGAGATATTGAGGACCTCACCGTTATTCTAATCACATAAAATAATTTTAAATTTATCTTCAGGAGCAGCCTGGAGGGATCAGGTTATTCTTTTTATTACTGTCAATTATTTTCCTTTTATTAATATTAATATTTTGCAATCCTGTAATGTTTAATATTATTATTAATGTGCTATATTAATTATCATTATTCTGAGATATCCTTGGAAAAATGGCACGATAGCTTGGAGGTAAGGTGGATAGCAGAGGGTGGTGGTGATCAGATACAGGAAAGTATTGATCCTTGTCCAGATTGGGCAAAAGACTGGCAGATGGAATTTAACCTGAGCAATTGTCAGGTGTTGGGGATGGGAAAGAACAATGAAAATAGAGATTACAGGATGCAAGGAGTAATTTTGGAGCGTGTCACACAGGAGAAGGATGTGGGGGGTAATAGATACGGGAGGTAAGCAGGCAGCACAGTGTCAAGCAGCTATAGGTAAAGCAAATAGGGTTTTAGGTTGTATTCGGAGGGGGTCAATTATAAATAAAAAGAGGTGGTGTTAACATTGAAAGGAATTTAGTGAGGGTCACATCGAGAATATTGTGTGCAGTTTTGGTAACCAGAACTCAGGAAGGACATAGATGCCATAGAGAGGGTTCAGGGTAGGGCTACTAGATTGTTTCCGGGCTGAGCTAGACTCAGCCATGAGGAGCGGCTGAAGGAGACAGGGCTTTATACACTAGAAAGGAGGCGGTTACGAGAAGATATGATAGATGTTTAAGATAATGAAAGGTATAGATAAAATATGTGCAGATGAATTATTAAGCGGAGTAGACAATGATAGGATCATGGGCCATAGTCTGAGAGTAAAGAAGAGGAGAGTTAAGATGGTAGTAAGGTAGGGGTCTTTTACTCAGAGAGTAGTTAATGCATGGAATGGCCTCCCTGGAAAGGTATTGGCAGCTTCTTCTTCTTCTTCGTTTCGAGCTTGATCTTGGTTTCATTCTCTTTTCTTTCGCCACGCTCAGGGGCCGAGGGTCTATGCCTTTTACCACCCGGAGCTGTGGCGGCGCCCCGGCTATATGTCGGGGCAGATATCGCAGCCATTGGGTTGTATCGTCATCCAAAACACGCAGACCGTGTGCCCCGCTTGGGGCACGGTATATGGGACAGCCAAGGATGACATGGTCTGCGGTTTGTTCCTCCACGCCACACTCACAAGCCGCAGAAGGTGCCACACCCCATCTGTGCATATTTGAGCGGAATCGTCCGACGCCAGTACGTAGACTGTTTAGTCGTACCCAAGCCAATCTTGGCAAGGGCATTCCGGTGGTATGGGAACCGACGTCGGGAATGAAAGCACGGAGTCTGGTGGAGTTCGTCCGCCATTCCACACTCCAGTTGTGATCCGCCCAGTGGGCCGCACTGATGTTAAGGTCGTTGGCATTTTTCAGCAACGACTGTGCGGCAGGCACAAATGGGTGTCTCGAATTCAGTCGCCGGGGCTGCTCATTTGATGAAATAGAGAGCTTGAGATGGAGCAAATGATTTGGTCCAGTGCCCGGCGAGTGAGAGATAGAGTGGCTTCTTCGCGGCGAAGCTTAGTGGGTTGGATGCCTGCGAGGATGGAAAGGTTGTCCGTTGGTGTGGGACGCAAGGCGCCGTTGATGGCAATGTCGATCTGGTGGGAATGAGCACTGCGGCACCAGACGGGCGCACAGTACTCGGCGGTGGAGTAGACCAGGGCTAAGGCTGCTGTACGTAACGTGACAGCACCCGCACCCCAGCCGGAGCCCACCAGTCGTCTTAGCAGCGCGGCGCGGGATGTTAGCTTCTTGCGTTTAGTGACTCCAGGTGTCGGCGGTACGTGAGCGACCTGTCCAATGTTACCCCAAGATATTTTGGCTCAGGGCCAAAATTGGCAGCAGAAAGAGTAGATAAGTTTAAATTAGAATTAGATAGGTACCTGGAAGTTTTGGAGATAGAGGTGTTTAGGGATGTTGGCAGGACTTTTAGGTAGCTTGAGCATTGATGGGTGATTGTATGTGTACGGAGTGTTGGTGGGAGTCTCGTCAAAGGGTGTTGTGTGGTTGATGTGTGTTTTTTAACCAAGCCCATTCCCCCTCCCCGGGTGGGGGGGGGGGGGGGGGACAAAAAAATTAGAATTTTCTTCTTTGGATCTTGTGTTGATAAATTAGAGTGGTGTTGATGTGGCGCTGGCATGATGGGTTGAATAGCCTCCGTCTGTCCAATTTCCTTGTGTTTACCTGTGACAAGGTGGAGCGACGCTCAAGCTGCTGTACAGAGACATGACAGAAGTAAATAGACACCTTAAATTTATTCATTTCATCTGTATAATGCAGTTTTACTCAGTGATTTGTACAAATATTCGACGATTTATTTGCAGAAACGAGTTCCTGGGTCGTGTATGACAATTAGCAATGCCTTGAACCTTGAATTGGCAATGCCAATGCGATTTTCAAAGAGGACAAATTGTTGGCTAATCGGAAGGTGGAGTCAGCCAGCGTCAGATAGCTCAGAACCTTGGCATTCCACTTTCTACGGTCAATTGGGTGATTGTGCAATTCACCAGCGAAGGCAAGGAATCCACAGCTTCCCATTCTGGTCGATCTGGGCCCTCAGAAAGGTGTTTTCGAGCTGTCAAGCGGTCCATTGAGAAAACTCCCTGTTGCAAGGCAGCAGATGTTGTAGAGGAGGTCAAAGTTAGCTCAAGAGCCGCTGTGCGGTACCTTCATCAACTTGGCTATTATGGGAGAGCAGCAAGGAGAAAACCTCTTCTTAGACCAGCTGACATCCAAAGGAGAAAGAAGTGAGCTGACGAGATGGCCAACAGACACTTGGAGTTTTGGCCAACTGTCATTTTTTTTCAGATGAGTCCCAATTTGCTAAATTTTCTGACAGTGGATGCATATGGGTCTGGAGACTTCCCAGTCAAGAGTTTTCTTTGAACCAATTACAGCCAACTGTCAAACACGGTAGTTTTTATCCCCCGCCGCGTGGCGGAAGGGGGATATTGTTGTCACCCGGGTCGTCCGTTCCGTCCGTCCGTCGTCGTCCGGCTGGCTGGGCGTCAACATTTATAGCTGTGAGTGTGATAACTCAATAACTGTTCGCCATATCGATTTGAAATTTGGGTCACACATGTACCACCTGAAAAGGAAGAACCCTATTGATTTTGGGTGTGGCCGGATCCAAGATGGCCGACTGGGCGGCCATCTTGAAAAAAATGTTTTTTGTAATAAATGGAAAAACGCTTATTTGATTTCAATTATTTTTCAATGGCGGGGATTCCCCATCTCTGATGGGTATATTTAAATGATTGTGTGTCGGACAATTGACGAGCGCCTGGTCGGTCAGAGGTTGTGGAGTGTATTGGCAACATCAACTCTACGATGCACATTTCTATCCTTGAGGATGGACATCTCCCCATCTTCTCCACTGGTCAGATGGTCAAAAACAACACTCTGTTCATGGAAGATGGAGCTCCATGCCACACTGCAAAAAAAGACCAAAGAATGGCAGGACAGAAATGGGATCAAGTGACTTCCATGGCCAAGTCAGTCTCTTGACATGAATCCCATTGAACACCTCTGGGCCATATTGGATCGAGTTGTGCAGAAAAAGTCCAGGAAACAAACATCACGGGCAGAATTGCTCAACCTTTTGCATGAAGCCTGGGCAGAAATCCCACAAGAGAAAATTTCGGAACTCGTTAGTTCTATGTCTGAAAGAGTAAATGCATTGAAATCTGCAAATGGCAAGTCTACCAACTACTGTACTCATGTATGTATTAAAATGAATCACATATACTTCAAATGTTCAATAAATTAATTCTTTGGAAATCATGGTGTCTATTTACTTCTGTCATGTCTCTGTATGTACACCTTTCCAATGCGGAAAAGGGGAAAAAAACAGGAATTCCTCCGGATCTTTTTGCAATTGAGGCTAAAGCAATATAGGCTAAGCGAGTGTGAAAATAATATGGAGTCCTCTTACTCGTGATACAATTGAGGCTTCTGAAGTCGCTCATAACACCCTCTCCCACCACCACCACCACCGGGAGTGGCACTACACGGTACACATTTATGAAGTAAACTTGCATCAACAACCTTCGGAATCTCTGGTGAGGAGGCCAAATGAAGTCACTGCAACCTTTTCCATATGACCCGTAGTCCCCTTGGCAAGTTTAATTGGTTGAGATTTGTACAAGTAATGACCGAATACATCGACTTCAGACAGACGGACATCAAAATGCGCATATTAGTGTAATGACAGGTTGATAGGCGCCCGACTGAGCCATCATGATTACGTTTTGAATGGGGCCCTAATGACTAACCCCACTTCTTCATGTGGACAGTGACACACACACACACACACACACACACACACACACACACACACACACACACACACACACACACACACACACACACACACACTGTCGGTTACAAATGACCCTAATAAGCAAGAATCTGAGAGTGTTTGCCATAACTATATGAAATGAATGCGTCTATAAGCCGAATCGCAATGCAGGATACTTTCCATTGATTTTTGCATTGGGTGGATGAGGAAATAAATAAATAAAATTAACTTTGTACACTGAAATCTGATATTTAAGGTGTTTCAAATCAGTTATATTACTGGAGCAGAAATAGCCGTCATCGCCCGACAGCCGACACCACCCAGGCACACTCGGATACCGTGGACAAAATGGGCGACAAATGCTTTGTCCCACCATTGCATGCTGATCAGGTGTCTTTTATGTTACTGGTTCGACCATTTTCATACTTTTCCCAGACGTCATTTGTGTCCATATGCCTGGTGTTGGCTTAATAGTTAGGGTGGTGGCTTGGGATCCAGGATCCTGAGTTCAAATCCCACTCAGCTGTTGAATTAACACCAGGTGGGGTTGACTCTGCCTGTCATCCTTCCGAGGTCGGCAAAGTGAGTGCCAGCATGCTGGTGTCCTGTGGCGGAGTGGCGACCCATCCAGGATTGTGCCCAATAACCAAGGAGACTGCTTAGGCAGCACCAACGCTCTGCACAGAGTATGGTCCCAATGGATGGATGGATGGATGGAAAAGAGAACAATTGTGGGTACAAGTTCTAATATATTTAATTATAACCATTGTTTGTTGTGTGTTATGTACTCCTTTATGAATGGTCCAAACGCTTTAAAGAACCAAATTCTATGAAGCAAGCAAACTCTTCTTTCTTTTTCTTAACTCACCTTTGCACTGGTTGTAGTTTCCGGAATTGTATGACAAACCACGTGAATGTCATCCATGAACTGAACTGAGGAGTAGGGTGGTCCAAAAAAATGAAAGTTCGAATTTCCCGCGGGCATGTTTGCCAAATCGTTCCTGACGTTGAAAAACGCAAAGAAACAAAAAATTAGCAGATTTGGAGGTGTTTAGGGGTCCATCAAAGTCTCTCAACGGATTCATTATAATGTCACAATACTAATAGGAAAAATGAAAGGAAAGAGCATAAAATGTTCTCAGTGGGCAGTGGGCAACTGGCGGTCGGTGAATTTCTCCAATGGTTGATCCAAGAGGAACAGTTCCGTGCTTTTCCGTGTAGAACACGCCATACTCACTCACTCTGGGAATCAAAAAGAGAAGAAAAAAATAGAGATAAAAAAAAGAAAAATAAAAGAGTACTTTTAACACCGACCGACAGCGAACCGAAAGCTCAACTGACGTCTCCCTCTCTCCCACTGACGTCTTCTCTCTCCACCGGATGTAGCAACCCCACCGGATTTAACAACTTCCTTCCTCTTGATGGACCCCTAAATATTTTGGAACTGTGGCAAATTTGGCCAGGAGTATTTTCTAGTCAGGTAGAACAAAATAATCAACATGCCCCAAGAATATTCAAATTTTGAATTTTTCCCTTATGATTTTGGACCACCCTACTGAGGAGCCAGGCCATTTTGATTCTGGGTGGAATCTGTAAACCGTTGTAAGAAGCAGAAGTCGACATTTCGAGCGTTAACCTTCGTCAGAACAAAATAACCCTTTTCTCCAATGAAGGTTTAACGCCTGAAACGGTCAGTATACTTTAATGAACGGTCTGTTGATTCCATTCTATGTTCTACCTGTCTGCCGATGCACATCGATGTGAGCCTTCACTCACGAGAGGAGTTTTTTCATTCCATTTACGTAGATTCTGGTCTTGCTTTCACATTATTTATTTATATGTGTATTTATTATTTATTTGCACTTACTCTTGCAGTGTGTTCTGTCTGTGTTCCCATTGGCAAGACATGTGCTTTCCTGTCTGGTCCCTTCCCAAGGTGGTGATAAATAGTCTGATCGCCAAAGGCCTGAAGTACAACCAAGCAACACCAACGTTCCACCAATGGCGGGATGCGCGGCAAGTGTACGGTCTCAATTTTGGAAGCAAAGAGGATGCCAACGTATTCTCTGCTGCCATGGCGCATACACAGGAGGTCCTCAACTCTCAGGACAGTGGTGCGTGCATGCGTGACACCATTGCATTTATTCGCACCAGAGTGCCTTGTGTTTCCGTTGCTTGATGAGGCGCGTCAAAACGTGAAACGCTGCATCGCATCGATTGTACCTTGTTACCGTCATTCTGAACCACGATGTGTTTCTTTTGATTACATTTCGTCCTTATCTCAATAGAAAATGAGGAAATATTTATTTGCGAGATTGCAAAAACGCATCTTGACTATCAACTGACGACGTGTGGCCACTTCCCAAGCCTTACTCGGTTACTGTGGCAACTGCTTTAAAGTTTTACCTTACCAGGCAATCTGCGCTTCTCGAATTTGATTTTGCATATTGGCTTTCGTTTTGGAGATGAACGTTCATTGTATCACTGCATAAATGTGTCGTACCTAGTTTTGTGCAGACATCGTCGGCACAAAGACCTTTTCTTGTCTGTGATTGAGTTCACACGTGCACACTCATCGTTTTTGTGCGGTGCTTTACAAGTGTTGACATTGAGTTGCTGAGCGCGAAAGGAGGTCGTTTTAAATGTCGATTTAAATGGATATATATTTTTTTCCTTTAATTTAATCTCTTTTTAGGTCAAAGCATTTCCTCCAAGGTCCATCCAACACCTTTAAATTCACAGAGAAGCTTTAAACGTGCTTCTCGGAGCACTTATGACTTTGCTGTCAACAGCAAAGACACATCCAATGAGAGGGGTTAAAGTCTGGTAGATGCAGGAGGTGTGGGACGAGGAATAATTTTCAACCAGTTTTCTGCTGTTTTTGCAGATGAGTTAAAGTGTTCTTCCAAAGAAGAAGCAAAATTCCTCAACTCTGAATTCTGCACCCTTTAAAAAAAATTGAATTTGCCTGGCGGCTTCTCAAATGCTTTGTTATAAGTAGAGACTAATATGCCCAGAAGATATCCTGCTTCGTTATAACTAATTTATCATGATGATTCCTCGAATCCCAAAAGGCCGAAGTTATACATTTTTACCTCCGCCACTAAATGTAGTTGGAGGTTATGTTTTTACCCCTGTATGTTTGTCTGTTTGTCTGTGAGCAGGCCATCTCAAAATGTTGTCAATGGATTTGGACAAAAGTTGGTGGACAGGTTGGGTATGCGACAGGACAAATCGATCCAATTTTTGGTGAAGATCTGCATCTGGATACGAGGATGAAAAAAATCAATTTTTCAAGCGATTCTTCAAGCCTTGTTGGCTTAATTGTTAGGTGGCTGGCTTTGGACCGAAGGGTCCTGGTTTGAGCTCCTGTCATGCTGTTGAATTAACATCAGTTGGGGTTGACTCAACCTGTCATCCTCCTGAGGTCGGCGAAATGAGTGCCAGTGTACTGGGGTAATAACCATTCGGGGTAACCTGCGTCGGAGTGGCGAGCCCTCCTGGACTGTACTCTTGCCAATGAAACTGCCATGGCAGTCCAATGCGCCTTTATGGCGCGAAAGGAATGGTATTATTTTGAAGTGCTTTTTTTTCTGTTTTCTTTTTTAATTATTATTTTTTTTCACCATTGAGAGAGGGTGCCAAAATTACATAGAGCATGATGTTTCAAAAAGTTGTGGATGGATTATAACAACTTGATGGATTTTTTGGGCAGGTGACAAGAAGAAACTGATTCGACTTTGGTTCAGGTCCAGATGCAGATCCGCCCTATCAGTGGGATAAAAAAACGTAAACTGTTCATCCTGGCGGATTTATGTGCTTCACAGAGTGCCATTCTCGTTCGAACCTGGTTCTATCATTCAGTGCTTGTGATGGAGGGTTCCTTGTTGGATTAAAGATGGAAATGGGGCATGTGCATTTCATCATGTCCGACTAGGTGGATGATAAACTTTTCGATTTTGTTTCATGCCTCCAGTGCTTTGCTCGGTGGTGCAAGAGAGCACCAGCAAAGTTTCTGGGAATGATAGCATATTAGAGAAATGGTCTGTTTGATTGAAGGCTGTTCGATATTTCTGGCAATTCAACGTCTGGTATTATATTGTATTAAATGTCGTGTGATGATGTGTAGTCATGGTAATCTCATAATGTTAGACAATCTTGAAAGAAAATGGTAAATGTCTGACCAACGGCAGAGGATTATATAACTTATACTGCACTGCTTGATAGGACCTTTGAATGCAACTAAATTGTTGTGGATGTTGTGTTTGAAGAGGTTTCATTGAAGGAGTTCTTCAGATCTCATGAACATCTGTTGAGAAATTTGTTGTGATTGCTCCTTCAGGCCTGCTCAGTAATCAAGACACATCGTACAAATACCTGTTTCGTTTATGTTTGCCCAGTAGTATATTACATGTTCATGTTAATAATGTCATGACTGTTTTATCTCTCTTACTGGATATTGCACAAGCGCCATCCTCAGCTGAAGTATTTGTGTTATCCATATCGATGTCCCATAATCCATCCATCCATTGGGACCACACGCTGTACAGAGCGTCGGTGCTGCCGGAGCAGTCTCCTGGGCTATTGGGCACAATCCTGGATTGGTCGCCACTCCGACACAGGATACTCGAATGGCTCAATCACCCAGCAAGCTTGTACTCATTTTGCTGACCTCAGAAGGATGACAGGCTGTCAACCCCACCTGGTATCAATGCAACGGCCGAGCAGGATTTTAACTCAGGACCCTAAGATCCAGGCCCACCACCCTTACCATTAAGCCAACATCAGGCATAGTGTCCCATAATGTTTTGCCTTAAATTTTTAAACAACACATTACACATGTAAACTTGGAAATGTTTGAAAATCTTGGATATTCCAAAAAAGAAAACTTTTTTTCCTTCAAAAATATTACCACCATCTCAAGTTTCTTATTTCGTATGCAGCACAAGGCTGCGGGGTAGCGTCATTGGCTTGGGGATGTGCTGTGTTGCTGATGCCCTCTGGTGGTTGGGGCAGGAATTTGGAATTTGTTTATGTTGCCGGCGATAGCTCGTCTTCTCTTCACGGACACCATGGGATCTTTAACATAACATCCACATCTACGAATGCCGGCAGACGGGACGTCCAATTAACGTTCATCCGATGGACAGCACACACATTGCTGAATCACCCTGCTTGTGAAACGCCGGGATGACTGTTTATAGCTGAGTCAGGATTTGAAACCAAGCTACGCGGCTCATGGTTGAGTGTGCGTACCTCTAGGCCATCCTGTCGGCCCCCTTCGGGTACCGTGCCAATATCATTCCAGGAGGTATACTGTGGAATCAAGTTAAGGCAGGAATATTTGTCATTCTGATAAGATTTAACTTTGTTTTTTTAATTTTATTTTACATAATCTGTGCTATTTTTCACTTTCAGAAAACTTGCAAAGTCGACCTTTAAAACCCAAAACTTTTTGTTTATTGTTATAATGGCAGACAGTTTTTTTGTTGTTGTTGTCTTGCTTGGACTCAGCACCTATTTTAACAATCTTCATCGAACTCCAGTCCTTGGATTAGGAAGTGTATCTATCGTGCAGCAGATCGTGTTTCATCATTTTACTTAACAAGTTTTAATGAAGCTGTATTCCCGTGAAAAAATAATATCATTTCCATGAGTTGCAGTAACACTCCGTTGTAATCTTGTACCTTTTTGTCAAGTTTCCATCTGGCACACATGAAAGTTTTCTTTGGGATGTTGAAATTGTAACCTCTTACCCTCCCCCTTCCCACCTTCTTCCACAGCCCTCTCTTCTCCCCACCCAACCCAAATTTGATATCTTTATTTATTTGTTTGTTTGTTTGTTTGTTTATTTATTTATTTTCCTTTCTTGTATTTGCTTCCATTGAATTAACTCCCATCCTCCTCCTTGCATCCATTACATGTAAGTATATACTTGCATCCATTATATGATAGCGTGCGAAAATAAACAGCCCATCAGCATCAATTCGAGAGATTAAAAAACGTGCAAGCAAGATCACGGTCCTTGCAAAGCAGCCACATGAGTCAGGTAAGATGAAACGACACCGGCATGTTCCTGGAATGTATCTTGCGATGTGCTCTTTATGAAAAACCGTTCACTCACTTTAGCAGAGTGTGCACTTCTGGTCACTAATTGCTCTCACAAAAGCCATTGTACCACGAGTAAGAAATGTGCATTGTAGCCTCCATGTATTATTAAGCTTGTCTGTCCGTCCTTGACGGGTGTTTTACGGGCATGGATTACTACTGGCGTTGTGTAACAGTAGGCTTGTGGCCGCCAATTTATTGAGCGAGCCTGATGGCCATGTGCCTGTGGCTTGTACTGCATGGCATTGCAGGCATGTGTGCCAGCCGCACAGGAAGCTTACTAGGAAATTGCCTGTAAAAGCTTGACTTGATGCTATCTTGAGTGTGTGTGTGTTCCCAGTGCAAATGGGATGCAGCAAAAATAATTTATTTATTTATTTTGCAGAGATTGCTACCTGCCTGGGAACAGTTATCCATCAGTGCATCAAACGCATTCAAATGGCTTGCCACGCAATTTGTAAAGCAGAACGTACATCGTTGCAGAAACGTGACGACCAATATGGTTCAATTTTGATCCGGACCTTTGTTCCGACGAGGCATAATGTATTGGGTTGATCATATTAGAGGGAATTTGGCTCTCACATTGTCAGTAATTAATACTGTAACTGCAGTCACATGCTTCCTGCTTCAATGTACTGGCTGAAAATCAATATTGCAACAGAGGTTGGAACAGCAAATAATTATGACTCCTTTTTATTTTTTTTTTTTTTTCTGGTAAAACAAATTTGCAGGCCATTATGGTAATGAGTGGCTGTCATGGACATCCATTTCTTTACTCGTGTAAATAATTTAAAGATGGGTGAAAGCGCTGCTGTGAGAACCATATATGCTGTCAGACCGGCCAGCAGACACAATGTAGATGGCAAGCAAATCGAGGATCCATTTTGACCAATCAAAGTTTGCCATGTCAGTTGAGATTTAGTTTAAATGTCGGTTGTACTTGGTTCTATCATTGGTAGCGAGTTGTAGTTATAACTAGACCGCAGTCGAGCTGTTACACATCTCAAGTCCCCTCGCATCCCACCTTCCCCCTCAAGCAGTGTTGAACGATGGCAAAAAGTTCCACAGGAATGACCAATATCAAATTTTGAGTAAATTTGTTTTGTTGTTTTGATCCCAATGACCCCACCTACTGGAGTATGAACCAGGAGTCAAATCCAAAAGCTCGTTACATATTTCAAGCGTCCCTAATGTTGATTGCATCAACAAAGTTTCATTAAATAAATGGTTTAAAATGTGCCTGTAATTGGAGTTTGTTGGGGTATTTGACCTTTTCATTCCGACCCAGGCACTGGGGCGAGCAAAATGATACTGCTCTCGCACCTTCTTGCAATGTGTGGTCACAACTACCAAGTTTGGTGAATTTCTGCCACAGCTGTTTAGGAGATAGCATAACAGACAGACACACAGCGGAGCGGATTACAATATGTCCTTTATTTTTATTTATTTATTTATTCATTTTCAAAGAGCATGGAGATCGATGTCCAGGTCTAATTTGAACCACCTTCATTTTTGGTGCGTGAAAGTCAATGTTACACTTTCAAACAGTCGCTGCTGGACAGTCTGTTGCTGCTCACTTTGTTTGACCTGCAGTGATCCCAGCTGTTGATCAGACCTCAGGGGAGTTTTAAATATTGATAGGGCAACTCCAATACTTCCCAGTGACTGTGCCTCGTTTCGGGTTTTGGTTTCTTTGTTGACATCGATGAGCGAAGAAATGGAGCTGGTGTGGTTAAATGTAATTGATTTGCTGTGGTGCACGGTGAGACGTGCATTTGTTCGTTTGTCCAGTTTGACGGTGCAGCACAACCCTAGATCGTACTCATTGGTGTAAGCTGCTGCAATGTCTGTAAAATTCCCCTTTTTTTGTTGTCGGCAGATTTTTCACAAATCGAGTGCTTTTGATTTGATTGAGATGGTTGCGATATGGTTTTGATAAAACCCTATAATATCTCTCGCTGAGGATCGATTACGAAGAATGTTCCACAATTTTTTCATTGGCTTGATGTGCTGGAGTTGGAGGACATTGTTGTTTGCATTTCAAGATGCAAGGAACCATTTTTTTGTCCGGATTTATTTTCCTGGTTCATTGTGTCCAGTATTTTTATTCCCCCCCCCAGTTTGTTTAATTGGGAACAAATTATTCCCTGGTGTGTAACTGCATCTGTGTGCAGGGTTCC
>CM068961.1:35622043-35657982 GCA_035128595.1 Eptatretus atami
ATATATATATATATTTGGCATTTCTTACTCTTATAATTATCTTGTTCCAAGATATTTTTGAATGACCCTCATAATACTCCAAGTACTAAACATTGTGCTTTTTTCTCTTTTTTTTCCTCTTGTTTTTCTACCACTGTCAGTAACTCCAGCTGCATCTCCAGCAGTTCCACCCCCATCACAGGGAGCTGTGAGTGCCCCAACCACACCAGCTGTTCCACAGCCTCCTGGACTTCCTGGATTGTCTGTCCCCCCTCCTCCGGGTCCACCTCCTCCTCCATCTACTGGAGGGCCACCACCACCTCCTCCTCTTCCTCCTCCTAGTGGGAGTGGTTCTGGTGCTTCTGATAATACCCTTGGATTTGCAGCTGCTCTGGCTGGAGCAAAGCTCAAAAAGGTTCCAAAGGTGAGTTTTGATGATTAGACAAGTTCTCCCAGAGTCTGGATGATGACTTTTGTGAAGGTGGTTTGTGTTATTGTCTTCGTCATCTGAAACCATTGCTGTGTAAAATTTATGGGGGTGAAAGAGAATTTCAACACTGAGCTTATTCATTTACATTTTGTACATCTATAGCAATTGATTAGTTTGATGAAGCACAATGTCTGAGTGCAGCGATGATGACCATGTTGGTGCATAATTTTTTGATCACCTTCATTTGTTTTCTTCATTTGTGTAGCCAGAGGATGGAGGAGGTGCACGGAATGAAGCAAACCGGTCAAGTGGTGGTAGCGGTGGGGGAGGTGGTGGAGGAAGTGGTGGTGGTCTGATGGAGGAGATGAGTGCCTTGCTGGCAAGGCGGTGTGTTCCCTAATGATACCTGTCGGCCACCGTTCAAGTTGATTTGCTCCTATCTAGCTTTTTTAATTTCGTTTTGCTTTGCGCATATACCAGGATCACCGCCATCCTGCCCTCTCCCAAATGGGACCTACAGTGGTTTACCAACTAGTGCGGAGAGCTTTATGTATGATTGTTTTGGTTTTGCTTGGAAATGGTTGTTATTCATGTCCCTGAACTTTTCCTACTTCCTATCCAGGCGCAAAACAGTTGACAAGCCAATTGAAAAGACGCCATCAGTGGATAAGAGCGAGGTGAAAGAAGAGGGTGGAACCACGGTGGGTACGCATGGCATTGAGTGTGGAAATTCAAGATTTCAGGCGTTGCCACATTGCCCGGTTTATCTGGAGCCTTCGTAACTGCATCAAAAATCTTATCTGTATGTTATCCTTCATTTTTAATCCTCACATGCCTTATCAAACAAAAGTGCAGATCTAGATATTCTGTCTTCATTTGTGAAACTCCCGATGCATTTTCCTGAAGCTTTTCCCCTTTGCATTACTGCTATATCGTCTCTACATGTGTGCTCTGAACAAGTTGACTAAGTGGTGCTTTAACCTCTTGAGAGTGAATTTTTATCACTTTGTGCATTTTTTATATGCAGTTCTTCATTAACCACCAAAAGCTGTCACACTTGCAAGTAACAAAACCCATCATTTCATCAACTAGGAAGTTTTCATCTTCACAAGGCACTTTGTGCACCTGAGATTCGGGGGATGACTCGTGCATGCCCGTTGACTACATCTTTCAAATAGGATATAATTTCCCCCTCTCGATCAGATTCATTGCTCACACTTGAAACCTGAGCTTTCACCCTAGCAGCAAGATACTTCCTTTTCATTGTTTTTTTTCTTCCTGATTTTCCTTAGTTTCTCACGTGATAGTTTCTTCTTCTTCAACAAGGGTTCACCAATTTCATGGACAGACATTTGTTATGCTGTTGTTATCCTGGAACGGCCTACGTGTCCCGATTCTTTGAAGAAAGAATGCTCCAGGCAGCTCACCAACACGTAGAGGTTTAAATCACTTTTACTTTATTTTGAAACCCTCCAAGTGCGATGGTGAAAACCATGCTTTCTCCACACAAAACCATCGTTCTGCCAAACAGCGAAGAGCCGCAACTCCCGCGCCCCCCTCCGAGCGGCGCAACACCTGGGCGGAGCATAAATATGCATGAGGCAAAACATGGGTGGAGCAGAAAATATACATTTTACATTCAACATGGTTACATCACACTTCTGCCTCAACAAACTGTCAGTCATCCATTGCATCACCCTATTCTCTGGTGGATGGCCCTGCTTCTTCTTGAGTAGAAGTGTATGGCTGTTAAGGTTTCAGGTTCAACTTTGTATGACATAAAACGGACACCTTTCCCCAAGTTTACAGGTGCAGATCTATATTGTCTGTGGCTGCATGTTTTGGGATATTATGGCGCGCTTTGGTATCATTGCGGTTCTCTAACCGGAAAGGGCTGTCGCACTTGCATTGGCAGGACATCCTGGCACGCAGTGATCTGTTGTAAACAAACTATCTCGAGAATATTCATTGAAATTCGACCCTTAACGAAGCACTGCGTAGACCTCAAGGTCCTGACACAGAGGCTGCTTGCATTCTTGCTGAAGCAGAAAGCACTCTTTTGGTTGCCAGAAACCTCGAGTCCATTCAGTCTTGAAAAAAATCACATCATTCAATACTTCATCACCTTTGTGTGTATGCCTATCCGGTATCACCTTCCCTGATGCAGGGCCTTGTACCTAATGGCCTGTTTTAGTTTCATGTCCATACCTTATTCCACCATGAGATTCATGGAATAGAGATTACATTGTTGCAGACCCGGGGTTGGGGGCAAGAAGACCACGAGGGGGGGGGAAGCTAACTTGGGTTTCCACTAGACTCTCTCCGGAATCGCAGGCCATCGCACAAGAATAACTTCGTGACGCGGCGGGTCACTAATCGACCGTGAACATCAATAACTCAACCACGTGACATAGGGTCCTCCGTCTAATGGAGACCGCTTACTGAAAATGGTCACGTGATCTAATTACCGGGGGACAAGCTCTTGGTACGCATTCTTCAAACCGGATCACCTTACCGGATCAGATGCAGCCGAGCGTAGCTGCCAAGGATGTACAGGCTAGGAAACAGATCATTGGGTGATAACGTCCCGGGTAGGCTCGGGTACGGACCATGCTGGACCAATGAAGGAAAAGACTAAAATGAGCTGGGAACATTTCTATATAAAGCATTTATTTACAATTATCGAGGAATGGTATGGGGTTTATTATTGCATACAGCAGATGATAGCAAGGAATTCATGGGGTGCAACAAAAGGCAAGCAATTTACAAAAGCAGACACCGAGCAGACTTATCCTATTATATCTTATACGATCTTAATTTAAGTTATGACAGGCACAATCACATGCACACACACACAGACCCGATGAAGATTAGTTAGGAGGAAGCAGAGCAGATAAGAACTAACGGCCTCTCAATACCTGGCGCGGTCGGCCGACCGCGCAACCCAGTGTGCTTGGGGGAACGCTCCGCTTGAGCGGTCCCACCTTAAGAGTCGGCGCGTTATCTCTTGCTTGATCACTTTGCCTGGGCTCGTGGAAATGTGTGCTCCGCACTGGTCCAGGATGACGTCTGTCGCACACCAACCCCGAGTGCAGATCCAGCAACAGGCAGACAACGAGGTACAGTGAAGAGAGGGCGGAACAGAGAGGCTAATAAGTGAGCGTGGCATACAGGCGGAGACCGTGCGAGGCAGGCAGGCTAGAGGGAGTAGAGAGAGGGCAGACGGCTTCGCGATCCACCTTTTATATGCCCCGGGAAAGGGTGGGACGACGACCCGAAGCGACGCGCCGTCATCCGAATCGTGCCCTACCATTGGATCCCGGCTCCGCCCTGCTAGGCTCCTGGGGCCAGAAGCAGCCTCGTTTGCACATCCGGTGCGATGCGGCCCGCAGCCTTTCACCGAACTCCCGGGCCGTGTTCTGGTGACTGGACGAGGGTCGTGTTGGTCCCGCATGCCGGTTTGGGGCACCCCCGGCGAGCTGCGGTTGGTGCTGTTTACGTGCTTGGCCTGTCCCCACGCCATGCGGTCCGAGTGGCCTGGGCCGCGCAGCACACTCGTTTGGTGGCAAATTGCATCGATGCGGAGGTGCGTGGAGGCGCAGGATGATTTTTCCTGTATGTGGGAGATGGTGGTCGAGGTGGTGAGTGAAGGTGGAGCAAGGTGAGACGCGTTGTTAATCTGCGCGCAGATTCGAATGAAATGGCGTGCCATGCACATCCTGAGAGTCTCTCATGTGGTAGCTGCCTAGGTGCGGTGCTTGCTTCGATTTGTATCATGGATAAAAGGAAAAGGTTGGAATGAAAATCAGGACTGAATGCAAGATAGCGATATAATTAGACTTAGCTATAAGACCCACGCAACGCACTTCATCCCGTTAACCCATTAGACATGAGGGGAAGGTCTGACTGCACGAAGACTAACGAGATAACGCTTGGGGATCACTGCATGTTGGGTGCCATTGCTTTGGAGGCATGTGGTTTTGCAGAACCGCAACAATATGTTTTGGCTTCTGTAATTGAAAAATCTTAAATGTATCACATCCCAAGAGCAGACCTATGTGAACTGACCTCACACGCATTTGGACGTGTCAAAGTGGAGAACTGAGTCAACATTACAAAAGTCTTTGTAAGGTCTTATCTCCGGAACCACTTCACCAATGATGCTTAAACGTTTCAAGAACACCTTTCAACCAAACCATGGTTTGTAAAGATTAGACATCTTATTCTTATTCAGAGTGCTCAACATCTGTGACTTTCAGAGATTCATTCAGGATGGTGAGTCGGTGGCTGAGTCCAAAACTGCCATTTTGTGTTTATTACCTCCGCCACCAAAGGTGAAGGAGGAGGTTTTCACCCCTTTCTGTCTGTCTGTCTGTCTGTCTGTGTACAGGATATCTCAAAAAGTTTGGACAGATCCGGATGAAATTTTCGTGGCCAGGTTGGGTGTGTGACAAGGACGAACTGATTAGATTTTGGTGAAGATCCAGATCCGGATGTGACTTCTAGAAATTTTAAAGTGATTCTTCACCATTGAGAGATGGGGCCAAAAAGGATATATAGCACACTATTTCATAAAGTTGTGGACGTATTCGGATGAAACGTGGTGCACAGGTTGGGTGTGTGGCCATGACAAATTGATTCGATTTTGGTGAGGATCCGGATCCGGATCTGACTACTTGAATTTTAAAAGTGATTCTTCACCATTGAGAGATAGGTCTCAAAAACGATATATAGCATGATATCTCAAAAATGTATTGGGCCAGATATATTGTTGGGGATCAGGTATTACAGGGCGGAGCTATGCGCTCTACCAAGTGCCCTTCTAGTTTCCGTATTAAATAGACTGCATGTAAAAAATATGTGATTGAGATTACTTGGTCAATGAAAGCATGGAAATACTGCCATTAAAAGTTTGGAAATGATTGGCTGAGACCTATTGCAGGTACTTATTTTGCATGGTTTCAGCACGTCGTGCTTTTTAATGTGCGAATTATGAGCAAGACCAAGCATGGTATATTCGGTGGTAATATAGTTTTTCTCATTGAAGGGTGAGAATATTGGAGCATGCCATTTTCCTGATTATTCCGATGGTTTTGTATCAACAGGAAGAGATGGATTCATCTGTTGGTCCACGTGATAGAAACAGAGGTACGTTTTAGGTTTTTACTGCTTGTAAGTGATGCAACATGGTTGTCATTTTTTTTTTCCATACATTTATGTATGTGTACATTTATGTTTGTGTACATTTGTTTGTGCATACAATTATTTCTATGTATGTATGTATGTATGTAAGTATGCTTCATGGTTTGTATGTTGGTTTCATGAGGTGCTTTTAAAAACTTAAAATAACAGGATTTCAAACATAATCTTTTAAGTCCTGGTGTGATTTTTTTCATGTGCACTTTGAAAACTTAATCAGGTCAGGTGTGGATTAATGTGCCGGAGCAGTGCATCGCCACGTCCACTTTCCACCGGTACTCTAGCGGCCTCCGTCTGGCCATTCCCCAGGCAGATACCTAGCCCATCCCCATCTCCTTGAGATTCCGATTAACATGCTGCAATCACGAGGCATGTGGTTGGCCCATTGGGCTCCTCCACTCACAAGGAGCCCTTGCTCAGATAATCTGGTGAGCATCAGCATCAACAAAACAAGCCACGTGTCCGTACAGCCACAGCTGATGCTCACGGACTATACTGGTACCAAATCTCATCTGATTCTCTCTCAGCAACCGCTCGTTGAACACAAAGTCTGACCAGCAATAGCCAAAGATTCTCCAAAGAGACCTGGTACCAAATGAGGGAAGTCTCCATCTCAGATCCTTGGTCAGAGTCCAAGTCTCATATCCATAGAGCAAGACTGGAAATAGCAAGGACTTAAAGACTCCGACTTTCATCGTCCTGCATATGTACCGACAGCACCATACCCCATGATCCAATGAATCCATGACTCCCCAGGCCTGATCCAGATGTATATTGACCTCAGGCTCACAAGATGCGGAGACATGAATATCACTGCCAAGGTAAGTGAATCTCTCTGTGACCTCAACATTCTCACCACAAACAGGTACAGACAAGATAGTAGAGTCCAAGATGTCAATGGAGGGCCCCCATAAGAATATCTAGCATCTCCACAAAGATGACTGCATCATCTGCAAAATCAAGGTCAGAGATCTTGACATTCCCAAGCGATGCAAGTTGATCTCTCTGACATATATCGTTTTTGGCCCGATCTCTCAATGGTGAAGAATCACTGAACTTCTAGTAGTCGTATCTGGATCTGGATGTTCACCAAGATCTAATCAGTTCGTCCTTCTCACACAAACCTGGATCCACAAACCTGTCCACAAAATTTAATCAATTTAATCCGTCCGTCCACAACTTAAAATTTAATTTAATTCGTCCACAACTTTTTGAGATATCCTGTGCACAAACAAACAGACAAACAAACAGAAAGGGGTGAAAACGTAACCTCCTTCACCTTCGGTGGTGGAGGTAATAAGTCGGAGATGGAACCACCACACCTCACAGCACTCTCAGTACCAGAGTGCAGTTCAGAAATCGGATCGATCAGTTTTGGTGGCAGCCCACGAAGACCGAAAATCCTCCAGAGGGAATCCAAATTCACTGAATCAAACGCCCTTGCGAAGAGATGAACATGGGCTGCAAGCATCCCCTGCTGAAACTCTCGCCTGTGTTCGGTGAAGACCCAAAGAGCAAGGATGCTGTCTATCATTAACCTCTTTCGTGTAAAGTTTGAATGCTTTGGGCACTGGTGCTCAAGCAGATGGTGGCGAGCCCTGTCAAGAATTATCCGAGCAAAGACTTTGCCCAGCACTGAGAGCAGCTTCACCTACTCTGTAGTCGTTGCAGTCCTGGCAATCACCTTTCCTTTTCCAGAGAGGGACAGCAAAGCTGTCGTCTTGTGATGATGCCTGTGTTTCAGGCAGAGCACAGAACTGCATGCAACGACACGAGTACAGCATTTCTACCAGCCTTGAGAAGTTCGGCATGGATGCCACAGATCCCAGGAGCTTTACCCCCTTTTAACTGGTTCATTGCAGCTTGTGTTTCTACAAAGAATGTGATTCACAGTTTATTTGAGGGTCAGCAATAGGGATATTAACATCCTTGTCATCCAATTCAACAGCTGTGGGTCAGCCGCCTGGAAGAGCCACTCAAAGTAACCAGCCCAGTGGGCCTTCACTTCAGACTCCTCCATCAAGAGCTGACCACCCTCCGCTTTAACTGCAGTACACGAGAGATAGGCGTGGAGGAACACAATCCACAAATTCTTCTGGAAGCAGGACGAGAATCTCTTGACCACACGTGATGCTCTACCCCTTCACAGATTTCTCGCACATTGGCCTCGTTATCCACCCCCAGCACACATACAGTTTTATGCCTCAGCTCGTTGAACAGCTCAGTTCTGCCATTCAGCCTGGCCCTGCGATGCTGGTAAATGGTATCCAGTGTCCCATGGGAGACAAAGTTTCTCTTTGCCTGATGGTGGGTTCCAAAACAACCACCGGCAACATCAAGGATGGTAGTGTTGAAGGCACTCCACGACTCTTCAGGATTCCCTAAAACACCCAGACCCCCCTCCCCACCCCCAAACTCCCCACTCAGCCTGTTCGCAAATTTCTCAACGACCCTCTCATCCCTGAGCTTGCCAACATCCAGCCTAAGCTGGGATGATACTATTCTCCTGGAGTTGAGGTGCAACTTCAGAGTTGTTACAACAAGCCTGGCATCAGTATTGAGGAACTGAGTACTTTGGTAAACCCTACAGTTCTGGAGCATCCTCCAACGACTCTCGACGAGTACACGGTCAATCTCCTTTGCCACACCACCAGCGTTGGAATCCCTAGTCCAGCGATGTGGCTGTGGGTGCTGAAATCATAAACCAGCCACCCCAAGTCCCCCAACTTCTTGCAAAATCAAGGAACTTCGTGCTATTCTGGTTCACAGTTCCAGACTAATGGGGACCAACACATGTCTCGTAACCATCCCGATCAGTGCCAGTCGGGAAATCCCCCAAGACTAGAAGAGTATCTCGCTTGGGGCACTGATCAACCACACTCAAGTGCGGCATAGAACGTCTATTTCACATTGAGGTCACTCGCCTCAGTTGGAGCATATGCAGAGACCAGGGGAGTGACGAATCCTCAGTCTCATAATACGCTCGTTGACCGGTGTTACCTCAATTATCATTAGAGTCAGCTTATTAGACACAGCTGCAGAAACTCCTTGGGCATGGTAACTATCAAAGCGACCAGACCAGTAGTAGGTGTTGTAACCACCCACCATTATCTCACCACTATCCGGTCTCCGAACCTCAGAGAGTGCTGCAATACCAATGTTCAAACGCTGGAGATCAGATGATAACAGAGATAGGTGATCATCCTCTCTTAGAGATAGGACATTCCAGGTACCCACCCAAAGGGACCACTTCAAATTAACCTGAGGAGACACCGTCTGGTGGACGACACCTCAGCACCACCCTGGCACACACCACCACAACCTGACCCAACATGTTTTCCCTCTACAAAATCCAAAATCACCAGTTATTCCTTGCAGGAACTGCAGAACGATGTATGAGATTAGCACATTGAGGGAATACAAAGGAAAACAACTTCAGAAACATAATGGTAATGCAGTCAGTATTCCCTTAAATATCGTGGGTTTGAATACCTCGGGTTTTAAGCAATAGCGGCACCTTTTTTATGTACCGATTTCGTTATCGTGAGTTTAATTTTGACCAATCGTGGCTTTTGAGGTGAGCTGTGATTGTTATCTCACACCATGAGCCTTTCGTTGTTTCTCACGCACGTTAATAATGGAATGCAGGATTACTGCTCACTTCCACTCATTTATTTATCATTTCTCCCATCTGTGGAACCAACTTCCACATTCTCTTCAATATCATTCTTCCCTCCAAGTCTTCAAGCCAGCTGTTCACCACCATCTTAGATCATCCCCAATCCTCCTCCTTCCAAATTTTCATTTTTCCCTCCTGCGAGTTTCCTACTGTGTCCATCTTGTCCACCCTATGCACCCTTTCTGCCCCTCATTCCTCCCACACCCATCGTTTGTCCAAGTCTGCCTCTATCTTGGCCTTCAACTCGCTGTTGGTGTTTCCCTCCTTTATCCACTGTTCCTTTTGTCCTGTTGTTGCCTGATCCGTTCAGTGCACTAATTGTAGCTCTTCCACGAGCCTCGACTATGTACACAAAAAATAATTAAAAGACACAAAGAATGGTATGGCTCCGAAGTGTAAAACGACAGACCAAAGTGATTCTTTTCATTTTATTTCTTTGCTGTTTTATGGAACTGCAGAACAACTTGTAAAGAAGAGCATCGACAGATTACAAAGGAAAACAATTTGAGATTAATAGGGGAAGAATGATGGGGCGAGGGGGCAAGTTTTAGCCTCTGAACGTTTAACCTGCTTCAACGCAGCAGGAGACAATCGTAAGGCCAATTTATATTTATTTTACATGTTTATTTCAATTGTGATGTGTTTATTTTGGGCTGCCGCCGGCCGACCTTCCGCTCTATTTTCTTGAAGTCCATGAACCTAACCCCTTATTCCCTCAGGAAATTGGTTTTACGTAATGCGTCATTTTCCAGGAACGTAACCCCCGCGATATTGAAGTGTTTACTATATCAGAAAAATAATACGCGTCAAAGACCAATTTATGGAGACAAAGGTTTGAATGTGGTTTTGATGCAAATAAATGATGCTTCAAAAGATGAGCTTCGGGGACACTCAAAAAATCAGGATGTTGAGTGCATGGCCACATTTAGGATGGGTGGCTCAATTGCTTGTTTTTTTGTTTTTTTAACAATTGATGTCACCATCAATGTCATGGACAAAATGATAGACCAATTTACCATATCCATACTCTGAGTTTTTTTGTCTGTCTGTCTGTGTTGCCATTTATCTTAGATGGCCAAAGGGATCTTCATAAAAACTTTTCAAAGTTCATCAATGAGTGTCGGGAGTGTTTTAGGCAAAAAAAAAGGAAATGTGTGATTATTTATATCTACTAGTGCGTGGCCGTACGTGTTTAAAAAAAAAAAAAAAATTTCAAACCGCGTGCCAGAAACAACAACCACACAGGCCGTTCCTTCGCTCTCCACGTGCCCGTACGTGCGTGGCCGTACGTGCAAAAAAAAACAAACTTGCGTGGCCGTACGTGCAAAAAAAAATAAAATAAACTTTCAAACCGCGTGCCAGAAACAACAACCACACAGGCCGTTCCTTCGCTCTCGCGTGCCCGTACGTGCGTGGACGTACCTGCAAAAAAAAAAAAACTTTCAAACAACCACACAGGCCGTTCCTTCGCTCTCGTAAACGACGACTGGATTGGGCCATTTGTGTTATCTATAAATCCGCATAAGAAATCGAGAAATTATTATAATACAGTAAGTCATCACTATCCGGAAGTCCGTACTTTAACCGTAATGGGGAACGCGCTCTAACTTGGCCATAACTTGGGAACCACTTGTCCGATTAATTTCAAACCTTGACAAGGCAAACAAACAGAGATTGCTGGAATTATAGATAGAAGATAGATACTGTGGGTGCAAAACGCCAACCAACGTGTCCTGTCATTGGTAACTGAGGATCTCTTCCCCAATGGCCACGCCTACGCAGCAACGTGTCCTTGTCATTTGGTTGGTAAATAAATGGCCATAACTTGGGAACCACTTGTCCGATTAATATCAAACCTTGAAAAGGCACATCCTCAGGTCCCCAGCAATATACCTGGCAAGTTTCAATTAGATCGGACCAGAGGTTGTCGAGAAAACAGCGGTCACAGACACAGACACACAGACACACAGACACACAGACACAGCACACACAGACACACAGACACACAGACACACAGACACACAGACACACAGACACACAGACACAGACACACAGACACACAGACACACAGACCACAGAACACAGACAACAGACACACAACACACAACACACAGACACACAGACACACAGACACACAGACACACCACACACACAGACACCACACACAGACACAGACACACAGACACACAGACACACACACAGACACAGACACAGACAACCACACACACACACCACACACACACACACACACACACACACAGAGATTGCTGGAATTATAGATAGATATATATTGGATTGTGTTTTTTTTTTTTAAACACTATCATGCTAAGCCTTTGCAGCTATGTGAAAAGTAATACTAAGTGAAATTCCTCAGTGGAAGTTGGGAATTGTTTTAGGCCCCCACAAAGAAAAAAGAACAAAAACAAAACTTGATTTCTTCAAAATGCACAGAAATTTTGCACAAACCATCAGAGCAAGAAATCCGAAATCGGCAGTTTGTTCCTCGCAGCACATCACAGGTGTTATCGATTGAAATGGTAGATTAGACTCCGACGTGAAGGAATGCAAGGCCAGGGAAAGATGGCATTTTGTGGAGGTTTCAGAGGTCTGTCGACAGCAATTGCTTTAATTTGTGCTGTTGGATGTTTCTTTATGCAAATAATGAAACTCAATGTGGTTATGTCACCATAAAACCTGGAGGTGAGTTTGGGTTTTGCAATAAGTCCAGCATCAGAACCCCACATGATATACAGGTAGGTACTTTCTTGCAGGTAACCTCTTCAAGCAGTATACCATTAGAGCTATCGTCCCGATGTGTCCGAGTGGGGTTGTGATCGTGCATGAGACATTTCTGCATGTATATGGTTTCCACTTTATTATCTTGCCAAAACGAAGTTTTTTGCAAGATATGTTAGTCAGTCTGTATGTTTTTTTTTTTATTTTTATTTTTTTTGTTTGTTTGTTTGTTTGTTTGTTTGTCTGTAATCACGAAAAAAAAATTCTGCAGACCACAGTTTTCATTGGAAATTTTTGTAACTTCGCATATCAGAGCCTATGGAGGTCCCTTTCAGGCCATAAAATTTTGAAGGTCAAGGTCAAAGGTCAAGGTCACTTTTTCGCAAATCAGGGTAACGACAAAACCCTCATTTTTTGAGTAATTTTGATCGGATCGTCTTCAAACTTCATGGGAATATAGTTCAGGTCTGGCGCTCAGCTGATTAATTTTTGGTGGCGATTGGCCTTGACCTTCATGGTTAACGCCAAAGGTCAAACATATTTGACCCCAAGGTCAAATTTTCAAGTTTAGGAACCATATCGTGTAGTACTCAAATTGAACAGCTCGATGAGTGCTTTCTAGATATATCAAGCTTGAGACATTATGACGTGATTTGGTGACGTTATGAGGCAAACGCATATTTTTCATGGTTTACTCTGAAGAACGATTCTCATCGGAATCTCTCGTAGGCAGATATTCCTCAAGGAGTCGCTCCTGGTGGATAGCAGCTCTGTTCACCTCAGTGTGACCTTAAAGAAGTCACACGTGGTCACCTTTTGGCAAGATACGGATCACCCTACGGGTGACATTGGTTTATTTGAATGTTGCTCATTCTCGAGATTTGTGTGAATGTGGTGTCACCACCTTTTGGTGTGGGCATTCTGTCTTGAGGAATATTTGACTGTTAGCTACCGAAGCTTAATTTCTGATTGCAAGGCATGTCCGTCCATTCACCATTTCACGTGCTCGCTCTTTGGCTCAAAGTAAATTATTCCGCTCATCAATGAGCTCGTTACGTTTGCTCTTGTTTTCAGGCTGCCACTGTGTCAACGGCAATGCGTGTTTTATTATTATTTTTTCCAACTGTGACAGTGAGGTTAAGATAGAAGAAATGGATAAAGGCTTTGTGTACAGAACTAGACGGGTTACCACTCATCATTGGGAAGCAATGGATAAAGTCATTATACACAGCACTAGATGGTACACTTGTACACAATTTGTCTGGGGGACGCATGACGCAAGCTCTAGAATGATGGTAAGCTGCTTGGCCTGATTAGTGAGATGCAGGGAAAGTATGGAAGTATTGCCGGAAAACTCTATGAACGATCACTTTAAACCCACTGAAGCATAAGAGTACGGTTTACCATGGTGACCAATTATGAACTCCCAGGTATCTGATGTCTATTTAATTTCTCCCCCTCCTCCCCCCTCCCCAACTCGTATAATTTCAAATTTTATTTTTCAAACCTAAGCACTAATGCTTGTATTGTAGTTATTCTAAATCCCCAGAGCATATTAACAGCATCAACTTTTGCTGTAAATGTTGAAATCATTTTTGATGTTTGAAAGTCCCTCCATGCAATCTGCCTGTGACATTGCAGCCCATAAGCCTGGTGTTTGCTTCACCATTAAGGTGACTGGCTTAAGATCTTTGGGTCTTGAATATGAGCCTCTGTCGTGCCGTTGAAATGACACCAGGTGGATTGACTCTCGGCTTGTCATCCTTTCGAGGTCAGCAAAATGAGTTCCTGCTTACTGGTAATAGGGGGCACTGCATCAGCTGCATAGCCACACTTCCAGAAATGATGCAGCCAGCAGCGACAAGCTGGATACAAAACTATGACTGCAGCCCATGCCTTGGACAGGCTCGGATGCCATTGTTCTCACTCGATCTATGCATTTAAATTGTTAAGACCTCTCTATATGGTGAAACCACTTTTTGATAATAATACTGATATTGAGGTACTCCATATAAAATAATACTTTGGTATCTGAATAATGCAAAAAAAATTGTCCAAAGTGGAAACCATTGCCTTTTAATCCACTGTGTTCTTTTGTAGGTACAGCCATCCTTCCTCCTCCATTTCTAACTCCAGGCTGACAAAAACACTTTAGGCTAAAGCCAACAGCTGTCTGACTTTGTTACTTGTGATTTGTATTCAACTTTATCTTTCAGTTTATTTGTCTTCTATGCACCGTACCAACTGAATTATCACTTCTAATCTCACATAACTTGACATCAAAGGCCCTTTACGTTTTGCATTTAATGTTTAGGCATAGAATCTCACCATACAATATCCTATCCAATTGGTCGTTTGAGGGACCACATGATCTCATGTTTAAAGCCCCAAATACACATGCCGTAGTTTGATTTATGTCCCCATCCCAAGGATGGAATGTTCCTATCCCTGTCCTTTGTACCGGTTGTGTTTCGAAATGATGGTAGGCCTGGCGTTAGACCTGAAGCATATTTGTGTGCTTTTGTATTCAGACGGAACCAAAAAGTCATGGGCAGGTGATACTGGAGTCAGCAAGTCTCCGTCAATGACCAGGTGAGTCTCTCTCCCTCATTGACACAGCACATGTCATTGCTCCTGCCTGACCACCACCAAGTGACCTCTCTGCTATGTTGTTGTTTTTTCATTTATTTTTTTCCTGTTTTTTATTATTATTATTATTATTATTTTTTTTTCTTCAAAGGATGGATTTTATGAAAATGCAAGAACGGAGACAGGCTAGTCCAGAGAAGCCTAGTGCCTTGTTGACTCGGTACACAAAAACGCCTGTGTGTGCACCATCCGCCGTCTGTGCCGACGCAGCCTTGATCTGGGTTTCACAGCTTGGCAGAAGCTTGGAGCTTGCTGGCTTTGCTGGTGTGCAGATGGGGAGTACAAAGGGCTGGGAATGGTGTAAGCTGCAGGATTTTGGAGAGGGGGTTACTTGATAGGGTTGAGGAAGGAGGAGGGGGTGGAAGAGGAGGAGGAGTAAGTTTTAATGAAGGCATTAAGGGGAATTGATCTTGAGAAGGTGTGAGTCGCACGAGATTCATGTTTGTGCCACACCTGCGTATTGGCTTGCTTGATTTTGTATTTTTATTCTGTAATCTGAGCCGAAGGGATGTTTTCGTGCAGTGATTTGGGCTGGAGAAGCAGATATGGTTAGGTTGAGTGTGGTGGGAGATGTGCAGACAATTTTCATGAACAAATTCAGTTTGGTTGTGATCTTCATGGTATTTATTGCTGAAGGGAATGCTTAGCCAGACCAAGTTTGGCCACTATGACTTGGTGCTCAGCAGCAGTGTATACTTTTTGGCTCTTTTGCAGCGCATGCAACAAAGATTGGCCATTCTTATGACATTTTCCATGCAGACCTTTGTTAAACCCTCAAGTCCCACCATTTCCTGATCTTGGATCCCTCGACAGGAGAAAGTCGGGTGGTGCAAGCAACACTAACGGTGTCAGCCCTGGAGAAGGCAGTGACTTTGATCGGCTGAAGCAAGTAAGAGAGAAATATCCAGCCAGGATTGCCATGGTATTGCAAACCTGTCATGAGTTTGAACAATAACTATGTTGTTGTTTTTTTATCATTACCATAACTTTGGCTTCAGTTGCAACTTCAAACCTGATCCAAAGCTAACACTTGTCATGCCATCTTGTTTTGATGCTTGGTGTGTATTGGTGTTGGTGTTGGAATATGCAACTTATTTGAATTGTGGTTTGGCAGGACATTTTGGAAGAAGTGCGAAGGGAACTGCAAAAGGTGAAAGAGGAGATAATTGAAGGTATGACTTTCTTCTGAACGGATGAAGCTTCAACTTTGTGTGCCTCCACTGACAAAGTCGCCAGAGGCATTATGTTTTCGGGTTGTCCGTACGTCTATACATCTGTCCGTGCTAATTTTCTCTGCAACAGCTTAACTGACTGACACAAAATTTTTCACCGTAGGTGTGAAGACTCATGTAGAATGTCTTGATGATAAATATGATGTCATAGGTCATGTGGTGTGGCTGCCATGTTGGAAAAAGGGAAAATCTTTGGACTTCTGTATCTCTGAAACTGCTCCAGTGAAAAAATTGAAACTTGGCACAGTGTCAAGTACACCCCATGGGAAATGTGATTTTTTTTTGTTTGTTTTGTGGGGGGGGATGATTATGTCATAGGTGGCTTTGCTATGACGTTGTTATTGCAGACATTGAACACTTTATCCGGTCAGTATAAAAAAAATTTTGAGGTCATCTTGGCCTCTAGGGCTAAATTGTATGGGGGGGGGGATTGATGACTTCATTGGTCACGTGCTTCGACAGCCTTTTTTTTTTTTTACATAAAAATCTTTCCAAAAAATTTATTCCTCCGAAATGGCTGAATAGATTGAGGCGAAGCTTTACAGGTATGATCGCCTATCCATGAGGAACAAAAAGTTCTCCACTTATGATGTCATAGGCCACATGGTTTGGCAGCCATTTTGGATTTATCCGAAAACCTTTAAAAAACCTTTTTCTCCAGATCAGCTGGACAGATCGAGGGGAAACTTCACACACGTTCGCCAAGCTTTGGGGATACCAGAGTGCTTCATGAATAATTGATGGTCATGTGGTTTGGCAGACTTATTGGATTTATCCACCAAAGCCTCACTCACTCTATTCCTCACTCTCCTTGCACTGCTCTCACTCCCCCACACCCCCAGGAATACCTCTGGCTACAGCTTCCCCTCCACTCCCACCTCATGTTTATATGTGTACTGTACCGTCACCGAACAGTGATGACTCCATCTACACTCACTATCCGAAAACATGGACCATCTTCTATCTTCTCATCCAAACTCTCTCTTCCTCTATTTGGTGACTTCAATTGTCATCATGCCAGTTGGCTAGGTGTGGTACCTCTCTCACCTGTCATGGTACCTCAGCAAAAGCTTTCTGTGACTCATTGGGACTGACTCAATCGGTCAATTTCCCGACCCGGATCTCAACCAATGGTACTCATCTCTTCTGGATCTGATTTTGACAAATTTCCCTGACAATATCTGCTGCTCTTCCTCCGCTCCAATCGGTTCTTCTGACCACGTCCTTGTCAAAGTGGACATCTCTCTGGCTGTTATCAGAGAACACCTCACCGCAGTCGAGTCTGGCATTTCACGCAAGCCGACTGGCAGGGTCTCCAAGTAGCTATCAAACTTACAGACTGGTCTCCTATCACTACTTTCTCAAACATCAACTCATCCTGGGAATTCTTTCAAAGAAACTTGCTCTACCTCATGCACAGATTTATCCCTGTCATCTTCAGTTGTCCTACCCTTCCTCCCGCCCTTGGTTTACTGAAGCTTGTGGTGAGGCAGTTGTCCTGAAACAACTTGCCTTTGCCTCATGGAAAGCAAACCAACTGTGGGCAATCTCAGTTCCTTCCACAAAGCTCGGAACAAGTGTGTATCTACCCTCAGGAGAGCCAGAAAACAACATCTTTCTCATCTCAAGTCTGAACTCTCAAACCTCTCTCCCTCCTCAAAATCCTGGTGGCGTTTAATCAAATCTGTTTCTGGTGTATGTTCCCCTCCATCCCTCCCTTACCTCAAATGGCTGCACTGCTGATACCGCACGTGATAAAGCTGAATGTCTAAACTCGTGTTTGCAGCTAAATTTTGTGTCCTAAACCCATCACTTTCTCAACCCACCTTACCCAGTCGCACCCAACTGTCCCTGGACTCTGTGTCCTTTTCTTCTAACAAGGTGGAGAGCTTGCTTTCAAACCTCGACTCAGATTCTGCAACCGGTCCAGACGGCATCAGCCCACGTGTCCTCAAAGCCTGCTCTTCTGCCCTTGCTCACCCTCTCTCTGTTCTATTCACCCTCTCATTTGCTCAGGTCATCTGCCATCTGCTTGGAAATCTGCTAACATCACTGCCCTGCATAAAAAGGTGCAAAACAGATCCCTGTAATACAGACCAATCAGCTTCTCCCAATCATCAGCAAGGTTATGGAATCCCTCATCGCTTCAGACATGAAATCCTTCCTCTTCTCCAATGGCTTGTTTCCGATCATCAATTTGGTTTCAGACCAGGTCACTCTACCCTGGATATGTGCTTCTGCTCTCCCATAATGGATGGAGGTCCTCAATGCCAGACAGGAAATCCGAGCCGTATCCCTGGACATATCACGTGCTTTTGACACAGTCTGGCACCCTGCACTACTCACCAAACTCTCTTCCCATGGTATCCAAGGCCATCTCCACTCATGGCTCGCAGATTTCCTCTCCTGTCGCATCAACGTGTGGCCCTAAATGGAGTTCTTTCATCCCTCTTCCTGTGCAGGCTGGAGTTCCTCAAGGTAGCGTTCTGGCCTGTTCTTTTTCTGGTTTTCATGAATGATCTCTCCGACTCTCTGGAAAATCCTCTATATCTCTTTCGATGACTCACCTCTGCCGTACCATCTGTCATCCTCAGACCGGCAAGCAAGCAGCTTCTTCGCTCACTGCAGATCTGGATAAAATCACAAACTGGTCCAACACATGGAACATGTCTTTCAATCCAGGACAAATCTCACACTCTCACTATGTCTCTTCGAAAGGACTGTTTAGAAAACCCCCCCATCCACTTTCTCAACAATCCTCTAGAAGAAGTCTTTTCTTTCAAGCTTCTGGGTTCACTATCTGCCATGACCTTTCCTGGGAAATCACATTTCCAACCTCGCCTCAAAAGCCAGTCGCCGACTGGGAATCCTCCGTCGTGCAAAGTCCTTCCTCGGCCCTCTTGAGCTCCTGACCACTTACAAGCTTTTGTCCGTAGCCTGATGGAGTACTGCTCTCCCCTCTGGGCTGGTGCTCCTGCCTCCCACCTTTCTCGGCTTACGCTGTCGAAACCAGGGGCATTTAGGATCATCGGCATCTCCCGCAATGAAGCTGAGTCTTTGGGCCTCTCACTCCAATCACCGCAGGTTGGTCGGTGGTCTTTCTGTCTTCTACCGACTCCTCTCCAGCCTTGCCCCCCCTGCTCTCTCTGCCATTTGTCCCCACCACATTTTCACAGGGCGCTCAAGGTCCGCCAACAACCCCCTTCTGGTAAAACTACCAAAATCACGAACCACTGCTCACCTTCACTCCTTCATTCCTCTTTTTTCCCACCTTTGGAATAAACTCCCTCACTCTATTCTTTCCCATTCTTCCCTCCAGGCTTTCAAAACAGCTGTTCACCACCACCTCTTATCATCCCCATCCAAATCCTCGATCTTTTCTACCCCCGATAATCCACCCAAGCCCACTTCCTTCAATTCCCCTGCTTTCCTTCTGAAAGTCCCTGTAATGTCCATCTTCTCTTCCCATGTTCCCGTCCCATCCCCATCCCTCTCCCTTCCACAGATCACCTAATGTGTCTGTTCCCCACTGTTTTGTCCCTTCCCTCCCGCCCCTCTTGTCTCATGCCCCCTTGCTGTGCGTTGTGTGTTAGCTCTCATACGAGCCTCGACATGGTATACAAAACAAACAAAAAAAAAAGCCCTTCTAAACAGCGCCTTAGTGGATGAAACACAATCAAACAATATTAACATCGTGGAGAGAGGGGAAAACACCAACAGCAGGATAGAGGGACCATTGAGGAAGAATGAGATCAGAGGGAGGGGGAGCACATGGGGTGACTAGCTGGATACAAGTTCAAACACAGGAAGAAGAGGAACGGAACAAAATAGAAAACCAAGAAGAGGGTGAAGGAGAGAGGGTGGTAGGGGTGAGGAAACACACAATAACCCAGCATTGAAGGGGTGGGTTTGGGGAGTGCTAATGGGGTAGTAGGTATGAGTATGAATCGAAGATGACCTGAGGAGGTGAACAGACATATTGAAGCCCTGGAGGTGCAAATGAGATTGAACAAAGTGAGGAAGTTGGTTCTACACGTGAGAGAAAAGAGGAACGAATGAGTGGAGGTGAGCAGTTCTTCTGGATTTTGGGAGTTTCACCAGAAGGGGGTTGTTGGTGGACTGTGTGTGACCTGCAGAAACCTGGGGGAAGGAGGGGGAGGGGGGGGAGACAAACAAGTTAAGATTTATTTATTTTTCAGGAGAAGTATAGTTTCTAAATGGGATGAGAATGCTAAATAGGGCCATATTTTCTTCCCAATGGCACATTAATCTCCTGATTTATGTACCTTTCTCTCCAACCCTTAAACTCTTCCTTTGCTCAGCGGTGCGTATGGAGTTGACTCGAGTGAGCACGTCCTAATGATCTGTAACACGCTGGGGTATTTATTTTTGCACCTCTACACTTCTTTGCTCTCCTTGTCATCCTTAATCCAAAACAGTTTCCTAGTCAAAACAAAGCATTTTTCATCTCTTTATCCAACAGCCTCTGCTCACCCACCTTGTCTCGTATTCCTCCTCCTCCTCCTCGCTTCTTGCCCTGTCCACCGCCAAGTCCAGACTGACTGAAAAAAGGCCCGGGCCCAGCAAGCCTCACCTTGGCATTTGGGGCGACGAGGAAAACCTGGCAGTTCGAACTCTGACCTGGGCAATGGTGACGTCTACGTGGTGAGGCCTGCCAAATCTCTAACCCACAACCCTTCCCTTGCACAGCGTGCCTGGTGCAGGGTTTTGCCCACAAAAGAAATGTTGCCACAGTTTCAATCTGGTCGAGTAAGCCTTCTATCTCCGCCTTGCATTGCCATCTCAGCATTTATTAATTTTTATTCTTATAGTTATAAATATTATGATATTCTTATTGATTATACCGTCTGTTTTTTTTCCACATTCATTTGCTCAATTGTTGGAGGGAATCTCCTCTCGGTCATGTATCAATTTTCTTGTAAACAGAACAATGATTATATCTGAGGTGACTGTATGTTTTTTTTTCTTTGAATCGATTGTCCTGCGGGCAGTTGGTTTGATGTACCTGCAAACAACAGTTGAAACAAACAAAAAAAAGAAATTCTATGAAACTCCATTTATTTTGAGCCAGGTGTCTTTACTTGGAACCTTTCGAAGGTTGAAGTAAGTGAGACAAAGTGTTTCGATTTTCCTGCCATGACACTCGTGACGTCATGACGTGACTGTTGACGGCAGAAGTCTCGAGTCATAGCTGCTGAACGCCAGAATGCCCAAAGGAGCTTTCGGAAGTGTTATTTTTGTATTTAAAATTTTTTTATTGCTAACAATGGCATTTTATTTCTTATTAAAGCGGTACTTATCGAAAGCAGAGGTTTTCCGGAGGGCCAGGATTTGCTTTTGCCGGATGCAAGCTTTTCCACGACCGTTTGACATTTTAGAAAAATTGGCTTTTGCTTTGCATTGTTGTCAAAGCCAACAAGAGGCTAATGTTTAAAGTTCTAATTGCTGACCCGAGAATGTTTGGTAAATTTGAATGGTCTTTTTTTATGCTACTGATTGGACCATATGTGGATGTATGTTTTATTATCGTTGTTATTTTTAAACATTGATCTTTGTTATGAGTTTTATCTTGATTTCTACAGTGCTAATTATTTTGATATGTTGCACCGAAGGCAGTTTAACTTGTACGTGAAGTATGCAGTAATAAAATTTTCCGTTGGCCTATTAGATTGGACTTGGGATTTCAAACAAAAAGCCAGGGTTCTACAACAATGCATCTCGGCTTTTGGCCAAGTGCGATTCCGGCTGAAACCACTCGGATGACGTCTCGTTTAGAGAGGCTTCATGGAAGGACCTTAACAGGACAGGCAACTTAGCCCTATAGAGGCACGCACACTCACCTCTGAGTTATCTAGCCTGGGTTTGAATCCCAACCCAGCGAAATTGTCATCCTGTTGTTTTGCAGACAGAGCGAGGCATCAATGTGTGCGCCGTCCCTCGGATGGATGCCAAACTGGGCATCCTGTCTGCCGGCATTAGTTGGTGGACGTTAAAGATCCCACGGTCTCCTTCGTGAAGAGTAGGCAAACTATCTCAAATTCCTGCTCTAATCTACAGCGGGCACTGCATCAGAGGCACAGCAGTGCCCCCTGCAAATGATGCTACCCACAGCCATGTGATGCATACGAAAGAGGAATGGAAGGGCTTACATATAGGAAAATTAGTGTCTTTATTTTTCATCCATTCTGAAAGATATCATTGATCATAAAGCTATAATATGTTTTTTTTATTCCATTTGCTTCCACGTGCGATTATGAACGGGAGACTCTGGTACTGCAGCGGCAGGAAAAACCCACTCGTTATGGACTACGAGTGGTCCATCGTGTTGGTGGATGGTTGATAACTGGTGAGCTGTAATCAAAAAAACGCTTGCACCTCCTCAACAATGATTCGACAGACCATGTGAAGTAAATTTTGTCCTTTTTATTTTCAAGCATGAAAGGGAAGACACTTTACACAGCAACAAACCTCCGACATCCAAGCCTTGGCAAAAATGGAATCCCTTGTTTTACCTGGTTCTATCAAGGTGACAACGATGCTGGGATGCGCAGAAATTCCTGCTAGACAGTTACATACAAGGTTTGCACAATCACTGTGCTGTTAAAATACAGCCTCCAAACCCTCAACCGATCCAATGCAATCGATCTGTCCTTCACTCCGTCTTGCACGATTGATGGTCACATTCGCACAACGTGTGTGCCTGCACCACCGATTGTGTGTCCTCGCTCTTCGTGCTCAGGCTGCTGCTGTTTGCCATGCTCGGTCCTGAGCCTGCCGGATGAGAATGGTTTTGACGAGTTGGGTTAATATGCGTTTTGTATTTGTATTTATTGTTGACGAGAAATGCTGAAAGGATGGGAAGAAAGCAAGTAAAGGAGAAAGGATTTTCTTTTTTTGATTATGACTTGTGCGCTCACCTGGGGGCAGGCAATGCATCCCGAGCTTCACGGAAATGGTATCCACGGGAGTGCAGTTGGCTGGGCAGCGAAGTATGGAGTGCTTGGAATAGCATGTTTCTACCTCTCCGTTTTCTCGCTTGATGCCCTCCACTTTCACGTTTACTCTTGCCAAGGGGCATGCTGTGAAAGAATGGAAGAAAGAGACGTTTCTCAACACCTTCCTCTTTTTTATATCGACCTCCTCCCATTGCCCCCAAACTAAATATCTGTTTTTGAAACTAAAATTCCTAGATGTAGAGAATGTAAGCTTTATTTTCATCACTTTTGTTGCAACATGCAGGTGAGTTGAGCTGATGTTTTAATTGTGGCACGAAGTTGTCATCTATTCCTTGCTCTTCCACGAGCTGAGATTGGATTGGACAACAAAGACATGCTGAGCTTTTGGAAAGTAGTAAGATTCAAACTGACATGCCTTCATGCATTTCACGCTACTCTCTTTAAATTGTACTCACAGCCATCGCATGATGCATCAGGTAGGGCCCAGGAGTAACCAAAAACCTCTGGGTCATTGGAAATGTTGTGGTTAGGCATTTTGAGATCGTTCATCATCTCTCCGTCGTTGTGCCCACAAAGGCCGCACACGCTCCCCATGAGTTTGTTGTTGACCGTTACCTGCACACACGCAGTGTCTGCTCATTTTCCTTTCCAACCATTTTACCTTGCTCCTTATGGTGCAGGTGAAATGTGCAAAGCCGTAAAGTTAGTGTGCAATATTCAAAATAAATTGTGGATCTCGTACGGCAAGGCTTCAGGTTGTCACAGTGCGGTTAATGGGAATACTCGCCGAGTAAGACGTGCATCATTTTGAAATATGTCCACTTCCGTTGGGAGGCAACAAGTACATACAAATCACGCGTTTGTGTTAAATCCATCGAAGTGGCACTTCCTTTATCCATCTGTCGTAACATCCGACTATTTTGTTTTTCCAAGTGCAACCACAAGGATTTATGGAGAAGTATTGATGAAGGACCAAAGTAGACTCCAAGTACATGCGCTCTTGACTGTAATTACGTACGTATCAGTTGTATTTTGAAAACTAAGTTGGAGGTATGAACTTTGAGGTGAGTCTAAAAGCTTTCAACAGTTACAAAGCTTTTGCAGTTTTGATTATTTAAATGTAAATTAAATTCTAAAGCGATCCATATTCGTCCCGTGAGGAAACGATTTGCACTTTAGTACTTGGAGGAAAATGACCGTCTACTTGTTGCACGAGATTATCTTTACAACAGGCCAGGAACTTTAAACATTTCACATATTCGTTCAGGTAAGAATAAAAGACACAAGAAGCATCCAAACATCTTCCAAGATCATTTTTCCTGCATAACTGTGCAAATTAAGTTTTCCAAAAAGAGGATTCAATGTTTCAGGCTGACGTATGGAAAAAAAAGGCAGGAGGTCAAGAAGTGCGACGCGTGCAAATTCACGAAGTCACACACATCCCACATGCCGCAGATTTACACCTTTTCACCACTTGTAGAGAAGTTGGTGTCGTTTTATAAATAATATGAACTTTCTTATTGTGTGCTGTTTCTGAAATAAACTTGTAGCCATACGTAAATAGTGCAAAATGTTTCCTTATTTTCTTATTGTTTGTACTGATGGGTTACTTGGCATGGAAAGTGTTTCGTGTTGTTAGCTCAATTTGCTCTCCGTGTGTAGAAGTTTGCTATAAAAGTCATACTTTGCATTCTTACTTTCTATTTATTTCAAGGAACAGTATCTGCACAAGAGATGTGTTCTACTTTACTGCACAGTATTATCTTTTTATGTTTACATGTTCATGTGAGGTCAAGATAAAGGAAACCAGATCTCCTGAAGTGTTCCAGTTTGGCTAGATTTACTTACGTTAACGTGTGTTCCATTGAAGAAAATCTTGTCGATGCCCAGGTTACTCGCTTTGATAATCACAGAGTTATTCTTGGTTATGTTCACCATCATGCTCTCTGTGGATGGGCAGACACATCAGACAAATGTAGGTATGTTAAAAAAAAAACTCACAGAGTGTTGACTGCAAAATTCCTGGCATTTCCAGATTTAAAAAAAACGTATGTATATGTAAAAACAATATATGTATATGATAACATATAATATATAATAATAATAATTATATACACTACAGGTCAAAAGTTTTAGAACACCCCCATTTTTCCAGTTTTTGCTGAAATTAAAGCAGTTTAATGTTTCAATGTACTCTGAAATTACAGTATAGAACAAATAAACAATTGCAGATAAAAAAGAAATCATGGAATCGTTTTGTTGAACAAAATTTAATCTAAATTTTTGACTCGTCAAAATCGTTAACTGGCAGATCCAAAGCTTTTATGGGAAAATCTCAAAGCTTGGCTGAAGACATCCTCAGAGTGATGATGTAGATGTGGAATTCAACCAGGCCATTTATGATGGTGCTGAGACTTCTTGAGGACAGAGTAGTCTTCTTCAGTGGAAATGCATTATGTGGTTATGGGCTCCCCAAACCACCAAGAGACACTGATGATCAAAGCATGCCAGAGGAATATCTTGGGGAGGTCTCCTATAATCAAACAATTAAAAATATTTATTGTGGAAATGGAACTAAAGTTGATCGAAGATCAGCACAAGACCTGAGAAAATTAGGACGGCTCAGAGCGACCAATGTTTAAAGCACTTGTGGCATGGGAAAGACATTCCTGATCAACCTGTTCCTAAAATTATACAAATGGAAAATGGGATATCGTATGCCTGCATATCATCACGAATTGCTGCATCATTGCTTGCTGGTGGACGCACAGCACACTAAGCCCTTAAAGTGACATTGGATTTGCAAAGCTTAAAAACCCTGTATGTAACATCAGCAAAGAGAGCCCAATTGGTAAGGTCCTTAAAGATTGCAAACTTGTTGTTTTGGGCTAATGCACAATAGCCAACAAGAAAGGTTTTGAGACACTAAACAGGACATTGTGAGTCGTTCAAAATAAACCGAATGCAATGATGGGTGTCGCCTTGTATTCCTATCAAATTATTTCCATCAAACTTCGCCAGTTATCGAATGTGGGACACGTGATGATGGGGTCAAGGCTATCTCTGGAAGCACCATTAAAAACTGCATCTTGAAACCAATATCCGAGTCCACTTGTGGAATGATCAAGAAGTGGGACAATACGCATAATTTTGCATCAAAATTGGAAATGCAGAACTAGAAGCTAATCCAGAGAATGGACGGATCGCCATTCCTGAAGAATTGGGCATGGTTACTACAGTAAAAGAAGAGCTTAAAGTCGCTGTTTACATGGATCTTGAAAACAACTACCTCAATCAACACTGGCTGGCTGAGAAGGCTCTATTTTCTTCAAGAAATGAACAAACTAATGGGACCAATAAAGAACTCTTGCAAAAGTTGCCGACACAAAAACCTATATACAACTTCATCGATAAGGTCCTTTGAAAATGAGGCAACTGATTACCCAATTGAATTCCAGAACTCATTTGATCCCTCTGGTTTACCATCACGCAAAAGCTTAAGCTCAGCATTAGTGCGCCAATAATGTGCCATCAACATATTGATCATCCACAATTGGTCAATGGTACCAAATTAATTGTAAAACAGTTAATGAAGCACTGTATTGAGGCTGCTATTATTAAGGGTCAACATAAAGGCCACGATGTTTTAATTCCAAGAATCACAATGAAGAAAACGAGGTCTGATTTTTTTCCCATCCTATTCACGAGACAATTTCCTGTGAAACTTTGCTTTGCCTTGACCATCAACAAGTCGAGGTCAGTCTCTCAAATTTGTTTCTTTTAACCTGGAGTTGCCTTGCTTTTCTCATGGACAATTATATGTTGGTTTCTCTCGAGTTGACTCTGGAAGGAATTTTTCATTTATATATTAATGGGTGAACTTCTGTCCCAGTTTCAGCTTTCTTGCAGATGGCAGCAGGTTTTCCTCTTGGATTATTCTGTATTTTGCTCCATTCATTTTCCCTTCGATCCTGACAAGTGCCCCATTCCCTGCTGATGAGAAACATCCCCATAACATGATGCTGCCAACACCATGCTTCACAGTAGGGATGGTGTTCCTTGGGTGATGTGCTGTGTTGGGTTTGCGCCAAACGTAACGTTTTGCATTTAGGCCAAAACTTTCCACCTTGGTTTCGTCAGACCACAAAACGTTTTGCCACATGGCTTCAGAACATCTGGAGTGGTTTTTTTGCGTATCTCAAATGGGACTCAAGGTGAGCTTTTTGAGTAATGGCTTCCTTCTTGCCACCCTACCATACAGGCCAAACTTGTGGAGTGCTTGGGATATTGTTGTCCAGCACACAGTGACCAGTCTTTGCCATAAAGGCATGTAGCTCTTTCAAAGTTGCCACTGGCCTTTTGGTGGCCTCTGATCAGTCTCCTCCTTCCTTGGTCATCCAGTTTGGAGGGACGGTCTGATCTAGGCAGGGTCTTGGTGGTACCGTACGCCTTCCACTTCTTAATGATTGTCTTGTCTTGACTGTGCTCCAAGGGATATGCAAGGCCTTTGAAATATTTTTATGCCCATCCCCTGATTTGTGCCTTTCCACAACTTTATCCTAGAGGTCTTTTGAAAGCTCCTTCAGCTCATGGTTGAGTCTTTGCTGTGAAATGTACTACCCGTCAGAGGAAACGTACAGGAACAGCTAATTTTATTTTGAAATAATCAGAATCATAACCATTTAACATGGTGGAGGCCAATTAACTTGGTGTATGATTTTGAAGGCGATTGGTTACACCGGAGCTAATTTACAATTGCGCTTATAAAGTGAGGTGGACACTTATCCAAGCAAGAAATTCTAGTTTTGCATTTTTAATTAATTTTCTGAAATTTGTAGAATTTGTTTTCCACATGGAAGTTGTGGGTTATGATATGTAAACAAAGGTGGAAAAAGTCTGAATTAATGCAATTTAATTCCAGGCTATAAAGCAACAAAATGTGAAAATTTTGAAAGGGTTGTGTAGACCTTCTGTAGGTACTGTATATACTATTATGATGACATATCATTCACTGATGAAGGAAGTTTAAACAACTTGATAATATGCATTATGGTGGTGTTGAAATCTGGAAATAATTCGAAATTTTCAAAAAGTTTAATTTTATTCAATTTTAAGTGAAGGTTCAAAGCAAAGCATCCAACACAGAGCTTTGCAGCGAAGCGGAAGTGATTTTTGCTCGCTGTTAAAGTATAGGATAAAACCAACAAATAGTTTCATATGATTATTCGCTCACTTTAATGTTACAACGTAAATGAATCGTAACCATCCCAACTTTCCAACATTCCCAGATACACCCAGAGTACAACCACCAAGTTTCAACTCATCCCATCCAGTGGTTTAGGAGTGCATATAACAGAGACAGACAGACAAAGATGGCTCGCTTTGTGTATTGATATATATATATATATATATGTTTTGTTCCCCCCCCAACAATGCACTCTGGTCTATCTTTTAAGACTTTGACATTGAGGGTTTTGATTCTGCATTGCCGCTTGTTCATTGCATTGTTTCAAATTCATTTAATCAAACACTTTTTAAAACTGGTTAATTTGCCATTTTGGAGGTGCCCCAGAAATTGTGACATCACTCAGGAGATAGTGTTATGACCACACAAGGATTGAATAACACTTGTGTGGTCATGCATAATAAACATCACTCAACCACTCACCAGGTCCTTGTGTGGTGAAGTTTTTCTTTACCTCCTTGCCATTAACATGAACCAAAAAGGCTTTGGAACCTGGAGGTGTTGAGGAGGCTGCGGTGGAAGACCCAGACCCAGACGCAGAAGTGGAAACTGGTCTTGCTGTTATAACACTGCACACCAATCAGGAGCGTTGACGTAAGTTCTTGTCAGCACCCAATGCCCATTAACCATTATTTACAAACCCTAACTGCTTTTCACACTGATAGCTCTTGCTGGTTTGTGTATTTAAACTTTCCATTGATTTATCTAACCAAGTGACTGCATGTTACCTCCTCTTACTTTATCAACAACGATGCACGCAAGCAACTTGGCTCTTGTGCCGGTGTTTTGGTCGGACTTCAATTGTGCACTTCAGAAAAAAAATCTCCATCCCACTCCCTCCATAATATTGGCCAACAAGGTTAAAAAAAAAACAATAGAACAATTATTTGGGAAAAGGAAGGAAAGAACAACGAAGCACCTGTCTTTTGTGATCATCTGAAGCTCGTAACCCCCGCTGCTAATATTCTTGAGATATACAGCGAAGGCGCTGTTCTCCTTGCAGTCTTGCAATAAGATGTGTTTGCAACTCTTGGGCATTGAGTAAATGTATTCCCGTTTGTTAAACGTGGTGAAGTTTTTTCCAATGGCAGTGCAGGTTGCTGTAGTGAGAGAGTAGTACAAGGGAGGGCATGGTTAAAGCCATGAAGAAGCTGTACAGTATATGATTACATTACGTTGTACTATAAATGAAATTAATATAGAATACGAGTTCCCTTAGAATGAACTCTACTGCAAGAGAAAGCCATGAAGCCCATCAAGCAAGGAAGCAGCACGTACCAGTATTAAACCCTTTAAAAGACAGCCGGGCTTCAAACCACCGATCTCCCAGACTCGTGGCATACGCTCTAATAACCGTAACACTACTGAGTCTGGTTTATGAAGAATGCGTTCATTACATTGTAATTCTTACCTGTGGGAAAGCTTTGCACAGCCAAGACAAACTCTTCAACGAGCTGCCCAATGCCAGCACCATCGACTCCGCTTTCCAAGAGACCCGAGGTCTCATCAACGGGTGCCAGTGAGATCGGTATTGGTGGGCTGATGCCACTCTTCGAGAAAATCGCCTACATAATGCACGGCAGACACGGTGTATGCATTCGGCTTAACCAAATACAGGTAGTCCCTTATCTGAGACTTGGCGAGAGGTGAGATGCTGCATTGTGACTTACCCATGGGACCTTGACCAGCAAGTGAAGAGAACGAGGAGCGACGGCAGCGACTATAACGCTAGCTTTGTTTGGTGTGTTCTCCTTGTAAACTTTACTCATACCCATGTTGTAGGTGGTGATGGTCACTCTGTCGTAGATCCTGAACAATAGAATAAGCAAACTTGCACGACTGTTTGAAGGAACGGACGAGAGGAAACACGAATATTGGGTAAAAATAAAATCATATCGATTGCTTTGGTACTCACATTGTGGAAGTACTCTTCAACCACCTTGGTGCATGGGCCCAGTTCACGTCGACCCTCGCAGATGGGTATTTGTGGAGCTTACCTAGTGCTGCCCTCATCACAAGCTGGTTGTCAGCACAATTGCTTCCCCAGGCCAACACAGACTGCACCACATCACAAAGGAACTTTCACCATAAGGCCAGTCTTATACAATCACTATGCGACCAAAAGGACAGTGATTTGTCATCAGTTTCACACCTTGCAGTTTGCACTTCTAATTCCATCAATCAGGATTAAACATCTTCAAGGTAGTCCCAATCATGTGATTTGAGATCTTTAAAATAGCACTCATTTAACCTGAGCGCTTTAAGATGTTTTTCGCTGGAGTCTGTGGACTGCTTCCACTTTCGAGTTGAAGGCCTTACCCGGGCTTTGCTGGGAGTTAAAGCTTGAACTTTGGCACAAAGCTTCCAGCTGCTTCTGGCGTTGAGATCTGACACGATGATGCTCGCACTTGGAAGGCCGGTTTGTGGCGCCGAGCTTGGCCCATACACAGCCAACTGCAGACCGTGCGGTCGCCGATCTTCACGGATCACCTTTGCCAAAGCCACGGCAATTGGTTCCTCAGCAGTCTTCTGTAAATAAGAGATCCAAAATGGTAACGGACTCAAACCATGAAGCTTTCCTCCTGTTCAACTCGCACAATTCAAGTTTAAATTTGTCATCATATAACCATATATGATCTAGGAAGCAATTCCACGATGAAAGGTCCCCAGACACTCTTTGTGTTTGGGTTATCGACACCCTTTGGGAGTCAAAATTAATATCCTGGATGCACGTGGAGTACTTTCACAGTCTGTGATTGAAGCTATTATCGTCATCTGCACTTTTGTCATGTCATTTTTACAAACCTGAATACTTTTTCTTTTGTCTCTGAAATTCAAACAGGGATGACCATGAACGTTCTCAAACTCAATGCTGCTATTACTGATGGGAATTGGCAGCTCATCAGTTCATCAAAAGCTTCAACCACAAACTGTGAAACTTGGGGACCACTACCTCAACCACCACCTCAACCCAGCTCCTCCAGGAGGCATTCGCTCCCATGGCTTTGAATCTACGTGTCACTACGGATCCAACTCTTTCCTATATCCCACACATTGCTAAAATCTGTAAATCTATTTTCTTCCATCTGTACAATACATCCCAAGTCAGCTGCTGTTTAAGTTGGAGGACTACTGAAGCTTTGGTACATGGTGTCATAGCGTCGTGCTTAGATTATGATATCTCACTGTGAGCGGCCTTACCTGACTCTTCTCTCAGGCTTTCCAAGCTACCAGGCTCCCAGTACACCAATTTGTAGTTATTTTTTTTTAAATGTGCTGATAACCTAGGTAGTGCACTTCTGTATAGGTAGGTTGTGCAGAGGTAGTGCACTTCTGTTTGCGCTGTGTCGTCTGGATGTTATTACAATTGATCAATGCTTCGCAGGCATGCCGCTGTACTACGAAGTACACCATTCCTCCGATCGATGTTAAATCTGGGCATCTCGTCTGCTGGCATTACTTTATGGACATTGAAGATCCCGCTGTGTCTTTTCTGAAGACTGGGTGAGTTATCGCTGGCAACTTGAACCGTTAGTGCTTTTGATGAAAATGACACCGAATGTGCAGTGTTTTTTTCCTTTACCAATGTCTGGCCCATAAAGTATACCCTCAGGTTAAATGTTTGGCTGATTGTGTCTAATGGTGCTGAGATAGTGCTCTTGATTCTGCTGGAGACTGAGGCAGAAGAGGAATTGGGGAGGAGGTAGAATGGAGGTTGGGCATTGGGGTAGGAAAGAGGTATGTCAGGGTAGTAAAGAAATGGGAAGAGGTAGGAATATATGGGATATCCAGGGGGCAAGGTGGGCGAGTTATCGCTAGCAACTTGAACCGTTAGTGCTTTTGATGAAAATGTGGGAGTTCATCCACAGTGTAGAAAATACATCGATAATAACATTAATCAATTTGTGCCGATTAACACAAACCTGATCTGAAAGTGTGACGTTACAAGTCCCAGAGAGTAAAATCGCAGCCTTTGTGTGGAGACCAAGAATCAGGCTTCACATCCTCTCGGATGGATAGCAGTGCTTTAATTCTGATTTAAACAGATTTTCCCCACCAAAACTGCAGGAAGATTTGAAACTACAGGAAGTGCACCTTGCTCGTCACGTTGCATTACCCGAACGTTTGAGCAGTGAAAGTAAACAGGTGGACAAGTGATGGACAAACAAGCAAAGCTAGATATGCGATTGATCTTTAATTCGGTGTAATGATTATGGTTGGTCACTCACCTCTTCCCAGTCATCATTTTGGTCACTGCTGGTACTGGTGGACAATGAAGATGCAGATGTTTGGAACTGTTGGGACAGAGGAACAGGTAGAGTGGAATGTAGGAATCAGAGAATGGACAAGAGGTCCACAGAGCATAGAGGAACCCGATAGAGTAAATTATGGATACAATGATGTCACAAGGAGATATTGCATCAAGTACCGAATAAATATTTCATACGTGTGCACATTCATGGAGGACTGTTGTGGTTGTGTGAAGAATTATCTTGCAAAATGGGTGCTCGCAATATTGCTGCAAATGTGTTTGAGGTGCCATTGTCGAATTGTCCATTTTCTGATATTTCAGATTGTCTTCGTACAGTGATTACCTTGCTTCTTGAGTACGGCTTGAACTTCATTGTAATGATCCTGAGATCCTCAAGTGGCTGTGCAAGAACAACACGCACAGACAGGGAGTTCAGTTGTGTCTTTCCTGCGCTGTAAACCCCATCCCAGACTTGTGATGCCCCCATTTCACCCGTCAGTCCCTTACTGTGAAATACGCAAGGCTTTCTCTCCCAGCAGCGATCCTCGTGTCATCTTTCGATGTCCCACATCCACTAATCAGCTGGGATTTATATAGATGGCAATGTAACATCAACGAACCACCTTTTTGTCATGTCAAACCAACAAAAAAAACCCCAATTATATGACTTCAGAGTGGTGCCCAAACTTCCTGAAATGATTCTTAGTTATAGACCGTCGCCTTTGTCCAAAGCCACTGCTTTGCCATCACCAAGAGAAATCTTTTCCATGACCCCGATCCATGTACTGTCGTAAAACTTAGCAAGAAAAAAAATAAAAAGATGGTTGTAGATTCGAAGATCGCTATTCAAAACTGGAGGTGCTACCAATTAGTAGAGCTAACCGAGAGGCAAGGATGCCCGGCACACGATGCCTGCACAGTCCTGGATGAAGATCGCTCAGCAGCCCAAATGTCGGATGCGAGTCTTACCTGCTTGGCACTGATACTGTGATCAGTGGTGCCTTCAGTTTTGAACATTAACTTAAGTACAGTAGTTAGAGTTTCATGAAATAATTTTTTCTGAATGTGCATACCAATTTATATCGACAGGACCTCCAAACCTGTAATCTATATCGCCTTAACTGTTTATCCAGTTACAGGTGCTTTTTTTGTGTGATACCTATTAATAAACACCATTAAAGGTGTTTGAGCTAACGTACTCCAACTTACCATGCCACTGTGTTCCATACTCATCTCACTCTCACTCTCTTCAGAGAACCTAGATCTGCTTGGTCTGTTATGATGAGCCATTGTCTGTGGGGGAAGCGATCTTGAGCTCTGTCCTTTCCATTGCTTGCCAAACATTTGATCATCAGAAGCGGATGAGGCCGAGCTCGATGTTCCCGCTGAGGAAGTATCGCCGAATTTCTGATCAAAGAGAAAAAAAACAGAAGAAAAGAGCAAGATTAAGTTAGGCGTGATGTTAAATTCTTGTGTTTTTATTTCTTAACGAAAAGTACAATATGTACTGTGATATTAAAATGGTGAAAAATTCCCAAACAAGGCTAATGTGAAAAACTCATGACCCTACCCAGGACTCAAACCCAGAGCCCCTTGATGACAAGGGGACAGCTCTCCAACGGACACGGTAATGGCCAACGTCTTACATGCTTGCCCAGAGTTAATAAAAAAGGGTCATTGAGTATCAGATGAAACCAACTGAGACTGTCTGCTCCTTCCTGTTTGTCTCAAGATTGGGGAAGTCGGACACAGTAGCAACTTTGGTTGGAAGAACCTATTTTGTGTGAAAAAAAATATATAGATAATCCCAACCACCCAAACGTATACACTTACATGCTACTCCAACTATCATTCAAACAGAAGACCAAACACTGCATTCGAGTTATCAGAAGGAACCAGAAGTAAAGAGCAAAGATTGACTCATCAGGAGGAACCTGATTAGGATCAGGAGGATCAGGAGGATCATCAGGAGGAACCTAGGATTCGGGTTTCAGACGCTCCTCCACTACCCTCAAACCCATCCAGACACAGCCAAGTGAGCCTCACAGAAAAATTTCTGCAAGAATTCACTTCTCCTTAGACAGATAGATAACAAAAAAAGAGAAATAGAGAGTAAAAGAGGTGAAAGAGAAGAAAAAGTAAGAATTCGAATGAATAAAGAGAATTGTGAAAGGAACCAAGAACAAAGATGTCGGGAAGAACCCGGACAGATAGATTTCAGCAGTCCAAACGGAAAAGCAAATACTGCATTGGAGTCGTCAGAAGGAACCCAAATAGGGAAAGAGAAAAGATGGAGTATATTCATCCTGTTTAGGAAATGATTAGGAAATAAAGAGAAGACGAAATACTGCATTAGTCAAAAGAAGGACCTACAACTACTACTACTATTTCTTCTTTAATGGCCCTGATTATTCCCACATTCTTCGGGGTTGGCCGGGGAATTTCTTTCGGCTCATATCTTTCCTGATCCGCCTGGCCAGGCTTGACGTTCGACTGAAGGTGGTGGGAATTTGTAATTTGTTCAGGGTGTCGGTGATAGCTCGCCGACTCTTCCTAAACAACGTAGTGGAATGGCAGACCGCTGGTGGCAGACGGGTCCTCCGGCTTCACGTTCATCTGAGGAAGGGTGCACACATTGATGCCTCACCCTGATTGAAACACCAGATTGAGTTTTCATATCTGGCCGTGATTCAAACCCTCTCTCTGCAAAATAGCAGAATTTACCTGTAATCATTCACCTGTAATCCATTTTTTTGTATTTTCCTTGCTTCCTACATCGATATCTGTCGATTGTTTGACACCTATAATTAGCTTTGGACCTTCTCTCTTGATGAACGAGTGTTCAAACATAAGTGTCATTGCTTACATGTGTCATAGTGCTGTCTGGGAAGTGAGGCATCGTATATGACTCCGCTGACCATGTCGAAGTGGGAGGTTACAGGTTTAGGCAGGAATTTGGAATTAGAGCAGGATACTGGCACACAATGACCTTACTTGTTGAATTCTTCCCAACCTTATTCCCCTTCTCTCCCGACTCTTCCTACACTTCCCGACCGATCTCTCTTCCTCGTCTATCCTCCGGTTCTCTTCCTTTTCTCATTTTAATTCTTCTCGTTCAATCCCCTCCCTCCTGCCCCCTCCCCAATGCCCACATGATACGTATGTAGCTGAGATGTCACTTTATCCATCATGCTGTGTTATTTTAAGGTTTTCTTACCAAAAGAGTGACGATCTTTGAGGAAGCCTCAGGACCAGCCTGTATCTCGAAATCCAACTGTTTCACTGCTGAGCCAATGTCAGCTGCAGAAACAAGTTTAAAAAAACATCAACTGAACAGCTAACATGCTCACCATGTAGTTCAGAAGAACTAGTTTACATTCTATCGTTGCATTGTGAGGTTTGCTGTGTATCTATAACAACTTGTGTGTATCAGAACTCCTTTATACTTCATCATCTTGAACCCTGATGTTGTGCGTCCTCCTCATTTGCAAACCTTTCATGATGTCCTTGTAACCTGAGGTGCTTTTTGCATAATATTTCCAAATATGTCAGCATTTTTTT
>CM068961.1:35658057-35676849 GCA_035128595.1 Eptatretus atami
GAAACAATAGTGGGCAAACCTTGTTTTATCTGCAGCGTGCAGTTGCTGGACCCAACCAGAGCGTAGAACGGTGTGTTCATCACGAAGGCGGCATTCTTGATGGATGTTCTAACACAGACGTTCGTCGCTATGGATGACATGTTGGCGCAGACCTGGCTCCTTCTGACCTTGGCTCGTGTCAAAATGACATCTTCCTCAACGGTATGGCCCTCAGAGCGGCCGGGTTGTGGTGCGGGTCTTGATTTTGCAGAGGTATGGCTGTGGTAGTGCTGGAAGAAATGATCACTCTTGCATCACTGCGCCTCTGCTAGGCCAAAGCACCAAAGCAAATAGTTAATCCAAAGGGAGTAAATGATCGATTAGAGAAATGATTACAAATTTCCAATGAGGTGCAGTGGTGCAGTGCACAAATTGCCAATTACACCATGGTACTGGTGCGGTGCCTTGCAGTTCATGATGGAATTTTTAATTTCAACAGCCGGTACTGGTACCCAATGGTCTATTCTTTTCAATCGATACCGCCATTCCACTGACAACCACCAGAAATTGCTATCAAACGGGAGTCACAACATATCGGGGGGGGGGGGGGGGGGAGTGGGGTGAGGTGCTCATTGATACAACTAGCAGAGTATCCGCTCGATGGGTGATCTTATTCCAAGCATGCAACACGTTCTTCTGACACATCTTTATTTGGGTGGTGTATAGGCAACTGACAGCTGCCTCAATCGCTCCCAAAAATAAGAATAACCCAGGTTACGTGCATGAAGCAAAACCGTACCTGCTGCTTATAATTCAAAACACCTCACAGCACTGGAAAATGTGGGGACACAACTACTACACTGTAAATGATGGAGACTTGTAATACCCTCCCCCCCACGTGGACGCGGAGCAACACGATACACATTTACATCGAAAATTTGCGTCTCCCCCCATCTCACCCCACCCCACACCCCCAAGACCACTGGCAAAGATAAAAACAGCCCTATACACAAACTGGGGTCATGCTGATCCTATGTAGCAAGTCTTGATGTAAGCGACCCAGAGCCGTAGGAGGAGTAGCGCAACAAACAAACACACACAAACACAAATTGCAATACATTTGTTCTGCAAACTCTGCATTGGTCATGGTATTTTAGTCAAGGACTTTTAGGGAATACATTCACAATACACCACACATGAGAAGCTTCTTGCAGGATCTCAAAGTGTTAATTTGACACCGGCCATTGCGACATCAACATGTAGGAGCTTTCTAACAAATGCTACTCGTGTATGACATTAAATTACGCACAGGCAAATGTGCTCCAGCAATGCTTACCCGCACGCTAGGTAGAGGCCTTGACAGTGGCTGCATTGGCCTGGGAAAGGTCGGAGGACTCGGTGGGAGCACAGGGATGGCCTTGGACCCAGCAGCGGTTGATACAAACACAGTCATCTTCCCACTGCCGAGGAGTATGTTGGCACAACAACGTGAGGTATCGATGAAGTGAACATTTGAATAAGGGTCCTGATTGAAGTACGCAGTGTTATAAATCATTGCTTTGGTGAATCGTGTAAGTGTAAACTTTTTTGGCTTAACCTCAATGAAATCGCCTCCAAGGGTCCTGATGATGGTTTCACGGACACCCTGATGTTTTTGTCTACGATGCTTGCTCTGGCTTTGATGTTGGCAGGAAGAGCAGCACGGATGTCGGCGTGGTACTGTACCCCAGCTTGCACCAGAGAAGAAGTCACTGCGACGGTGGCCACGCCGCGTGTAGCAATGCTGGAAGGTGCAAGGCAAAAGAGCCAATGTTCAAGAAAGACCAACTGTAAGGGATACATTAGACGTAGCTCTTTCGAATGTTCTAAGCTTAGTTTATCTACATTGGGCTGACGGGATGGCGTAGAGGTACACACACTCGCCTCTAAGCTGTCTACCCTGGGTTTGAATCCTGATGCAGCTATAAACTGGTGTCATCCCGGTGTTTCACAGGCACCGTGATTCATTAGTGTGTGTGCCATCCCTCGGTGGATGTTAAACGGCCGTCCTGGCTGCCGGCATTCGTCGGTGGACGTTAAAGATGCCACGGCATCCTTCGCGAAGAGGCGAGCTAGCTAGCCACACCTTCAGCCAATGATGCTACCCCGCAGCACTGTGCTGCATACGAACAAAGAAGAACTATCTACATTGATAAGTGTATTTATCTGCACCCTTCGCTTTGTTTTCGATGAATATGTAAGAGCAACTGGTTACTCGGAGTGGCGTTGACTTGGCAATGTTCAGCTCCTTCCGCACTGCTGTATATCCAAATCATCAGTGAATGAAGTTTGCATTCCACCTGTTCTATTCCTGAGAGGCTGTTTTCTCCTCACCTTGGACTCACAACGCCGATGATTTCAGGGGAGGCAGACAGAATGTCTGTGAGTTTAGCATCAGGAGGGAGTGTCTCACCAAAGGTCACGCGTACTAGGGTACAGGATGAGATAAAAAAAAAAATAATGATCATAGCGTTTCACATGCAAGAAAGAATGATTTGGCGGGTTGGATTACACTTTTAAGGTCCTCGTTTTCAAAGACGGGCACTGCAGTAGTTCAGTTGCTATGACGTTTGCAAAAATTGTGTAAAACTCAAGTTCTTTGGTACAATTTGAAAGCAATAAAGAGTGATAAATCAAAAGGGAGTGATCCGATTCGAGTTTGTGCCACCTGTTCAATCATCGGTTCATACCGTCGGCTCGGGAGGTGATTACGCTTGATAGGTAGAGGCTGACGTCCAGAAGCATGCCGGCAGATGTAGGCTGCATGTAGCGGATCTCTGATCCCAGCAAGGCCTTGGTGTAAAGGGCGTTTATTCCACGTTCCAATGATGAAACAAACGAATGGAGGGTTGGAGATGGTCTGTCCATGGAGGTCACAGTCTGGGACAGTCAAAACGAAACAGAGCGGGACAAGATGTCATGTACACCGTCCGTGGGAATTTAATCCCAATTTTCTAGTCCAACTTTAGCTATTTCAAAAGTTATTAAAGGAAGTTTTATCCTGGATTTGAGTTAAAGTATCAGTCCTGGGTGAGTTCTGGATAGTTCTTCTTTCGTATGCAGCATGTGGCTACGGGTGGCATCATTTGCTCGGGGTATGGTGGTGCCGCTGAGGCAATGCCCCTGTCGGACGTCGGTTAGGACTGCAATTTGTAATTTGACAGTGGTGCCCGGCGATGGCTCGCCTACTCTTCACGACGGACACCGTGGGATCTTTAACGTCCACCAACAAATACTGGCAGACGGGACACAGTTCTGGGGTTGAAAACGTACAGGAGTGTAAATTGATGCATCAACTTCCATATGCCATACCTTGATTAAGTTATTTATCTCTTCCTTCTTCAGGACGGTGTAACCGACAACCTGACCAAATACACGAGTGTGGAGTGTCACTGCGGCTTCTTCCTCGTCGATGGCCTTCCAGTCTGTTAGCTGCGGAGCCACAGAAAGACACACCAAGTACCAAGGAAACTCACTGTGGGAACGTTTGCAATATTGTAAAGGGTCATGTCTCCGTGTTGTGCTTGGTGCTGGCATGGTGATGCTGCCTTTGCTCTTCGTTGCCTTGCCTTGCTGATGCTCTCCTTCTGCACTGCCGAGCGCTTTGTCATCCACATTTGCCGGTCCATGGCTGAACCCTTATGACCCTCTGTAGCGTAGCTCTGCACGATCTGCTGCAGCCCTTTAGAACAAAGAGCAACCTACGCGTACAGGGACACGGCCACACCGTTAGTATAAAACTTCATGCAGATTGTTTGATTCATATTTACTTGAAACGAAGACACCGATTCAACACGACGATGGCATGGATTTCTAGTCCTCTTTACAAGTGGAGCAACAGGTAATGGGGGTGCTGAAGCTGCAGGAATAAAGCTGGGCGGTGTGCAATGAAGATGGAGACCGCTGGAGTTGTGCTGTGGTGTGCTGGAGCTGAACTTTGTCAGGCCGGAGAACACATGTGACAGCAATGCTGTTCCAGATTATTACCCAGTTGAGATATTAAACTGTTTGTTCTTCTTCGTCATGGCAAATGAGGCTTTGTTCTCACCTGCCATACATTAATCCAGGGAGGCTGCACCCTATTTCAACAGTCAGTTGCCGGCATGTGGACCGGCTGTTAACATCATAACCTATTCCATTTTTATTTTTTTTACAAGTATCATGGCTTACTGTAGAGCAGACCAACAGAGGGCAATGGATCAACAGACAACATCAGGGGCAAAGAGAACACAGTGGGACGACAAGAAGAAGAACAACAACCAAAGCATCACAGCACCGAGAGTAATTGTAGAACAGTAGGAAAGTAACAGGAAAGTAACAGGGTGTAGTGGAGCTCAGTAGTGGAAATCTGAGAGACCGTGAAGTACCAGTGAGGAGCAGACTTGGAATCCTTTAGGGAGGAACTCAAGGCGACAGATTCGGGAAAGCATTTGTACAGGAATTCTACTTTCCCGAGGAATTCGACAGGAAATCTAATTTCAGAGCAGTTCTGACCGCTATTGCAGTTCAAACCAATATTTAACAAACAATACAACCTCATATACAACAGTTGAGCGTATTCTAGTTTCCATAAGGTAAGAAGAAAACATTACCTCCACTATGTCAGCAGCAACACCACCTGCAAAGCCACGCACTTTGGCCACGATACCCTTCGGGATGAAGCTGTCTCCAGAGTTGAATACAAACAGGTTTGCCATCACACCTGCATTCAGCTTTTCTGTGGAGTGTAGATGGCAGATGGTTACTTGTTATATAGTTGATTGGTGGAATGTAGATAGCCAGATGGTTACATGTTCAATTAATCAGTGGAGTATAGGTAGCCAGATGGTTACATGTTCAATTAATCAGTGGAGTATAGGTAGCCAGATGGTTACATGTTCAGTTAATCGGTGGAGTATAGGTAGCCAGATGGTTACATGTTCAGTTAATCGGTGGAGTATAGGTAGCCAGATGGTTACATGTTCAGTTAATCAGTGGAGTATAGGTAGCCACATGGTTACATGTTCAGTTAATCGGTGGAGTATAGGTAGCCAGATGGTTACATGTTCAATTAATCAGTGGAGTATAGGTAGCCAGATGGTTACATGTTCAGTTAATCGGTGAGTATAGGTAGCCAGATGGTTACATGTTCAGTTAATTGGTGGAGTGTAGGTGGCCAGATGGTTACATGTTCAGTTAATCAGTGGAGTCCAGATAGCCAGATGGTTACATGTTCAGTTAATCGGTGGAGTCCAGATAGCCAGATGGTTACATGTTCAGTTAATCAGTGGAGTCCAGATAGCCAGATGGTTACATGTTCAAATTTAATCAGTGGAGTATAGATAGCCAGATGGTTACATGTTCAGTTAATCGTGGAGTATAGGTAGCCAGATGGTTACATGTTCAGTTAATCAGTGGATCCAGATAGCCAGATGGTTACATGCTCAGTTAATGGTGGAGTGGAGGTAGCCAGATGGTTAACGTTCAATTAATCAGTGGAGTATAGTAGCCAGATGGTTACATGTTCAGTTAATCGGTTGTAGTATAGGTAGCCAGATGGTTACATGTTCATTTAATCGGTGGAGTGTAGGTGGCCAGATGGTTACATGTTCAGTTAATCAGTGGAGTCCAGATAGCCAGATGGTTACATGCTTCAGTTAATTGGTGGAGTGAGTAGCCAGATGGTTACATGTTCAGTTAATCAGTGGAGGAGTATAGCCAGATGGTTACATGTTAAGTTAATCAGTGGAGTCCAGATAGCCAGATGGTTACATGTTCAGTTAATTGGTGGAGTGAGGTAGCCAGATGGTTAATGTTCAGTTAATCAGTGGAGTAAGAAGCCAGATGGTTACATGTTCAGTTAATCGGTGGAGTCCAGATAGCCAGATGGTTACATGTTCAGTTATTGGTGGAGTGTAGTGGCCAGATGGTTACATGTTCAGTTAATCGGTGGAGTCAGATAGCCAGATGGTTACATGTTCAGTTAATAGTGGAGTATAGGTAGCCAGATGGTTACATGTTTCAGTTAATCGGTGGAGTAGTAGCCAGATGGTTACATGTTCAGGTAATCGGTGGAGTATAGGTAGCCAGATGGTTACATGTTCAGTTAATCGGTGGAGTATAGTAGCCAGATGGTTACATGTTCAGTTAATCGGTGGAGTATAGGTAGCCGATGGTTACATGTTCAGTTAATCGGTGGAGTATAGATAGCCAGATGGTTACATGTTCAGTTAATCGGTGCAGTATAGATAGCCAGATGGTTACATGTTCTGTTAATCGGTGGAGTATAGGTAGCCAGATGGTTACATGTTCAGTTAATCAGTGGAATATAGGTAGCCAGATGGTTACATGTTCTGCTAATTGGTGGATATAGGTATCCAGATGGTTGCATGTTCGTTAATTGGTGGAGTATAGGTAGCCGCATGGTTACTGTTCATAATCGGTGGAGTATAGGTAGCCAGATGGTTACATGTTCAGTTAATCGTGGAGTATAGGTAGCCAGATGGTTACATGTTCAGTTAATCGATGAGTAAAGTAGCCAGATGGTTACATGTTCAGTTAATCGGTGGAGTATAGGTAGCCAGATGGTTACATGTTCAGTTAATCGGTGGAGTATAGATAGCCAGATGGTTACATGTTCAGTTAATCGGTGGAGTATAGATAGCCAGATGGTTACATGTTCAGTTAATCGGTGAGTATAGATAGCCAGATGGTTACATGTTCAGTTAATCGGTGGAGTATAGGTGCCAGATGGTACATGTTCATTTAATCGGTGGAGTATAGGTAGCCAGATGGTTACATGTTCAGTTAATCGGTCAGTATAGGTAGCCAGATGGTACATGTTCAGTTAATCGGTGGAGTATAGGAAGCCAGATGGTTACATGTTCAGTTAATCGGTGGCGTCAGATAGCCAGATGGTTACATGTTCAGTTAATTGGTGGAGTGTAGGTAGCCAGATGGTTACATGTTCAGTTAATCGGTGGAGTTTAGGTAGCCAGATGGTTACATGTTCAGTTAATCGTTGGAGTATAGGTAGCCAGATGGTTACATGTTCAGTTAATCGGTGGAGTTTAGGTAGCCAGATGGTTACATATTCAGTTAATCGGTGGAGTATATGTAGCCAGATGGTTACATGTTCAGTTAATCGGTGGAGTATAGGTAGCCAGATGCTACATGCTCAGTTAATCGGTGGAATATAGGTAGCCAGATGGTTACATGTTCAGTTAATCGGTGGAGATAGATAGCCAGATGGTTACATGTTCAGTTAATCGGTGCAGTATAGATAGCCAGATGGTTACATGTTCTGTTAATCGGTGGGAGTATAGTAGCCAGATGGTTACATGTTCAGTTAATCAGTGGAATATAGGTAGCCAGATGGTTACATGTTCTGCTAATTGGTGGAATATAGGTATCCAGATGGTTACATGTTCGTTAATTGGTGGAGTATAGGTAGCCACATGGTTACATGTTCAGTTAATCGGTGGAGTATAGGTAGCCAGGTGGTTACATGTTCAGTTAATCGATGGAGTATAGGTAGCCAGATGGTTACATGTTCAGTTAATCGATGGAGTAAAGGTAGCCAGATGGTTATGTTCAGTTAATCGGTGGAGTATGGTAGCCAGATGGTTACATGTTCAGTTAATCGGTGGAGTATAGATAGCCAGATGGTTACATGTTCAGTTAATCGGTGGAGTATAGATAGCCAGATGGTTACATGTTCAGTTAATCGTGGAGTATAGATAGCCAGATGGTTACATGTTCAGTTAATCGGTGGAGTATAGGTAGCCAGATGGTTACATGTTTAGTTAATCGGTGGAGTTATGGTAGCCAGATGGTTACATGTTCATTTAATCGGTGGAGTATAGGTAGCCAGATGGTTACATGTTCAGTTAATCGGTGGAGTATAGGTAGCCAGATGGTTACATGTTCAGTTAATCGGTGGAGTATAGGTAGCCAGATGGTTACATGTTCAGTTAATCGGTGGAGTATAGGTAGCCAGATGGTTACATGTTCATTTAATCGTGGAGTATAGATAGCCAGATGGTTACATGTTTAGTTAATCGGTGGAGTATAGGTAGCCAGATGGTACATGTTCATTTAATCGGTGGAGTATAGGTAGCCAGATGGTTACATGTTCAGTTAATCGGTGGAGTATAGGTAGCCAGATGGTACATGTTCAGTTAATCGTGGAGTATAGGTAGCCAGATGGCTACATGTTCAGTTAATCGGTGGAGTATAGATAGCCAGATGGTTACATGTTCAGTTAATCGGTTGAGTATAGATAGCCAGATGGTTACATGTTCAGTTAATCAGTGGACTATAGATTGCCAGATGGTTACATGTTCAGTTAATCGGTTGAGTAAAGATAGCCAGATGGTTACATGTTCAGTTAATCAGTGGAGTATAGATTGCCAGATGGTTACATGTTTAGTTAATCTGTGGAGTATAGGTAGCCAGATGTACATATTCAGTGAATCGGTGGAGTATAGATAGCCAGATGGTTACTTGTTCAGTTAATCGGTGGAGTATAGATAACAGATGGCTACATGTTCAGTTAATCGGTGGAGTATAGGTAGCCAGATGGTTACATGTTCAGTTAATCGGTGGAGGAGATAGCCAGATGGTTACATGTTCAGTTAATCGGTGGAGTCCAGATAGCCAGATGGTTACATGTTCAATTAATCAGTGGAGTATAGATAGCCAGATGGTTACATGTTCAGTTAATCAGTGGAGTCCAGATAGCCAGATGGTTACATGCTCAGTTAATTGGTGGAGTGGAGGTAGCCAGATGGTTACATGTTCAGTTAATCGTGGGAGTATACGTAGCCAGATAGTTACATGTTCAGTGAATCGGTGGAGTATAGATAGCCAGATGTTGACATGTTCAGTTAATCGGTGGAGTAAAGATAGCCAGATGGTTACATGTTCAGTTAATCTGTGGAGTTAAGGTAGCCAGATGTCTATATATTCAGTGGAGTATAGTTAGCCAGATGGTTACATGTTCAGTTAATCGGTGGAGTAAAGTTAGCCAGATGGTTACATGTTCAGTTAATCGTGGAGTATAGATAGCCAGATGGCTACATGTTCAGTTAATCGGTGGAGTATAGACAGCCAGATGTTACATGTTCAGTTAATCGGTGGAGTATAGATAGCCAGATGGTTACATGTTCAGTTAATCGGTGGAGTATAGATAGCCAGATGGTTACTTGTTCAAACAGAGTTTGTTCTCTTATGCCCAGTTCTCTCTTCCCATGGAATTTCACAGGAATTCTTTAATTTCTAAACTTTGTTTAAGATTTTTTTTTTTTCATTATAGCTAAACTTTATGGCCACTTCTATTTCTCACAAACGAGCATTCGTACCAGCTGGTGCAATTTAAGACAACAAAAAAAATCCAATAATATTCACTGGATGAAGAAAGAAACAAAGAAGTGGTTAGTAAGACAAAGAAGTGGTTAGTAAGACAAAGAAGTGGTTAGTGAGACAAAGAAGTGGTTAGTAAGACAAAGAAGTGGTTAGTAAGACAAAGAAGTGGTTAGGAAGACAAAGAAGTGGTTAGGAAGACAAAATATTGTGATAAGTCGTTGGAATTCTTCACAATACAAAACATAAAGGTGAAAATGAGAAGCCATTCGTGGTGGTGAGACCTTTGAAGATGCTCGTGTGGAAGACTTTGCTGTAACGAGCTCCGAGCTTGTCGAACCTGGAGCCAACGGTCTTGGCAATAATGTTACACGCCATGGACCTGTCAGGAGTTTTCAAGGAAATTGTAAATTATGTGAAAATGAATAAATTTCTTCCAAAAGCGATTCATCACGTAAATCATCTGTATTGAAGAAAAGTATGCATGTTCACCCTTACATGTTACGCAGCTCGGGTACAGAACTGCGGCGCACAGCATGGATGTAGGAGGTCGTGAAGCTCGCCACCTGCAGGTTCTTCTCCGACTTCAATTTCTCTGCCACGAGTGCCAAAGTCACGAAACCAGGCCGGGTCTCCATGAGGATGCTGAAGGCACGAATCCTCAGTTCCGGCACTAGAGTGCTGTCGAGGAATAGTTGCAAAGCCCTTTGTTTTACCTGTGGGTGAGGAGGGACCTCATGTCATCAACAATTAGGTGGACATGCTTTATTTTCTTATTGAAATAAGGTTATCGTTGTTCACTACAGCCTGTCTCCTTGGGTGAGAGACAGGAATGCCATTGACTACACCAGCATCAGCACTCCCGCCCTTCATGTGGGATGTGGAGTGAACGGGTGGTCGTGCCCATCTTGGTCCAACTTCGGTGGGCAATTTAAAGTGGTCATATTTCCACAAAGTGATACTTTACTTTGGGACACCACAAATTTTAGCACACACACTACCAGAGGGCACTATTTTTCTGATGATATACCAAAGACTCAATCACTCAGTGGGCTGTTGCCGCGGAAGTGATGAGGTCCTTGGGTTCGAGTCCTGCGTTGAGTCGGAATGTTTTCACACTAGCCCCACACAGAAATCTATTCCTGTATATTAAATTTCTTTTGAGGTTTATCTCGAATGCCACCTACACACAACACACACACACACACACACACACACACACACACACACACACACACACACACACACACACACACACACAACCACACACAGGGTCTGCCTAGCAGGCACATAAGACGTTGGCAAGCTTGGTGTTGGCTTAACGGGTAAAGTGACTGGCTTAAGACCTTAGGGTCTTGAGTTTAAGGCCCTGTTTATACGTTGAATTAACACCAGGCGGGTTGACTCAGCCTGTCCTCCTTCTGAGGTCAGCAAAATGAATACCAGCTTGCTGGTAGCAGGGGGCACTGCATCAGTGGCACAGCTATGCTCCCAGAAAAATTATGCAGCCAAGCAGCCACAGCCTGTATACAAATAAATAAAAAAGGCAGCCATTGCAGTGCCTGTGTGAGAAATTTCTGAGGATATCCCAAAGACTCAATAGCTCAGTGGGCTGGTCACGGCACGTATAGGTCGTGAGGTACCTTGGGGGTTGGTAGTCCTGGTGTTGTAAGGGTCATAAAGAATCTTTCACAAACAGTAGGCCGCCGCCTGACCAGCGAAGGAATTTGTTTGTCCTGTATATAAGTTAAAATATATATATATATACATATAATATGTTATTATAATTTATAAATACATATATATTATATATATATAATATGATATACATATACATACTACATATACATGTAGTGTCTATAGAATGTCGACATAGAATAGAATGTAGTGTCACATCAAAATTTTCATCTTTGATGCCTTTTCGCCAAGAATTGAATTGCTTTAAATCAGACTTTTTCCACCTTTATTTACACATCGTAACACACAACTACCAAGTGAAAAACAAATTCTATAAATTTCAAAAAATTAATTAAAAATACAAAACTAGAATATCTTGGTTGGATAAGTGATCGACCCCCGTGAGGTATTACAATTGCTATTATGAGGGGGGTGGACACTTATCTGTGGCATGACTTGAAGATTGAGCTGTCCATCAATGATCCCCATGCAACTTGACTGAGCTTGAACAGCTTAGTACAGAAGAATGGGCAAATATTGCCCAATCAAGGTGTGCAAAGTTGGTAGAGACCTACCCAATAGACTCACAGGTGTAATTGCTGTCAAAGGTGCATCGACCAAGTATTAACTTAGGGGGGTGGACACTTATCCAACCAAGATATTCTAGTTTTGTATTTATCATTAATTTTTTGAAATTTGTAGAATTTGTTTTTCACATGGAAGTTGTGGGGTACGTGTAAATAAAGGCCCAAAAAGTCTGATTTAAAGCAATTTAATTCCAGGCTTTAAGGCAACAAAAGGTGGCAATATTTAAAGGGTGGGGGGGGGGGTGAGACTTTCTACAGGCACTGTAATATGTATGTATATGTATATATATGTATATATGTATGTATATGTATCTATGTATGATATATATATATATATATATATATATATATATATATTTTGTAAAATACAACCTCTTGCTTCGCTGATAGGGATGTTAGAGGGTGAGGAGGGAGGTAGGGGAGAGAGAGGAGGGAGCAAGGGGAGAGAGAGGAGGGAGGAAGGGGAGAGAAAGGGAGGGAGCAGGGGAGAGAGGGAGGAGGGGAGGAGAGGACAGAGGAGGGGGAGATGGAGGAAGGAGGAGAGAGAGAGAAGAGGACGGTGGGAGATGAAAGGACGGAGGGAGAGGAGAGGACGAAAGGAGAGGACGGAGGGGAGAGGAGAGGAATCTAGGAAGGGGGAAGAGTGAGGAAGGTTGGAGGGCGGAGGGAGGGAGAGTGACACCCACAAATGGTGCTATAACACAGCAGGAGGGAAGATGTGAAGAGGGGTGTGAGAGAGGGGGAGGAGGGGGGAAAAGATAGAAAGGTGAGGGGGTAGAGGTGGGGTTCGCAAAGCAATTGATAAGTGATGCTTAATGACCGAACTCAAAAAAAAGAAACTCATGTCAGAACAGCTGCAACACAATAACACAGAGTTGTACAGTAATCCACTGGCACATCTGCAAAAACTTTGATGTCCTAGTTCCAGAGAATTTGTGGGAACATTGACAAAAAGCAATCACTGAAAACATGGAAGTACCGCTCACATATGACCTCATGATCCATCGAGCGTGAACATCAAAACAAAGGATTGCGACCAAGATATCATACTAGGTACAAAAAAGAGAGAAGAAGCATTGCTAATTGATGTGTTAATACCAGTGATTTTGGACTAAACAATGCAGAAGTCAAGAAAATGACCAAATACCAAGACCTCAAGAATAGATGAAGTGAAAAGATCCTGGAAGCTGAAGAATGTCAAAGTTGTACCAGTGATAGCTGGAACTACAGGAATGATGACAAAGAACCACAAAGAGATTATAAAAGCCATCCCTGTGAATATTACCACAACCGAGCTACAGTTGGAAGCTGTCCGGGCTCAGTCACGATCCTGAAGAGAGCCCTCGACACAAAACTTTGAGAACAGAAAACTTCACATCTTGGTCCGCGTGAATCAAGGCGCCTTACCGAAATAAAGATGGCTACTTTGAGCCTGCCATGGGAAGACTCCATTCCATATTCTGAAACCCACATATGTAGAGACCAATCAACGACGCCACGCACGCACGCAAAACACACACACACACACACACACACACACACACACACACACACACACAGACCTGGTAGCCCTCTGTTTCACCTCATGAAACCCCACCACATGTGGAAGATAGCAGGCAACAACAGCAACTTGCATGTGAACGTATACGCATACACACACACGGATATTGTGAGACCTGGGGTGTGAGCATTTAAAACTCACGCTATCTTCCTGGCAAGGTCTACCTGATGCATGCTCGTTACATGCAGTGATCTTTGCACCCCACAGTCAGCTCACTCCGAATCTGATTCTACATGCTAGTCTCCTCAATAGTGAGGAAGGTTGGGGATCAGGAAGAGGGGTGGGAAGAAGATAGAGGGTGGGAAGAGGAAAGTGAGGGGGAGAGGACAGGTCAGAGAGAGAGAGAGAGGGAAGTCGAGGTTGGAAGAGGGAGAGGGGTGGGAGAGGGGAGGATGAAAAAAGGGTTGAGGGAGGAGAGTGCTGAGGGATTCAGCAGATGTGATGCCCAGTTTATCGGCCATCCAAGAGACAGCACACACAATGATGAATCACATTGCCTGTGAAACACCGGGATGACAGTTTATAGCTGGGTCAGGATGCAAATCCAGGCTACACAGGGTGAGCATGCGTACCTCTCAGCTTTCCTGCCATGATATGGCGATTCATGATTTTATAACTTAAAACATTTTTTACTCATTGTAATCAAATAACAATTTTGCCTTCCTACCTCCAGTATAGAACCATGTATCGCATTGAAACTTAAATGCATGCCAAGCGGCTTCACCAAGAAAACGGTTGAAGAAACTTTTAAAACGAAACGTTTAATTTTTATTAGTATTTTTCTATACTGAAGTGGACAGTCGTTAAATAATGGAAGATCGTAAAAAAGGGGAAATATCGTGGAAAATAAATTTCATATTTTCAGCGAGCCAGCCACCGCCTTTGCAGTGCAGAACAAGTACACGTGGCGAAGAACACATGAGAGTGACCCCTGAACTTTATTCAAGTTGATGGACGACAAGTATTCAATGACAGTGATAAATATTGTAGAGCACTTGCCAAGTGGCTTAAGCACTCCAACGAAACGGTTGATGAGGAACGGCTCACTGTGGCATGCCGCTTCACAAACATACACCTCCTTGGAGTATGCCCAAATGTCAAATATGTCCGAATTGGACAATTAAACTTTTTTAGGAGTCTGAACTGCTTTGTAAGTTTGATTCTGGAGTTTTAATTTGTAATTCTCCTTAGTTTAAGAGATCCCGAGTTATGGCATGTGCGAAATGAAATAAGCCACGAACACTGCCGTCACCGGGTGTACCCAGAGATTCTTAGCTGTGATGAACAGGCATTCGATATATGAGTGAGGAAAGTGAAGAAAAAAAAAAACTTTTATGTTAAGAAATCATTGCGGCAGTTCCAAATCAAGGCATGGTTGAGCAGCCAAAAAAACATGGCGCTTCAGACCCCAGTGAGGTTACCCAGGCAACGCCTTATGACACAGGAGGGTCATAGTGCTCATGGCTGAGGGTCTCCTGATGAAGGATATAATTAAATAAGCCGTTAATTGTCTTCTAAAGGGGTGTTTTAATTAACCCAAATAACCCAATTTTCATCATGCACTTCCTTGGCGTTTTCTTAGTATGCATGCAAAGTTTCAGGCTGTAGGTTTTATGGTTTGGAGTTATGAGGAGAAAACACACACACACACACACACACAAACACACACACACACAACGCACATTGACATCTATTGGTATACCAGCAAATACAATCCGAGCTTCGCTGATGGGGACAATAAAGGGAGGGCAGAAAGAGGGAAGGAGAGAGAGAGGGAGAGAGTTGGCTGAGGGTAAAGGGTGGAGGGGATCAGAGAAGATGAAGAAGGGGAGCTAGGGGGAGGTGGGGAGAGTGACACCTCACTAAACGTTGATATTCACTGTGGGAGGGAAGGGTGCATGAAAGGGAGAGGAGAGACAGAGATGGAAGAGAGTGCTGTTATTTTATGAGGGGGGAGCGAGGAGGGGACAAAGTGACAGAGGGTGGGGGGAGGAGGAAAGAAAAAGGACAGGTGAGGGGTGGAGTGGGGTTAGCAAAAGAGAATTTTTGCCTTCCATGAATGAAAACACACACACACCACACACACTCACACACACAACACAACACACACACACACAAACACACACTTAGACCTGGCAGTCTGTTTCACCTCCTGAAACCCACCCATGTGGAGATAGCAGCAAAAACAGCAGCTGCATGTACAAACACAACACAACACACACACACACACACACACACACACTTCGTGAAATAAACTTGCAGAAAATCCACCATTTTGCCTGCTTATCTGTGCAGTCATGTGTACATCGGTTCGAGGGTCCGCGCAAACGTTAACATTTTTTAAAGACGGCTGTTTTTTGCCAACTTTGCTTTGATTCCTGTAAGAGCACCTCGTGAAACCTCCGAAAATATAGACCACAGATCTGGCAGATGCTATGGATAAGCAGTCCCTCTGGGACAGGGGTTGAGGTTGCAGTGAATGCATTAAATCATATCGCTCGATGAAGCTGGTTAATTTTGTTACGTTCCTAAATTTTTTGTTCACTCAATATAATCTCCAAACAGTTGAAAAATGATAAGTTTATGTTTGGAAATTTCACATTTTCTTGTGTATCTATGTTGAAGGAGGGAACATAGCCTCCACTTGCTTAGTAAAATAGGTATATCAAGCTAGTATAAACGCCAATTATTCGTTTAAAAATTATGCAGATTCACATAGATTCGACACTAATTCTAGTCCGGATGATGGCCGATAACCTCAAAACCAAAAATATATTTCGATGATTATAACTAATTTCGGTCTTGAGAGGCAGAATCGATGGAAAATCGTCGCTCATATAATGCATGAAATCGCTCCAATCTCCTAATTGTGAAAACTATAGACTCAAAAAAGCGATGTACTAAGCAACGATTCGTAACTATGATGAACAGGCAACTCCTGAGAGTGAGAGAAAGTGTAAAAAACTTCATCGTTGCGCCTGTTCACAAATCCAAGGCATAGGTTGAGGCAGCCAAAAGAAAAACAGGCGCTTCAGACCACGGCGAGGTGGCGAGGATCGCCTGAGGAAGGATAATCTAAAGTAAGGCTGGTAATAATCATTCAAAAAAGGGGTGTTTTAAGTAACTCCAACACCCAATTTTCACGGTTCACACTCCTTGGCGTTTTCCTAGTATGCATGCAAAGTTTCAGGCTGCTAGGTTGTAATGGTTTTGGAGAATGGGGAGACATCTGACAGTGAGGGCGCGAGCAAAGGGATACGGTGCAGCCTGAAAAGCGAGCCATTTGGGTGAACCACACCTACATATACATATACTATATAATTATAATATAATATATGTATGAGAGAGATAAAGATACCATACAATCGCTGCATTATATTGAGGAATAGGCCAATCGGCGGAACCCTTGCCCGATTTTCATTTTCTTTAATTCTCATGAGCTATCGAATGCACACAAGAGTATGAAATGTGTGGTCTTGTCAGGCTGTGATGGTACAGGTCTGATGATGCCCCCCATAATAAAACTTCGGGTCACCTTTGCTTGGGAAATGGGGATACGCTGTCTATTCATCGAGTTACGCTGATCTTTCGAAGCGTCACGTGAGTCATGAATTAACTCCACGTACTGGGATAGCTGCTTGAGAGGCTGGATTGCAGACCAACAATGTAAGCCTAAAAGCTATGATCTAAATTAGCAGGGAATCTTTTGTTCCTGTTCAGGTATGCATTAGGATTCAAACTTACAGATGCGTGGAATCTTTCTTGGCATGGCGCTGAGAGCAGAGATGGCTGTGGATTTGAATAAATCGGCAGCTGGAGTCCGGTGTTCTTAGCCCTTCAATGAAGATACTTGAGTATATGCGCCTGAATACTAGCTCCTTGGCCAGCATTCCATAGCCTTGGAGTGCGAGTTAATGTTTCACTATGTGTGGAGCGACGTTCCGAGAAGACTCTGCCCATGCAGCGAATGCAAGGGTGGTGAGGGGGGGGGCGGACGAGGAAAAATGCGAGGTCATGGAATGGAATTGAAAGTTAGAAGTACGTAATTTGAAGACGGCTTCAAGGCTTTGGGAGTTAGGTCTCATACCTGCAGCCAACTTCTTCTTTTACAGACAGAGGAGGGTCTTTGCTACAGAATGCGGTTTAACCATGGAGAGCCAATAGGCGAGGGTCAAACTCTTACGAATGCGTACGCGGCTCGGCTCGCGACCAAATGGCTCGTCCATGAGGTCCTGCAAGAAAGTGGTTTGGCACTTCAGCAACAAGGATATCTTCATAGTGTTTAGTGAGAACAATTAACTGTTTATTTCAAATTAAAGCGAAACTCATCCGATCGTATGGATTTATTCCTTCCTGGAACGGAGCTCATACAACCTGAGTCTTGTGGTGTCTAGAAAAGTGGTTATGTATCAAGGATAGGCCTGGTAACCAATCCTTTATACTTCCCTACCATGTGTTCAAGACCGAGAGCCAGTGACTCTCACGTCGCGCGTCGTAGATCGTAGACGGCCGCGTGGTAGTTGCCTACTCTAGTTTACTGGCTGTATTCACCGTAATCGGTCTATATGTAACCCATCTAAATAAAAAAAAAAGTATAAATTACCTTTGCGTCTCGGTGAGCTGTATTTTAATTTCTCACCAGTGAAGTATGAAAGCAGGAAGAACGGAAGAAGCCCTCAGTTACAGATAACAGAGTAATTATAAGAGCATTAACGTAGGCTGCAGCGCCCGAAGCACGTTGACTCGAACGTGCAACGCCTACAGGAAGAGAACGCATTACATCGCGAGCCGTCGAGGATCGCGAGTACCATAGCACCGTCAAGCTGAGATGCAGTCGTCAACTGGATCAGCAATAGCGGTATCATACATGAGGCATCTATCCAACCGTCTGATACGGTGCAACGGTACAGGAGGCATAAGTCTAGGCGCGTGCTCTGGAAGATAGGAAAAGTCCCCATCCATGCAATACAGTCCATATGACAGTATCTCATGTCGCGAATGAATGTCTATTGAAAAATAGAACATAAGAACCGCGGTCCTTAAACGAAGACCAAATCTGATGCCCTTTTTATCAAAGAATGATGTTCAATTGTGGGTTCACACAATTGCGTTCGCCGAAGTAACAAACAAACTGGTGAATCATTGTGTACTCAATGTGGATGGTGGTTCCACAGTTAATGGCCGGAGGCTTTTATGCTCCACAGCCGAGAGGCATTAATGTTTTGTTTTGTTGGGTATCCGATCCAGAGTGGGTCACATCCGTGCCAATGTCAGGATCAAGTTGCTGCATGTGGGGCATAAAGGCGCTACAATGGGGGCAGTCATAGTGCGCTAATCATGTGGGGGATCAAGCGCTCAAAGTGAATAGGCGCTATATGTGTGGGGCAAGGCACAAGTGGCGGATCAAGTCAAAACTGGGCGTGCAAGGCGGCTATCATGGGGGGCGCATCAAGCGCGCTACATGTGGGGTCAAGGCGCTATCATGTGGGGGCATCAACTAGGTCAGCGCTATCACTGTGGGGGATCAAGCGCTATCATGGTGGGGCACAAAAGGCGCTTATCGAATTAGTGGGGTGTCACAGGCGCCTAAATCATGTGGGGGCATCA
>CM068961.1:35678853-35707502 GCA_035128595.1 Eptatretus atami
GCGAGGCTGATGTTCCCCTCCTTCAACATAGATACACAAGAAAATGTGAAATTTCCAAAACATTAAAACTTATCCTTTTTCAACTGTTTGAGATTTATATTGAGTGAACAAAAAATTTAGGAACGTAACAAAATTAACCAGCTTCATCGAGCGATATGATTTAATGATTCACTGCAGAGACCTCAACCCGTGTCCCCCAGAGGGACTGCTTATCCATAGCATCTGCCAGATCTGTGTCTATATTTTCGGAGGTTTCACGAGGTGCTCTACAAGGGAATAAAAGCAAATGTGGCAAAAAAACAGCCGTCTTTAAAAAATGTATAACGTTTTGCGCGACCTCGAAGCCGATGTACCACATGACGTGCACAGATAAGCAGGCAAAATGGGGATTTTCTGCAATGTTTATTTCACGAAGTGTGTGTGTGTGTGTGTGTGTGTGTGTGTGTGTGTGTGTGTGTGTGTGTATGCATGTTTCTGTGCATTTTCAGGGATGAACCGTGCCAGTCTAAAGTGTACGATCAGCATAATTCTCTTTTGCTAACCCCACCGATCCACCCTCACCTTCCTTTTTTTCTTTTTCCTCCTCCCACCCTTCTGTCACTTTGTCCCCTCCTCGCTTCCCCCTCATAAAATACAGCACTTCTCTTCCCACTCCTCTGTCTCTCCCTCTCCCTTTCATGCACCCTTCCCTCCACAGTGAATATCAACGTTTAGTGAGGTGTCACTCTCCCCACCTCCCCCCTAGCTCCCCCTTCTCATTTCTCTGCTTCCCCTCCACCCTTACCTCAGCCAACTCTCTCCCTCTCTCTCTCCTTCCCTGTTCTGCCCTCTCCCCCTTTATTTCCCCATCAGCGAAGCTGCCGGATTGTATTTGCTGGTATAACCATAGATGTCAATGTGCGTGTGTGTGTGTGTGTGTGTGTGTGTGTGTGTTTGTTGGGTGTGTGTGTGTGTTGTGTTTCTCCTCCATAACTCCAAAACCATAAAACCTAGCAGCCTGAAACTTTGCATGCATACTAAGAAAACGCCAAGGAAGTGCATGACTGAAAATTGGTATTTGGGTTAATTAAAAACACCCTTTAGAAGACAATTAACGCCTTATTTAATTATATCCTTCATCAGGAGACCCTCAGCCATGAGCCATATGACCCTCCCTGTGTCATAAGGCGTTGCCTGGTAACCTCCTGGGTCTGAAGCCGCCATGTTTTTTGGCCTGCTCAACCATGCCTTGATTTGGACATGCCGCAATGATTTCTTAACAATAAAGTTTTTTTTCTTTCTTCACTTTCCTCACTCATATATCGAATGCCTGTTCATCACAGCTAAGAATCTCTGGGTACACCCCGGTGACGGCAGGTTCGTGGCTTTATTTCATTTTCGCACATGCCATAACCTCGAGGATCTCTTAAACTAAGAGAATTACAAAATTAAAATCAGAATCAAACTTACAAGCAGTTCAGACTCCTAAAAAAGTGTTAATTTTGTCCAATTCGGACATTTTGACATTTTGGGCATCTCCAGGAGGTGTTATGTTTTGTGAAGCGCATGCCAAGTGAGCCGTTCCTCATCAACCGTTTCGTTGGAGTGCTTAAGCCACTTGGCAAGTGCTCTACAATATTATAACTGTCATTGAAACTGTCGTCCATCAACTTGAATAAAGTTCAGGGTCACTCTCATGTGTTCTTCGCCACGTGTACTTGTTCTGCACTGCAACAGGCGGTGGCTGGCTCGCTGAAAATATGAAATTTTTTATTTTCCACGATATTTCCCCTTTTTTACGATCTTCCATTATTATACGACCTGTCACTTCAGTATAGAAAAATACTAATAAAAATTAAACGTTTCGTTTTTAAAAGTTCTTCAACCGTTTTGCTTGGTTGAAGCCGCTTGGCATGCATTAAGTTTCAATGGCGATACCATGGTTCTATACTGGAGGTAGGAAGGCAAATATGTTATTTGATTACAATGAAAAAAATGTTTTTAAGTTATAAAATCATGAATCGCCATATCATGGCAGGAAAAGCTGAGAGGTACGCATGCTCACCCTGTGTAGCCCTGGATTTGCATCCTGACCCAGCTATAAACTGTCATCCGCGGTGTCACAGGCAATGTGATTCATCATTGGTGTGTGCTGTCTCTTGATGGCCGATAAACTGGGCATCACATCTGCTGGAATCCCTCAGCACTCTCCCTCCCTCAACCCTTTTTTTCATCCTCCCCTCTCCCCACCCCTCTCCCTCTTTCCAACCTCGACTTCTCCCTCTCTCTCTCTCTGACGCCTGTCCTCTCCCCCCCCCCCACTTTTTCTTCCCACCCTCTATCTCTTTCCCACCCCTCTTCCTGATCCCCAACCTTCCCTCACTATTGAGGAGACTAGCATGTAATGAATCAGATTCGGAGTGAGCTGACTGTGGGGTGCAAAGATCACTGCATGTAACGAGCATGCATGCAGGTAGACCTTTGCCAGGAAGATAGCGTGAGTTTTAATGCTCACACCCCCAGGTCTCACAATATCCGGTGTGTGTGTAGTATACGTTCACATGCAAGTTGCTGTTGTTGCCTGCTATCTCCACATGTGGTGGGTGGGTTTCATGAGGTTGAAACAGAGGCTACCAGGTCTGTGTGTGTGTGTGTGGTTGTGTGTGTGTGTGTGTGTGTGTGTGTGTGTGTGTGTGTGTTTGCGTGCGTGCGTGCGTCGTTGATTGGTCTCTACATATGTGGGTTCAAATATGGAATGGAGTCTTCCCATGGCAGGCTCAAAGTAGCCATCTTTATTTCGGTAAGGCGCCTTGATTCACGGACCAAGATGTGAAGTTTTCTGTTCTCAAAGTTTTGTGTCGAGGGCTCTCTTCAGGATCGTGACTGACCCGGACAGCTTCCAACTGTAGCTCGGTTTGTGGTAATATTCACAGGGATGGCTTTTAATATCTTTTGTGGTTCTTTGTCATCATTCCTGTAGTTCCAGCTATCACTGGTATCAACTTTGACATTCTTCAGCTTCCAGGATTCTTTTCACTTCATTCTTGAGGTCTTGTATTTGGTTCATTTTCTTGATCTTCTGCATTGTTTAGTCCAAAAATCACTGGTATTAACACCTCAATTAGCATGCCTTCTTCCTCTTTTTTGTACCTAAGTATGATATCTGGTCGCGAATCCTTTGTTTTTGATGTTCACCTCGATGGGATCATGAGGTCATATGTGAGCGTACTTTCCATGTTTTCAGTGATTGCTTTTTTGTCAATGTTCCACAAATTCTCTGGAACTAGGACATCAAAGTTTTTGCAGATGTGCCAGTGATTACTGTACAAACTCTGTGTTATTGTGTGTGCAGCTGTTCTGACATGAGTTTCTTTTTTTTTGAGTTCGGTCATTAAGCATCACTTATCAATTGCTTTGCGAACCCCACCTCTACCCCCTCACCTTTCTATCTTTTTCCCCCTCCTCCCCCCTCTCTCAACCCCCTCTTCACATCCTTCCCTCCTGCTGTGTATAGCACCATTTGGTGGGTGTCACTCTCCCTCCCTCCGCCCTCCACACCTTCCTCACTCCTTTCCCTTCCTAGATTCCTCTCCTCTCCCTCCGTCCTCTCCTTTCCGTCCTCTCCTCTCCCTCCGTCCTTTCATCTCCCCACCGTCCTCTTCTCTCCTCTCCCCTCCTTTCCTCCATCCTCCCCCTCCCTCTGTCCTCTCCTCCCCTCCCTCCCCTCTCTCCCCTTGCTCCCTCCCTTCTCTCCCTTCCTCCCTCCTCTCTCTCCCCTTGCTCCTCCTCTCTCTCCCCTACCTCCCTCCTCACCTCTAACATCCCTATCAGCGAAGCAAGAGGTTGTATTTTACAATATATATATATATATATATATATATATAATATAACTACATATATACATACATATATACATATATATACATACTATATACATATATACAACATATACAGTGCCTGTAGAAAGTCTACACCCCCCCCCCCACCTTTAAATATTGCCACCTTTTGTTGCTTAAAAGCCTGAATTAAATTTGCTTTAAATCAGACTTTTTGGGCTTTATTTACACGTACCCCACAACTTCCATGTGAAAAACAAATTCTCACAAATTTCAAAAAATTAATGATAAATACAAAACTAGAATACTTGGTTGGATAAGTGTCCACCCCCCTAAGTTAATACTTGGTCGATGCACCTTTGACAGCAATACACCTGTGAGTCTATTGGGTAGGTCTCTACCAACTTTGCACACCTTGATGGGCAATATTTGCCATTCTTCTTGTACTAAGCTGTTCAAGCTCAGTCAAGTTGCATGGGATCATTATGGACAGCTCAATCTCAAGTCATGCACAGATAAGTGTCCACCCCCTATAATAGCAATTGTAATACCTCACGGGGTCGATCACTTATCCAACCAAGATATTCTAGTTTTGTATTTTTAATTAATTTTGAAATTTATAGAATTTGTTTTCACTTGGTAGTTGTGTGTTACGATGTGTAAATAAAGGTGGAAAAGTCTGATTTAAAGCAATTCAATTCTTGGCGAAAAGGCATCAAAGATGAAAATTTTGATGTGACACTACATTTCTATTCTATGTCGACATTCTATAGACACTACATGTATATGTGTATATTATATATATATATCCATATATATAATATATATATATATAATATATATATATTTAATAATAAAACAGGAACAAATTCCTGCATGGGGCTAGTGTGAAAATTTTTATGACTCAACACAGGACTCTAACCCAAGGACCTCATTGCTTACGTGGTGACAGCCCACTGAGCTATTGAGTCTTGGGATATCCTCAGAAATTTCTCACACAGGCACTGCAATGGCTGCCTTTTTTATTATTTGTATACAGGCTGTGGCTGCTCTGGCATAATTTTTCTGGGGGCATAGCTGTGCCACTGATGCAGTGCCCCTGCTACCAGCAAGCTGGTATTCATTTTGCTGACCTCAGAAGGAGGACAGGCGAGTCAACCCGCCTGGTGTTTAATTCAACGTATAAACAGGGCCTTAAACTCAAGACCCTAAGGTCTTAAGCCAGTCACTTTACCCCGTTAAGCCAACACCAAGCTTGCCAACGTCTTATGTGCCTGGCTAGGCAGACCCTGTGTGTGTGTGTGTGTGTGTGTGTGTGTGTGTGTGTGTGTGTGTGTGTGTGTGTTGTGTGTTGTGTAGGTTGCATTCGAGATAAACCTCAAAAGAAATTTAATATACAGGAATAGATTTCTGTGTGGGGCTAGTGTGAAAAATTCCGACTCACGCAGACTCGAACCCAAGCGACTCATCACTTCGCGGCAACAGCCCACTGAGTGATTGAGTTCTTTGGTATATCATCAGAAAAATAGTGCCCTCTGTAGTGTGTGTGCTAAAATTTGTGGTGTCCAAAAGTAAAGTATCACTTTGTGGAAAATATGACCACTTTAAATTGGCCACGAAGTTGGACCAAGATGGGCACGAGACCACCCGTTCACTCCACATCCCAGATGAAGGCGGGAGTGCTGATGCTGGTGTAAGTCAATGGCATTCCTGTCTCTCCCAAGGAGACAGGCTGTAGTGAACAACGATAACCTTATTCCAATAAGAAAATAAAGCATGTCCACCTAATTGTATGATGACATGAGGTCCCTCCTCACCCACAGGTAAAACAAAGGGCTTGCAACTATTCCTCGACAGCACTCTAGTGCCGGAACTGAAGATTCGTGCCTTCAGCATCCTCATGGAGACCCGGCCTGGTTTCGTGACTTTGGCACTCGTGGCAGAGAAACTTGAAGTCGGAGAAGAAACCTGCAGGTGGGCGAGGTTCACGACCTCCTACATCCATGCTGTGCGCCGCAGTTCTGTACCGAGCTGCGTAAGCATGTAAGGGTGAACATGCATACTTTTCTTCAATACAGATGATTTACGTGATGAATCGCTTTTGGAAGAATTTATTCATTTTCACATTAATTTACAATTTCCTTGAAAACTCCTGACAGGTCCATGGCGTGTAACATTATTGCAAGACCTGTTGGCTCCAGGTTCGACAAGCTCGGAGCTCGTTACAGCAAAGTCTCCACGCGCATCTTCAAAGGTCTCACCACCACGAATGGCTTTCTCATTTCACCATTATGTTTGTATTGTGAAGAATTCCAAGACTTATCACATATTTTGTCTCCTAACCACTTCTTTGTCTTCCTAACCACTTCTTTGTCTTACTAACCACTTCTTTGTTTACTAACCAACTTCTTTGTCTCACTAACCACTTATTTGTCTTACTAACCACTTCTTTGTCTTTACTAACCACTTTTTGTTTCTTTCTTCATCCAGTGAATATTTTGATTTTTTTTTTGTTGTCTTAAATTGCACCAGCTTGGTACGAATGCTCGTTTGTGAGAAATAGAAGTGGCCATAAAGTTTAGCTATAATGAAAAAAAAAAAATCTTAAACAAAGTTTAGAAATTAAAAGAATTCCTGTGAAAATTCCATTGGGAAGAGAGAACTGGGCATAAGAGAACAAACTCTGTTTGAACAAGTAACCATCTGGCTATCTATACTCCACCGATTAAACTGAACATTGTAACCATCTGGCTATCTATACTCCACGATTAACTGACATGTACCATCTGGCTACTATACTCCACCGAATAACTGAACATGTAACCATCTGGCTACCTATACTCCACGATTAATACTGACATTGCTACCTATACTCCCACCGATTACTAAACTGTAACATCTGGCTACTATACTCCACCGATTACTGAACATGTAAACTCTGCTATCTATACTCCACCGATTAATGAACATGTAACCATCTGGCTACTTAATACTCCACCGATTAACTGAACATGTAACCATCTGGCTCAACCTGATTATCTCGTACCATCTAAGATACTGAACATGTAACCATCTGGTTTCTATACGCCTACCGGATTAACTGAACATGTAACGATCTGGCTATCTATACTCCAGCCGATTCAACTGACAATGTAACTCTCTGGCTATTAATACTCGCACCGATTAAACTGAACATTGTAACCCATCTGGCTAGCCAGTACGCCACTCCAACGCAGATTTAATGAGACATGTAAACCATCGGCATCGTGAGCTCACTACTGACTACCATCCTAACGTATAAGCTGATAATGACATGTAAACCATTGGCTCTGGGCTCACCATAACTATGACATAAACTGGCTACTGGACCATATTAACTGAACATGTAACGCATCGGCTACCTATAATCCACGATTAACTGAAGGTGCAAGTAGCCATCTTGCTACCTAATACCCACCGAATTACTAAACAGAACCATCTGTACTATACTCCGATTACCTGATATGTGCTCGGGCTACCCTAACTCATTAACAAAGCAGTAAACTGCAATTAACCCGTACTGATACTGTACCTCGGTATTTTACCACTGATTAACTGAACTTATGTAACGCATCTGGCATCTATAGTCCACGATTAAAAACATGTAACCATCTGGCTATCTATAGCTTCAACCGATTAACTGAACATGTAACCATCTGGGGCTATACTATACTCACACGCGATTAAACGAAGCATGTAACCATCTGGTACCTATTATCCACTGCGATTAACTGAGCATGTACCATCTGGCTACCTTATACTCAGCCGATTACTGAAGCAATGTAACCATGCTGCTAACCTATACTTCCACCGATTAACTAAATGTAACCATCTGGCTAACCTATCACTCCACGATACTAGAACATGTAGACCATCTGGCTATCTATTACCCGACGATTAAATGAAGGGCATGTAAGCTATCATGGGCTACCTATACTCCCAACGATTAGCTGAACATGTAACGCATGCTTGGCTACGCTATTACTCCACCGATATAACTGAATATGTAACGCATCTGGCTACCTAACTCCTACGATTACTGAACATGTAAACCATCTGGCTACACTATACTCCCGATTAAAGCTGAACATGTAACCATCTGGCTACCTAACTCCAGCCGATTAACTAAACATGTAACCACTGCGCTCTACTTACCTCCACATTAAACTGAACATGTAACCTGGCATCTAACCACCGATAAACGTACCTTATCTGACTCCACCGTTAACTGAACATGTAAACCATCTGTGGCTTCGTATATCCACGCGATTAACTGAAGCATGTAAGCCATTGCGCTATCCGTACTCCACCGATTAAACTGAACATGTAACCATGCTGGGCTCCTTTACTCCACATCGCGATTAAACTGAAACTATGTAACCCTCTGGCACCTATACCCATCGATTAATGAACATGTACCACTGGCGACCTATACTCCACCGATTAACTGAACAAGACCATGCTGGGCTACTCTATACTCGCATCCAATTAACGAAAGCATGGTAACCATCTGGAACCTTATCTATATCGGCACCAGATTACATAAGCTATGTAAACCATGCTGGCTACCTATATCCACCGATTAACTGAACATTCGTAACCATCTGGCTAACTATATGCCAGCGATTAACATGAACATGTAACCATGGCTGGCTTACCTTACTGCCACCGATTAACTAGAACATGTAGCGCATCTGCTATGCTTTACTTCCACGCGATTAACTGAAACATGTAACGCTCTCCCGTTACTGGCATGTACCCCCTCTGACTACTCGCAGCCGATTAACTGAACAACTCTGCCATATACGCAGATAGATATGTACTGGCTAGCGTCTAAAGCTCCACCATTAACGAAACATGTAAACCATGCTGGATACCGCTATATTCCACGAAATAGACAGAACATCGCTACTAACCCACCATTAATCTGAAGCCTTCAGCCTATACTGCCACCATGATTAACTGAACAGTAACGCATCCTGGCTATCGCGCAGCTAAGCCACTCCTAGAACACTAAAGAAAATTCTGGATTACCTAATACTACGATTAACGAACATGTAGCATCTGCTACTGCTATCTGCACCGATTAACTGACATGTAACCGCTACTATCCGAATGACTGTAGCATCTCACCTATACTCCACCTGATTAAACTAAAACATTAACCATACTGGCTATCTATAACTCCACGATTAACTGACATGTAACCATCTGGCTATCCTATACTCCACTGATTAAACTGAACATGTAACCATCTGGCTACCTATACTCCACCGATTACTAGAACATTGTAACCATCTGGCACCTATACTCGCAACCGATTAAGCTGAACATAGTAACCTATCTGGCACCTTAAACTCCATCGATTAACTGAACATGTAACCATCTGGCCTACTCTATACTCACAGACGGATTAACGAACATGTAACCACATGCTACGGCTATACTCCATTACGATAACCAGCGGTGCTTTATACCACGATTAAACAGAACATGCTAACCCATCTGGCATACCTCTATATTCGCAGGCCAGATTACTAAACATGTAACCCATGCTGGCTACCTTATATTCGGCACTCGATTAACTGAACATGTAGCCATCTGGCTACCTTATACTCCACCGATTAACTAACATGTAAGCCATCTGGGCTATCCTATATGCACGATTAACTGAACATTAACCATCTGGCTTAAGCTTATAACTCGCAGCCGATTAACTGAACATGTAACATGCTACTTACCACCGTTGATGTAGCATCTCACTATACTCCACCGATTAACTGAACATGTAACCATCTGGCTATTACTCACTACTGAACATGTAACCACGGATTAACTCGAACGCATGTAACTAGACATGTGGCCACCTTACCTATCACCCAACTATTCACTATACATGTAACCATGCTGGCTATCTGACTCCACCGATTAACTGACATGTAACGCATCTGGCTCCTATACTCCCACCAGTTAACTGAACATGCTAACCATGCTGGCTACGCTCGCACTCGCACCGAATTAAGCTGAAGGCATGTACCAATGGCTGCTTCTATGAGCTCCACTGATTTAACTAACATCGTAACCTGGCTGGCTACCGGCTCCACTCCACCAATTAACTGAACATAGTAACCATCTGGCTATCTGCGTGCCACTCAGCCAATTAACTTAAGCATGTAACCATCTGGCTACTGCCTATGAACTACCAGCGCGATCCCTAATTCTGAGCATGTAACATTCTCATCTGGCCCAGTAACTGACATGTACTCGACCTCCTACCTGATTAAATACATTACATGCTACTAACTAGCAGTTAACGCATAAATCTGGCTATCTGACTCCACTGATAATGCTGAACGTGTAACCAATGCTGGCTACTCCACTGCCAACCAATTAATGAGCATTGTAACCATGGCTATCTGGACGTCCGACTGATTAACTGAACATGTAACCCATGCTGGCTACCTATACTCCACCAGATTAACGTGAACATGTATACCATTCTGGCTATTCTATACCCACTGAATTGAATTAACATCGTTAACCATCTGGCTATCTGGACTCCACTGAATAAATGAACATGTAACCATCTGGCTATCTGGACTCCACGATTAACTGAACATGTATACCATTCTGGCTATCTGGACTCCACTATTAAGCTGGAAACATGTAACCATCTGGGCCACCGTAACACTCCACGCAATTAACTGAAGCATTAACCATCTGGCTACCTTATCCACGCTGACGATAGCTGAACATTAACGCATCTGGCTACCCTAATACTCCACTATTAATTGAACGATGTAAAGCCATCTGGCTTACCTATACTCCACCGTATTAAGCTGAACTAGTGTAACCTGTGGTCCTACCTATTACTACCACTGATAACTGAACATGTAAGCGCATCTGCTACTAGTACTCCATCCCGGATTAACTGAACATGTAACCATCTGGCTACCTATACTCCAACCGGATTAACTGAACATTAATCCATCTGGCTAACCCTTACCGATAAACCAAGGCATGATTAATTGAACCAGTTGGCTATATACCCTTTATGAACATGACCTGGCTACCCTATACTCCTACTGATTAATTTGAACATGTAAACGGCATCTGGCTATCACATGTCCACCAATCAACTATATAAAAAGGTAACCATCTGCGCATCTACATGCGAGAACAGAAAAGCTGAATGCAGGTGTGATGTGCTAAAGCCTGTTTGTATTCAACTCTGGAGAGGCAGTTCATCGCCGAAGGGTATGCGTGGCCAAAAAGTGCGTGGCTTTGCAGGCGTGTTTGGCTGCTGACATAGTGGAGGTAATGTTTTTGCTCTTAACCTTATGGAACTAGAATACAGCTGTCAAAGCTGTTGTATTTGAGGTGGGTATTGTTTGTTAAATATTGGTTTGAACTGCAATAGCGTCAGACTTGCTGCTGAAATTAGATATTCCTGTCGATTTCTCGGAAAGTAAATCCGCTTAGCAAAAATTGCATTTCCCGAATCTGTCGCGCTTGAGTTCCTCCCTAAAGGTTCCAAGGTCTGCTGCCTCACTGTACTTCCGTCTCTCAGTATTTGCCTTGCTTAAAGTAAATAGGTATATCAACTTAGTTATAAGACTCATTATTTCTTTAAATTATCAGATTTCACATCAGATTTCGACACTAATTTAGTCCGGATGATGGCCGATCCTCAAAACCAAAATAATATTTCGATGATATACTATAATTCGTCCTTGAGAGCAGATCGTGGAAAATCGTCTCATATAATGCATGAAATCGCTCCAATCTCCTAATTTGAAAACTATAGTACTTAAAAAAGCGATGTATACAACGATTCGTAACTATGATGAACAGGCACTCGCTATGAGTGAGGAAAGTGGTAAAAAAAACTTCATCGTTGCGCCTGTTCCAAGTCAAGGAATGTTTGAGCAGGCCAAAAAAAAACATGGCGGCTTCAGACCCCGGCGAGGTGGCTGAGGATCGCCTGATGAAGGATATAATTAAATAAGGCTGGTAATTATCTTCAAAAAGGGGTGTTTTAATTAACCCAAACACCCAATTTTCACTGTTGACTTCTTGCGGTTTTTCTTAGTATGCATGCAATTTCAGGCTGCTAGGTTTTATGGTTTTGGAGATAATGGAGGACACATCTGACGAGGGCCACAAGGGATCGTGCAGCCTGGAAAGCAGCCATTTGGTGAACCACAGCTACATATACTATATACATATATATATATATATAATTTATATATTGTATGAGGAGATAAAGTACATACACATCAGCTGCATTATATTGAGATAAATCGCGGAGACTTGCCTCCATTTTTTTTTATTCTATGAGCTATACGATACAAAAGTATGACTTGTGTGGTCTTGTCAGGCTGTGATGGTACAGTGATCCTGATGATGCCCCCACCATAAGTAAAACCTTTCGGTCCTTTTGCTTGGGAAATGGGATAGCTGTCTATTCATCGAGTTTACGCTGATGTCTTTCGGAACGTCACATGAGTCATGAATATAACTCCACTCTGGGATACTGCTTTGAGGCTGGATTGCAGTCCAAAAATGTAAGCCTAAAGCTATGATCTAATTTAGCAGGGAATCTTTTGTTCTGTTTTCAGGTATCGCATTAGGAGTTCAAACTTACAGATGCTGGATCTTTCTTGGCAATGGCGCTGAGAGCAGAGATGGCTGTGATTTGAATAATCTGCAGGCTGGAGTCCGTGTTCTTGCCCTTCAATGGAAGATACTTGAGTATGCGCCTGATACTGCTCGGTTGGCCAGCATTCCCAATAGCCTTGAGTGCGAGTATTGTTTCACTATGGTGTGGGAGCGACTTTCGAGAAGACTCTGCCAGCAGCGAATGCAAGGGCTGGTGAGGGGGGGGGGGGGCGGGGGGGGGGGGGGGGGGGGGGCAGAAAGGGAAAAATCGAGGTCATGGATGACATTGAAAGTTAGATGTAGCGTATTAGAAGGAATTCGGGCTTCAAATGGCTTTGGAGTTGGTCTCACCTGCAGCACTTCTTCTTTACAGACGGGGGTCTTTGCACAGAAGCGGTTTACCATGGAGCCATAGGCGAGGGTCACACTCTTACGAATGCTCGGGCTGGCTCGGACAAATGGACTGTCCATGAGGGTCTGCAAGAAAGTGAGTTTGGCATTCGCAACAAGGATATCCAATTTAGTACAATTAACTGTTTAATTTTCAAAATAAGAAACTCATCCGATCTGTATTGATTTTATTTCCTTCTGGAAGCTCAACAATCACTGAGTCTTGTGGGTCTATGAAAGTGGTTATGTATCAGGATAGGCTTTGGTAACCAATCTATAGTTCCCTACCATGTGTTACCCCATTTGCCCTACTGTCTATGCGTACGTACATTTGGTGTATCGGTCCATGGGTAACCCATCTAAATAGAAAAAAAAGTATAAAAATTACCTTTGCGTCTCGGATGGCTGTTATGTTCACTTTCACCAGGTGAAGTATTGAAAGCAGAACGGAAGAAGCCTCAGATTCTGTAAGGTAATTTGATGTTACCGCTTGCACGACAAAGGACAACGCCTCGGATGTGGCCATCGCAGGTACGGCATCTAATACCCAACGTCTGCATACGGTGCACGCATGGGAGCAAAGGTATACACATGGCAGTCACGTGGCACACAAGGTTGAGCTCTCAGTATTCTGCCATGTCCATGCAGACATTGAATAGGTCTATGAAATGAACATATCTCGCGTTCCTTCGAAAAGACAAATGCTGATGCCTTGTTTTATCAAAGAAATGATGTTTCATTGTTGAGGTTACCATTGCTCGCCGAAGTAAACACAAAACTGGTGAATCATTGTGTACATAATGTGATGGTGGTTCACAGTTAATGCGGAGCTTTTATGCCTCCACAGCCGAAGGCATTATGTTTTTGTTTTTTGGGTTATCCATCCAGATGTGGGTCCATCCGTGCCATGTCAGGAATCAATGGGGCCTACCATGTTGGACATCAAGGTGCTGCCATGTGGGGCATAAAGGCGCTACCATGTCATGTGTCAAGGCACTACCATGTGGGCATCCAGGATGGCTTCATGTGGGCATCAAGGTGCTATCATGTGGGGCATCAAGTGCTATCATGTGGGCGTCAAGGCGCTATCATGTGGGCGTCAAGCGCTATCATTGTGGGGCATCAAGGCGCTATCATGTGGGGGCATCAAGATGCTATCATGTGGGGCGTCAAGGCGCTATCATGTGGGGCATCAAGGCGCTATCATGTGGGGCATCAAGATGCTATCATGTGGGGCGTCAAGGCGCTATCATGTGGGGCATCAAGGCGCTATCATGTGGGGCGTCAAGGCGCTATCATGTGGGCGCATCAAGGTGCTATCATGTGGGGCATCAAGATGCTATCATGTGGGGCGTCAAGGCGCTATCATGTGGGGCATCAAGGCGCTATCATGTGGCGGCGTCAAGGCGCTATCATGTGGGGCGTCAAGGCGCTACAATGTGGGGCATCAAAGCGCTACATGTGGGGCGTCAAGGCGCTATCATGTGGGCGTCAAGGTGCTATCATGTGGGGCGTCAAGGCGCTATCATGTGGGGCGTCAAGGCGCTATCATGTGGGGCATCAAGGCGCTACAATGTGGGGGTCAAGGCGCTATCATGTGGGGCATCAAGGGCATCATGTGGGCATCAGGGCTACCATGTCAGTGTCAAGGCCTACCATGTGGGGCATAAAGGCGCTATCATGTGTGGGCGTCAAGGCGCTATCATGTGGGGGCATCAAGGGCTACCATGTGGGCATCAAGGCGCTATCATGTGGGGCGTCAAGGCGCTATCATGTGGGGGCACAAGGCCTATCATGTGGGCGTCAAGGCGCTATCATGATGGGGCGTCAAGGCACTATCATTTGGGGCGTCAAGGCGCTATCATGTGGGGCGTCAAGGCACTTCATGTTCGGGCGTCAAGGCATTATGCACTACCATATCGGGTGTCAAGGCACTACCATGTCAGGCCATGCACTACCATGTCAAATATAAAAGTGCTTCCATGTCAGGCATCAAGGCAGTACCATGTCGTGTATAAAGGCATTACCATGTTGGGCATCGAGGCGCCACCATGTTGATGGTACGATGGAAATACTGTAACTTGAGAAATACATGAAATGTCATCAACAGTCCTTTAGCCTATGATTTCTTACTATAATAGTACACATCAACCTTGAACAACCCTGATCTATCATGTATTCAAGTTTTCCGGTTTAGTGTTCTCATTGGAACCCTTGGTTCAGGATTCTGGAGTTCTGTTCATGTCCCACATACAGTACATAATTACATTCCTTGGACAAGAAGCAAACTGCTCACCGGTAGTCTTTCTGTGAATGGATTTTACGCCAGAGGCTATCGAGCTGCTTGGAGTCCATGTGTCGCATCATCATGGCGAGTTCCAAGAACTTTGCAGGAGCATCGTAATGCACTTCCATCTGATTATTCTCCACCAGATGCCTCAATGTGTCTTCCATCTATCCGTGAGATTCACACAGAAACAGTTATCTCCATTATCCGGTGCCACCATCTTCTTCCGCTGTTTAGCAGTTTGATTTTTACTTCAAACCGGCCACCATTCAAACCTCCATATATCCGAGCGGCTGGATTTTCCTCCAGGGAGTCCAGGCTGGAAGAGCCAAAAGTCCAAGGAGCTCAGGGTTCAAAGGGTTAAAGAAAACCCTTTTAATGGCAACTTATACTTACTTAAAGTTCCTACATAATCCCATAAAAACATCCCACAAGTCCAAAGAAACTACTTCTCCTAAGATTATAATGAAAGTTGTATGAACGTTTTTGTGAGTGTCACGTAAGGTTCTTCAGACATTTTGTAAGTGTCCTCTTCTGGAGGTTTTGTTTCATTAACCCAATCAAGAAATGTTTTTGAGAATTTCAGGACAGATCATTTTCACCGGTCATCCTGTGTATGGGTACGTGACCACGAGTTGGCATTTCTTACCTGGCTTGCCCTGTCTTTTTCAACAATGGGCGCAACGGGAGTCAACCGCATGACGGCGTCAGTTGGAAAGCGGAAGTCCAGGCCACCACGTTTCTTCTGGGATGCCGATCGGACATCTTGAGATGCCCTTTCCGAACTGATCAGGGTTAGCTTCTGTCTGCAAAAGTGACACAAAAGCACCGCGTGAGGTTTGCCAAATTCGACACGGAACGAATGTCCTCGTATTCTTTCCAGGAATGTCCTTGTTAAGACCACGGCCTGACCCACATCGTCCATACCTGCCCTGAGTGACAATCGAACCCTCTGTCTCAAAAAAAGGTGAAAATTGATGAATCTCATCTGCCTCGACGTCCTGGATCACCTGTGGCTCGGAATCCGTGAGGGTGTAGGTGTATATAGCAGTGCTGCGCAGATGCTCTGTACCCTGCAATGTATAAAAGAGAAATGTTGACAATATGAAATGGTTCACAGCCAACTGAGAATGGATGAGACAGATGGCCACCAATATGATGTCGTCGTGATATAAGTGGCTCGGCTGGAAATTAAGGTTTTAATTTAACAACAAAGAGCGAGGCTTGTCGAAGAGTACATTTCACTTTCACACTGAACTACATTTTATGTGGCTGTTGATGATTTCACTACTTTTTAGATCCTCGTGGAGGATCTCGAAGTCTGACTCACGTTGTTGTTCTTCATCTTCTTCTTGTGGACTTTTTTGTTTCACAGCCTACAGTTTTCATCGAAACTTCCTGAAACTTGGCATATATATGTAAAAATACCCCGCGCAGACAGTAACCATCTCCGATTTTGAAAATTCCTCCTAGAAAAAAAAGTTATGACGTCAAAATATCTCCGCTAATGGAAATCGCCTAAAAAATTATCTCCGAAACTAGGAAAACTTTTTGAATTCTGTTTGCGGGAATCGAACAGGGCATTAGCAGAGATGAATTACCGCACATATGATACATCACTATGACGTCATATCAATTTTTATGACATCATTCCTATTTTTTGACATTTTTTGTTTCACAACATTTTTTTGTTTGTTTTTGTGGGGGTAGAAAAGATTTTGGATAGCAATGGGGAATGACATGAGATAGCAGTGCACCGACAGTTTTTGAAGCCCCGGAAGAGTTACTTCGGATTACTATTAGTCTCCCCTGTTTCCGAAGGGATGAGAAAGATAGTATTGTAATTGCGGTGTGTGCGTGTGACTGTCTCGCCTCTCAGCTGTCTAGTCTGGGTTTGAATCCCGACCCAGCTATAAACTGTCATCCCGGTGTTTCACAGGCAGGTTGATTCATCGGTGTGTGTGTCGTCTCTCGGATGGACGTTAAACTGGGCGTCCCATCTGCCAACATTAATTAGTGGATGTTAAATATCCCACGGTGTCCTTTGTAAAGAGTAGGTGAGCTATCGCTGGCACAATGACCAAATTACAAAATTCCTCACCTAACTTGTCGTTTCCACTGTCTCAAGGGAAAGAAGTGCAAAAGGGTCAACTCCCAAGGACCACCCCCTTAGCTGGGCATGCAGATTACTAGTAGTGGAAGTGGTAGTGCGCGTGAATGAGTCCATCCTCGCTGGTTCTCAGATCTACTCTCATATATATATATACCACGGCGAAGCTCTGAATTGTTAAATGCTCAGTGTTATTGCTACTGTAACAATGTCGTGACATAACTCTAGAATCGAGATGATGTATTACCATTCTGCATCCTGGACAGGTTTCAGTATAAGCAGCTCCCGTGGTCGTGTAGATCTTTTGTTGGCAATTACCGAGGTCACGTGTCTTACTGACGACCGTCTTCTTGCTCGTACCTTGCTCTTGCACCACGTAGGACGTATGGCATACTCCTCCCAAGCCATCCTGCCACAGGTGCAACACAACTGTAGTTGTTTTGGGTTTTTTTTACACATCATCTTTTAACAGAATAATTCCATTTTCTACATTATTCTTTTCCAAAAACAAATTGCGAAGCGAATTGCTTCCATCTGATGGATTCTTGCTGAACTCCAACAAGGGTGATGTTGAACAATAGCCAACTGTTGTACTTTTGATACACAACATACACCTAGCTCTCACCTTGAGTGGTTCCAAAAAACCACAAAAACATGAGGTTCATAAAAAGTTATTTTCTGGGATTCTTGAACATCTGGCTATACCTTTTCTGAAAATTAAATAAAAACTCAAAAAAAATAAAATAAATGATGTGATTACTTACTTCTTGGCCTTTCGGTAGTGGTTTGTCTTTTTTGTAAGAGAAATTGAAGAAGTTGATGATGGCTCTGATTATATTGAGAGCTTCTTCTGACACATCCGAAGGTGCGAATACCGCAGTGACGAGTGATGATTCATCAAACTTGAACTTTACAGGCACCTGGATCTCCCTGATGAGTGGCTCAGCAGAAGGTGAGATGGGACTGAACTCGCCCCCAGGCCACCTGTCCAGGTATTGCAGCACTTCAGGCTGGTGGACCTGTTTGTGGAAAAAGACTGTGAGTGGAGGGTGTGGGTGGGGAGGTCTGCCATCGGCATTGATTTGAAGTACAAAATGGAACCTGACTTTTACATGTCATGCATGGTTGTACAAATTCATTTCTGTCAAGTGCGTCATTACCGTGATGAGTGCCTCCCTGTGATCCAGTCCGATGACCTCCACCTTGGCGTGAATCTTCACACCGGCACGGTTGAAGCCGGCATTTGGCACACCACTCATCAGTGTGGCTTCGTAATCATACAGGTAAGCTTTCCCTCTTTGTATATGCGCATCTGTAGGTTGAGGAAGGGACATAAGCTTGGTTTTAAGATGTCGAGTGAAAACAGGTTTCATTCGTGCAAGACCAAATTGAAAGGTCGATCCAAGTAACCATTTTCATCAACTTATGGTCAGCACTTGTCGAAGAACGTTGAGCATCGCAGTTACATCTTGGAGAGGTCGCTACATCAAATAGAGCTGAAAATTGTACCTTATTCATTAAAGGAAAGGCAAGACTTTAGTGGATGGAGGGGAATTGTAGAGACGAGAAGAAGGACACCGTTTAGGAAGACTCAGAATAATAATAATAATAAGAGAATTGGAAGAGAGTTCAGCTCATACTTTGACCGAATGTCACAACTCATCATCAATGGCAAACCAAAAAGTAGACAAAGTCAAACCTTTAGTTCAATATGATATCTGAATTTTTACTTATCATCGTATGAAATGGAAAACAAATTGTGGGTGCGGTTCATGAGGACTTGCCTGCAGCGGCGAGCGCCAGGACGACCAAGAGGAGTCGCATCATGTTGAATGTGAGTGGTCCTGGGGCAGAGGCAGGTAGAGATGTCCGGAGTCCCAGTCTGCTTTTCCAGGGACTCTGCCTGGATCTCCTCCCTGCGCACCTTTTTATGCGCCGAGAGGAGTGCTGAGCGCGGCACATCCTCGTGCCGAGCATGTTGACCCCTCAGAGCATGCTCTAGAGTGGGGGCGAGTCGAGCAAACACTCACTCAGCAGCTTTCTTGTCAAGAGGGTCCACTCGACCGCTGGCTGCGGGACACGTGTGGCCCTTTGCCTGCGACCTGCAGAGCCTTATGGAGGATATGTCAACCGGTTGGTTATTGTAGTATATATATATATATATATATATATATATATATATATATATATATATATATATATATATATATATATAATATGTATATGAAGTCGTCATGATCTTCCTTATTCCAGTCTTATGGCGATGATTGTGCACTATACGGGGAAAATGTCAGGTGTGTGATTGTGCAGGTGTATTAAGGTGATCTGATCGGCATATCCGTTCTGGTCAAACCTGGCAAAGCAGTCATAAGGCAGAAAATATACACTAGGTAATTTGCCATTGCTCTTCCCAGCAATAGCCAGAGCAGCAATTTGGAATCTGTACAAGATACTGGCACATAACGATCTACTATTTTTGGAAGGCGTTGGATCTTCAACATCTAACAACGATGAGATAATTATTATCTTGTGCGCAGCCTGTGGCTGCTGGTTGCATCATTGTTGGAAGCATGGCTGTGCCGTTGATGCAGTGCCCCCTGTTTTCAGTAAGCTGGTACTCATTTTGCTGACCTCGGAAGGATGACGGGCTCAGTCAACCCACCTTGTGTCCTTCAACGGAATGACAGGGGCTCAAACTCAAGACCCTAAGATTTTAAGCCAGCCACCTTAACCGTTAAGCCAACACCAGGAGAGGAGAGAGAGGAGATTGAGACCATACTCTATGCGGAGCATTGGTGCTGCCGAAGCAGTCTCCTTGGCTATTGGGCACAATCCTGGACGGATCGCCACTCTGACACAGTATACCAAGCAAGCTGGCACTCATTTTGCGACCTCAGAAGGGTGACAGGCCGAGTTAACCCCACCTGGTATTAATTCAACAGCTGAGCAGATTTGAACTCAGGACCCTAGGATCTAAAGCCACCCACTCTAACCATTAAGCCAACACCAGGCTTACTACCAGATAATGCTGCCAGATGAGATACCCAGGTTAACGTCCATCTGATCGATACGGTGCACTTTGTGATGTTAACGTCCATCTGATCGATCCGGTGCCCCCTCCCTGCGAACCACCAATCCGACAGTTTCGAGTTGGGTGGGGAATCGAACCCTGACTACACAGCTCAGTATTAATTGTGGGTACATTTGACGTTTTCTGTGGATTGTAGATCTATCTGTAGACGAAACCTCTGAGCTTTCCTGCCAGGTCGTGATCAATCTCATCGTAATTATTTCTTGTGACTTAAATTTACAAAGCATGAATATGTTATCAAACGCGATTTCCTGGTAACTAGCCTCAATGATTTTCCAATTCCAACATGTCTTGCACCGTCTTACCCATTATTTACTAGATCCTATGGGGCTGGCAGGATGGCATTGAGGTAGGTCATGGTCTCCAAAGTATGTTCTTCAATTATTTCCCCTCTTTTTTTTGGTGTTTTCTTTCTTTCTTTTAAGCTCAAGGAAAACTTTTTACAAAATTCTCACGAATCAGTAAAGATTGCGTCCATTATGTAAAGTAAACAACGACATGGCAACAATGAACGTGGCGCAGGTTCGAGCCGCCCCGACCGATCGCCTTGCCATGCTTGAACGCGCCCTCGTGCCAGCAGCAACTGAAACATCCACGAAACCTACGGAATTGATCACACGTTTAGATATCATGTAACACACGAAAGGCAGCGCAATGTTATTGGCAACTCTTGACTGCTTTCTGAATGTCCTCAGGTGCACAACAAGAACACCGACCAGTGTGACCACTCATTTTCATAAATGCCAAGGTGAGCCAATGAAAAAAGCCAAGAATTCACAAGGTTTCGGAAAAGCGATGGTAATAGAAAACCTATACGTCAAGAAAACCTATAGAAAACCAAGACGCCAAGGTGAACAACGAATAGCCAAGATCTTGTGAAAAAAGCCAAGGAGTGGTCACACTGACACCCACAGGCCTGTATCATGAGATGCCTTTTGGGTGTGTTGTGTTGGAAATACAGTTTGAAGCAAATCGAAAATGACTTCAAACAGAAATTTAGAATGTTTGAACCTCATTCTATTGAGTCGATGATAAACTCCTTTCGTGTGCGTTGTAGGCACGGTAAAGGTTGGTTGCACTCAACAGGCTCTGGAGAGAGAGGTGAGCTCTGGTCAGTCTTCAGTATGTGCTGTAGTTTCAGCATCATCAATCGAACAACTCAAGCGAGGATCCAGTTCTGGACAATCAAGACGCCAAAGGTTCGGTTCGATTTGTCAACTGAATCAGTCTTGATATATATTTGCAAAATCTAAACCTCAGTATGTGTTTACCATGTGAGGCACATGATCACCTTGTGCGGTTGGTCGGTTGACTCCATGTTGCCAATATACACACTTGCACTTCTGATAGCGAGACGTGAGCTAAGCCCTGTTCATACAGGGTGTCCATAAATTCCTTGTGCAACTTTAAATTTTTATAACTTGTGATGTGCAGATGATAGAAACAAACTGTAAATGGTGCACGAAAACATAGTTCATCAAGACTGGTGTTGGCTTAATGGTTAAAGTGGCTGGCTTAAGAGCATAGAGTCTTGAGTTTGAGCCCCTGTCAGCTGTTGAATTAACACCAGGTGGGGTTGCCTCAGCCTGTCATCCTTCCGAGTGAAATGAGTACCAGTGTACTGCTAATCGAGGGCACTGCATCAGTAACACAGCCGTGCTCCCATAAAATGATGCAACCAGCAGCAACAGGCTGCACAGGATAACTAGCTAGCATAGTTCATCAACCTTTGTTAATATTAATGTTTTTTTTTATTGCTGTTGATAAATCCACAATTCCCTTGGGATATTGATGAGTTTAAAAGCTTGGTGTTGGCTTAGTGGTTAAGGTGGCTGGCTTGGGACCTTAGAGTCCTGAGTTCAAGCTCCTGTCAACTGTTGAATTAACACCAAGTGGGGTTGACTCAGCCTGTCATCTTTCTGAGGTTGGTGAAATGAGTACCAGTGTACTGGGGTCATAACCATTCAGGGTAACCTGTGTTGGAGTGGTGACCTGTCCAGGACTGTACTCCTCACCCATGAAAACTGCCTCAGCAGCCCTATGTGCCTTTATGGCATGAAATAAGTATTATTATTATTATTATTGACGAGTTGGCATTTTATGATGAGGCGACTTCTACATCAATGGTAAAGTCAACCACCACACTCACCACGTTTGCTTGCTGAACTACGACGATTAGATCTTTCACATATCACCTTGTACCATCAAGACGAGGCTCCCTGCCACCATGCTTCGAATGTGCGACGGTTCTTGAATGATGTCTTCCCAGACAAGTGGATCGATAGACGTGAACCCATTGCTGGGCCACCTTGTTCCCCTGACCCGTCCTCATTGGAAGTCATTTTATGGGGATTTGTTTAAACTGTCGTTTGCTCTTCAAAACCACATTCTGTTGATGAACTTGGGGCTGCGATCACAAATGCAATTCATGAAATTACTCAGCAGCAACTGGAGAATGTTCTCAAACAAGTTGGAAAATCGGATTGAACGACGTATTTCGAATGATGGCGGATATGTTGAAGCCTAAATATTTGAACTGTTTTGATGATAAACTATTAATTACTAGTATGAAAGTCTGTCGAAAACGACAGGTTGGAATATTTTTATTTGAAATAGTCAGAGACTGGAAGATATGATGTTTTGTAGCAAGAAAAAGTGTTATTTTAAAACACTACATGTACAAATGTTACCCTATTTACTTTATCTTCTGGAACCTTTCATTTCGAGGGTAGAGCCTCGAGAGCATGCCAAAGCCTGAAGCCTCGGCCTAATGTCAGGTGTGCTTGTATGTTCTTCATTTATTTGACATCGCACGTATGTAAATGAATACTCGTTTTACTCCGCAAGTGTTACGCATCACGTGCAGCGAATTTCACCTCCCTGCCCCTTGTATTTATTTATTGTTATTTTTTTAAACGCTTCTGTACACCACCATTGAGGCCCGGTTGCAAGTCACCCTCTACATTTCCAAAAGAAGAGACGTAATTACTCTTTAAATGGAAATGTTTTTTGAGTTGTTTTTATCGTGAAAAAAATAGACCGTAGTGAACACACAGTCGTGTTAAAAGCTGTTAGATTGGTCTTCAAAAGGACGATTTGAGAAGGGTTTTAATGGGGGACAGACAATCACACAAACAATACACAAACACACATTGGGTTTTATCTGGTAGATGCTTTCACGCACCATTTATAGTTTGTTTCTCTCATGTGTACTTCAAAAGCTATAAAAATTTTAAAGTTGCACAATAACTTTATGGACATCCTGTTTAACTTTAGGCTTCAAAGATGGCCACATATCAGGAGCTTTTAAAAGGTTCTCGGAGAGAGATATTTACAATAGCCTAATACACTTTTTATACAAGTTTCGAGGTTTTTAATACAAGTTTTGGTATGAAGGGTGGAAACATGGTTTCATTGGGTGTGTCGTAAACTGCAGTCGTGGAAATGGGAGACAACATGAGGTGACGGTGAACAATGGACTTGAAATGCCGTTGCGAAGAGGTTGAGACAACGGACTCGGGGAATAAAATTCCACGAGCAAGAAAACAGATGTATGAAAGAATGGAGGTGAGCAGTTATTTTCCACTTGGGGAGGGGAACAAGGAATGGATTTCTGGCGGAATTTATGCATCGTGGAAGGACAGTAGCTAGGCGTAAGGGGCTGTATGGAGTCATATTCCATGATGCTCTGCATGATGGCTTCGTCCATTGTTATAGTCTGAATACAGCACAGGAGAAATTGGCTTGGCAGAAAATTTCGAGACTGCTGATGACTTTGGAGGCCAGCTTGGAGATATCTACACAAGATAGGTTAAAGCTGATTAGCCCAGGAGCTTTTTAATGTTGTACCTCTCACAGATGCTGACCATCAAAATTAGCCTGCTGGTCCTTATGGAGAGACAAAGTGAGAATACGGGGTTTTCTTGAAGGAAACAACAGGTTCCTGGTGGATGACCAATTGCTTATCTTCTTCAGATCAGCACAGTGGGATGCTGAGGCAGCCTGCTTGTCGGAGGTGTACAGAACTCTTCTGCACAGAGTGAAGTCATCTGCAAAGTGATGCGATATATTTTCCAGTGACGAAGATGTCATCAGTGTATATTAAGGACAGGATTGGTCCTATGGTCGTGTTCTGTGACTAGTCCTGTTCTGGATGGACATCAAACCCCAACTGCTCGTGAACGCACAGGAAATGTTATCGGCATTCTTAGAGGGGGTCTTGTAAACCATTAGCTGATAATTTGGAAAGATGAGTCATGAGATTCACTGCATTTATCAATTCATTTACTTTGCTCAGTATGGGGAGAATCTTGCCTGGTCTATGGTTAAGAAGGTACGTTTTGAAACTATTCTACTGAATTTGGGTAATATTGGAAATTGGGCATGATGCAGGCAGGTGGTCCTCAGAAAGTAACCTGGAAAAGACTTTTTTTTAAAATAGAATAGACAAGGCAGATGAACAGTTGTGTGTTAGTGAACTGATGGATGTCAGGACTCATTTCAGTGGCGGATTCAAGAGAGGTGAAGAATTCCTCCACCTTGGCAGCAGGAAAGGCTACATGCTGGAGGATAGGTTCAGTGAGGGGGTGTTGGATAGATATAGGAAGAGAGGAATTCAGAACGTCTTGAGTGCTGGAGTTAGATATCATGGTGGAGGAATTGTCAGGGTCAGGAGTCAGGACCAGTGTCAGAATCAGTGGGAGAGTCAGTTGAGTTTGGGTGAGAAATGTTAGGCTTATTGGGGTTTGTAGGGTGGTCGGAATTGGCAGAGTTAAAGGGTGTCAGAGTCAGCAGGTTGGAGGGTTTGAGTTATTGGGTTCTGGTGGTGGTGGTGGGGTGGGGGGCAGAATCAGCATGATAGGAGGGGGCAGAGGTGATGACAGAGTCAAAAGGGTCAGAGGGGGATATTGTCGATGGATGAGGGGTGGTCACCAAGTTGGAAGGTATGCTTAGGATGGGTGGCAAGGCCACTGAACATGTCAGCCACCCCCAGGGGAGGACAGACGAATGGGTAGTGGGTGGACGGTTAGATATAGATGTAGGCAGAGTAGGTAACTCATTTGCCTCATCGTTGTATCCACTAGAAACGATTAAATGATTGGGATCCATTCTCAAATGAGCTGTGGTGAGTGTAATCCATGGTGTGGGTGTTGGGAATGCAGGGAGGAGTGATCATTGAAATGCCTATTTACATATTGTGGCTGGTCGGGTAGCTAAGGCCTAGGTCACATTTGCCACGGCGGCCGTGGGGTCTCCAAAATCTTCGGAAGATATGATGTTTTGTAGCAAGAAAAAGTGTTATTTAAAACACTACATGTACAAATGTTACCCTATTTACTTTATCTTCTGGAACCTTTCATTTCGAGGGTAGAGCCTCGAGAGCATGCCAAAGCCTGAAGCCTCGGCCTAATGTCAGGTGTGCTTGTATCTTCTTCATTTATTTGACATCGCACGTATGTAAATGAATACTCGTTTTACTCCGCAAGTGTACGCATCACGAGCAGCGAATTTCACCTCCCTGCCCCTTGTATTTATTTATTGTTATTTTTTTAAACGCTTCTGTACACCACCATTGAGGCCCGGTTGCAAGTCACCCTCTACATTTCCAAAAGAAGAGACGTAATTACTCTTTAAATGGAAATGTTTTTGAGTTGTTTTTATCGTGTGAAAAAATAGACCGTAGTGAACACACAGTCGTTTAAAAGCTGTTAGATTGGTCTTCAAAGGACGATTTGAGAAGGGTTTAATGGGGACAGACAATCACACAAACAATACACAAACACACATTGGGTTTTATCTGGTAGATGCTTTCACGCACCATTTATAGTGTTTTCTCTCATGTGTACTTCAAAAGCTATAAAAATTTTAAAGTTGCACAATAACTTTATGGACATCCTGTTTAACTTGGCTTCAAAGATGGCCACATATCAGGAGCTTTTAAAAGGTTCTCGGAGAGATAATTTACAATAGCCTAATACACTTTTTATACAAGTTTCGAGGTTTTTAATACAAGTTTTGGTATGAAGGGTGGAAACATGGTTTCATTGGGTGTGTCGTAAACTGCAGTCGTTGAAATGGGAGACAACATGAGGTGACGGTGAACAATGGACTTGAAATGCCGTTGCGAAGAGTTGAGACAACGGACTCGGGGAATAAAATTCCACGAGCAAGAAAAAAGATGTATGAAAGAATGGAGGTGAGCAGTTATTTTCCACTTGGGAGAGGGAACAAGGAATGGATTTCTGGCGAATTTATGCATCGTGGAAGGACAGTAGCTAGGCGTAAGGGGCTGTATGGAGTCATATTCCATGTATGCTCTGCATGATGGCTTCGTCCATTGTTATAGTCTGAATACAGCACAGGAGAAATTGGCTTGGCAGAAAATTTCGAGACTGCTGATGACTTTGGAGGCCAGCTTGGAGATATCTACACAAGATAGGTTAAAGCTGATTAGCCCAGGAGCTTTTTAATGTTGTACCTCTCACAGATGCTGACCATCAAAATTAGCCTGCTGGTCCTTATGGAGAGACAAAGTGGAATACGGGGTTTTCTTGAAGGAAACAACAGGTTCCTGGTGGATGACAATTGCTTATCTTCTTCAGATCAGCACAGTGGGATGCTGAGGCAGCCTGCTTTGCGGAGGTGTACAGAACTCTTCTGCACAGAGTGAAGTCATCTGCAAAGTGATGCGATATATTTTCCAGTACGAAGATGTCATCAGTGTATATTAAGGACAGGATTGGTCCTATGGTCGTGTTCTGTGACTAGTCCTGTTCTGGAATGGACATCAAACCCCAACTGCTCGTGAACGCACAGGAAATGTTATCGGCATTCTTAGAGGGGGTCTTGTAAACCATTAGCTGATAATTTGGAAAGATGAGTCATGAGATTCACTGCATTTATCAATTCATTTACTTTGCTCAGTATTGGGAGAATCTTGCCTGGTCTATGGTTAAGAAGGTACGTTTTGAAACTATTCTACTGAATTTGGGTAATATTGGAAATTGGGCATGATGCAGGCAGTGGTCCTCAGAAAGTAACTGGAAAAGACTTTTTTTTAAAATAGAATAGACAAGGCAGATGAACAGTTGTGTGTTAGTGAACTGATGGATGTCAGGACTCATTTCAGTGGCGGATTCAAGAGAGTGAAGAATTCCTCCACCTTGGCAGCAGGAAAGGCTACATGCTGGAGGATAGGTTCAGTGAGGGGTGTTGGATAGATATAGGAAGAGAGAATTCAGAACGTCTTGAGTGCTGGAGTTAGATATCATGGTGGAGAATTGTCAGGGTCAGGAGTCAGGACCAGTGTCAGAATCAGTGGGAGAGTCAGTTGAGTTGGTGTGAGAAATGTTAGGCTTATTGGGGTTTGTAGGGTGGTCGGAATTGGCAGAGTTAAAGGGTGTCAGAGTCAGCAGGTTGGAGGGTTTGAGTTATTGGGTTCTGGTGGTGGTGGTGGGGTGGGGGGCAGAATCAGCATGATAGGAGGGGGCAGAGGTGATGACAGAGTCAAAAGGGTCAGAGGGGGATATTGTCGATGGATGAGGGGTGGTCACCAAGTTGGAAGGTATGCTAGGATGGGTGGCAAGGCCACTGAACATGTCAGCCACCCCAGGGGAGGACAGACGAATGGGTAGTGGGTGGACGGTTAGATATAGAGTAGGCAGAGTAGGTAACTCATTTCCTCATGTTGTATCCACTAGAAACGATTAAATGAATTGGAGAATCCATTCTATCAACAATGAAAGCATGTAAAGACAATGCCCAGAGTGTAAATTCCAAAAGACGATGTGGACGCTGTTGGGAACTCGCCACCGCGCGCCACAGAAGAGTGATTCATTGATAAAGATCACTAATTCTACATAGTAATTGTGCGGCAACTGAAAACTCGAAACCCCAAACGCGCATACCAGCCCTCAGAAAAGAAGGCCTAACAGAGACAGCGTCGACCGATTGCCACGGCGCGCCAGCTGGGAGCTACTCCAACATCGGTGTCGGCCACTAACACGAAATTTACTACCGAGCGCCGCCAACAAAGCGAGGACTTCCCAAGCCCAACCGAGTCATTCCGCACAAAACAAGGTCACAACAACCTCCGCTCAGCCGTCACGATATGTTTTTATAATTTAACAAAAGCATGGCCAAGAATGCAAACACTGACACGGCCTTTATCGTATGAAGTCGGGTGCACATGCATAAGAGAGACCGAAAACGTGGTGCCGTTACGTCTTTGATTTGATTGTCACCACTGTGACCTTA
>CM068961.1:35707527-35723385 GCA_035128595.1 Eptatretus atami
ATCTGTGGCCACTAGCAATTATACGGCGGCCGCAGTATTTCCACGGTCACACAATGTAGCAGTCACATATGTTTTTATTTTTCGGGAGCTGCACGGCGTATGTAGAAGTCGTGGAGACCGAAAACGTGGGGGGTGCCGTACGGTCTTTGATTTGATGTCACACGGTGACCTTAGGGCGTCGCTGCGGCGGCCATAGAATTTTCAAGGCAGACGCAAGGTGCCCGCAGGGCGACCGCAGGGGGCCGCAGGGGGCCCTAAGGCGAGCGTGCGGCCAGACGGACGGTAACGAGTGGGTATATATACCAGTTTTTTTTTACTGAAATAAAAATATACCAGTATATATAACTGAATATACTATAACGATAATATACCGTGGTGCCCCAGAATCCGAACGCCCCATTGTTTGAACAAATTGGAATCTCGAACAATTTTTTCGAGAAATTTTGCCCTAAAAACCTAATACATTTTAAAAAACCGAACACAACGTGGCGTTCATGTTTGTTCACGTGTCTCCCCCACCTGTCGACCCGCATCTTCGCGCTTTGTTCATTCAGTTCGTCGGTGGAAGTCCTCGTGAAAGCATCTCTCGTGTGTCGATCGATACTTTAGGCCTCAGTCACATTTGCTCTACGCGAGGATACGGCGGCCATACGCCCTCTGAATTGACAAACGTGCGGTGGCCGCAGAGAATCTGAGGTGGCCTCAGGGTGGCCCTACGCCGTATGGCTATATTTTACAGGTCGTAAGGTCGCCGTGGAATTATAACCGGAGTTATAACTTTTTTCATTTCTACGTTCGCCGTAGCAATTCGACAAGCCGAAACAAAAGAACTGGTTTAAAAAAAAAAAAAAACATTAACCCATTCGTTACCGTCTGTCTGGCCGCACGTTCGGCTGAGGGCCCCCCTGCGGTCCCTGCGGTCGCCTTGCGGGCACATGCGGGCACCTTGCGTCTGCCTTGAAAATTATATGGCCGCCGCAGGAACGCCCTAGGGTCACCGTGCGACATCAAATCAAAGACCGTACGGCACCCCCACGTTTTCGGTCTCCACAATTTATAAATACGCCGTGGCGGCTCCCCGAAAAATAAAAACATGTGACTGCTACATTGTGTGACCGTGGAAATACTGCGGCCGCTTTATAATTGCTAGTGCCCGTACATTTTGTGGACCCTCCGGCCGCCGAGCCAAATGTGACTTAGGCCTTACCTCGTGTTTTTCACCTTCATTTATGATGTTTTTTTTTTAATCATCTTGTGTTTTAATTAATAACAAAAAAAGCAATCCGATCACGTGGTGTGACGGACTGTCGGGCAAGGATTGAATTTCACAGCAAAACCGGTTGTAATTTGGAATATCCATGATTACGTCAGCCCGATGCGTTTAATGAAAGTGATTGTGGTTCTGCGGGCATCATGTCTGATGAGCTGCCCTGGGGCAGCGCTCTCGCAGAGTACGCGGCGATCGGAACCCAGGCCGGAGCTCGAGCCGTGTGGGACCTTTGGATGTGGTGATTGTACCAGTTTACATACAATACACCGCCACCGAAGGTCATTTACTCATCTTATTTTACCTAAACATGGGTAATTTCAGTTTAAAGTGTCTTGAAAGTGGGTTTTCTTTGGGTCCACGAACGGATTAATTCACTCCATTATTTCTTATTGGGAAAATAGTTTGGGAATCCGAACTTTTTGCAATCCGAACAGCTCCTGGAACGAATTAAATTCGGATTCTGGGGGCACCACGGTATAGGCAAACACCTATACTCCTATCTCTAGCGGTAGTGCACGGTGGACTCACGGTTGACGCAGACTGCCACGGAGCCGTACGTAGGTGCACGCGGGCATAGGGGAACCGTGCGTCGACCCTGCGTTGCCCGCAGGTAGTCACACAGACCGCAAGGCCACCGTACAGCGACCGTGGAAATAGTGCGGCCGCCGTAATTTTTGGGGTTGGGAAATTCATTTTTCATTGAGAAGAGCTTACGGCAGCTGCATGAATAATGCAAGCCCACCGTACGCCTACGTACAGTCGACGTGGAACACATCTACATCATAGCTTGGCTTGTCGAATTGCTACGGCGAACGTAGAAATGAAAAAAAGTTATAACTCCGCGCTATAATTCCACAGCGCCCCTATGGCCTGTAAAATATAGCCAAACGGCATAGGGCCTCCTGAGGCCACCTCAGTTTCTCTGCGGCCGCCGCACGTTTCTGTCAATTCAGAGGCGTACGGCCGCCGTATCCTCGCCGTAGAGCAAATGTGACCTAGCCTAACTGGTTTGAAACTGGCTTCATGAGAGGAAGGAAAGAGTGTTTGTGAGTTGGAGGATGTCTAGCTGGAGGATGGAAGTTGTGCGGTACCTCAGAGATCAGTAATAAGACCATTATTAATAATTTACATCAATGATGTGTATAGTGGGGTTAAGAGTCTGCCTTCTAAATTTGCAGATGATACGAACCTTGGAAGTAAGGTAGATCAAGGAGAGTGGGGTGATCATATTCAGGAAAGTACAGATATTTTAATAGATTGGGCAAAATATTGGCCGATGTAATTTCACTAAAAGGAATGTAATGTACAACCTATTCATTCTTCTTCATCCTCCATTCATTCTCCATCTAGACTATAGGCCGTTGCCTTCAGAAATTGCTTCTTGTGGTCTATTCCTTGGCAGAGGATGGGATATTGTTCAAAGTGCAGCTAATAATATATGTCAAATCTTTATCTTAACTTATCCCACTTTCAGAAGTTGCACGTTTGCTAACACTTCCCGCCCAAATTTGAAGTACCATTTTGGGTTAAATTAATATTTTGGTTTCCCTCTCCTGAATGTTGCCAACACAGCTTGCACAATGGCACCTGTTTAAGGTGGTGCATCTACTGTATCTACATACTGTCCACACTACGTGAAAGATGACTCTTCTTGAAAGTTGTCGTCTTCAACTAGTCTAGCCCATCACTCCTCCCCCATGTCCTCAGGCTCACTGTCTCTGCCATGGTCACCAATGAGAACATTGCATATCTGTCATCATTCACATTTGAGTATTCCTGCTGACCATAGAGTTTGCAGACAAAGACATCCAGGTATGACATCATGTATTCAGTAACTGTGAACGATTCCCTTTGAGATTGAAATGCCAAACATAATGTTGGATTGTCCGTAATCAGTTTGAAAGCCTTTGTCTTGCTTTTACCATTAATTAACTGACAGAGTAACATCTAGTGAAGCAGTGGAGGTATCTCACAGCGACAAGCATCTACCAGCGACTTGGCTATGTCATCTCCAAGATGTTGCACAATAGCCTGGAGATGAATAGGCCACAGAATTTCATCTTTCCCACTGTGGAAGTAGAGCTAGGAGCCGCCAAGGGCTGAAGACTTGAAGTTAATGCGATGCCGATGACAAACACATCCGTGTCAGGACTCATGATAATGATACTGTTGCCACCACATTTGGAAATGTAGCTGGCATGTAAGAACATCCTTGCATCCACCTCTTCGTGCGGGCAGTGCAGCTCTTCGATGTCTTTTACAAGAACCGTTCCATCTTGCAGAATGATTGCATGGCAGAGTTCCTCATGACCACAGTTACTGTCACACCTTTCAGTCTTCCAACATCACACTCACTCTACATCTCGAACAGAATTTAACCAATTGATCCTGTTGTAACCATGTGACAGGAACTTTTTCCCACTCTTTTGGGATTGGTTGGTCTGGCTTTTCAATCTGCCGCTTGCTGCTCTTCGTTTGCACTCTGCATTTTTGATGCTGACAGCTGGATATCTGTCCGTCACAAAGTGTCCTGTAGTTGAACGACTAGTGCAAGCAAAATTCAACAATTGGTGAAGATTTTTGTCAGCAAGTTCTGTGCATAAACTTTGGGCTCATTTGTTGCAGCACGGCCATCCCATCCACAATCCAAACACTCTTGCTTGGTGTCTCGACCTTTGGCAATGCTTCAGGTGCCGATTCAAGGTAAAGCAGCAGCCTTGCCTTATTAGTCTTTACAAGGCATCCATCGTGTGTAGTGATACCCAGTGAAGTGGGCCCAAACAATATGACATCATGTTCTTAACATAAATTTTGCGGGCTCTGCCGATGATGATGACAAGTCTGGCAAGACGTTTCCAGTCACTTCTCAAACTGACTTCTTTCCCCTTCCCCTTTGTCGTTGCCTTTTCCCTGCATCAGTGAATGATTTAAGCTTCATTTTCCGTAATGTGTAGCTGAGGTCAGTCTCAATTCCCTGCAGTCAGTATTTACAAAAGGTGATGAATGCATCATCTCCGTTCTGGTGAGTAGTCTTCAGGTCAAGGCAAACTTTAGGGATGCAATGATGCCAGAAGACATGTGAATTAGATCTTCAGGGTCTTTGACTTCTTCATGCATTCAACTTCTTTGCTTGAGCCTGCAGTGATCATCACGAGCGGTGTGCCAGTCATGGTCATCAAACCTGTACTTTTGAGTCCTTCCTTTTCTATCCATCTTGATTTCTCCAAAAATAGGGAATGAGCTTCAACTCTTTTCTGGCTGGTAGGGTGCAGGATGCATTCCCATCCAGACAGAAGAGCCGGTCCCGGCAAAAGAGAGAACTGGTGCTCAGGATCGGATACCGGCAAAATGTACAGATGTCAGGTTCATGGCAGGAGCGTGCGGTGGCAGCAGGTCAGATGGCTGGCTTTGGCCCTATTCTATCCTAACGTAGTTGCCCCGCTAATCCCTGTATCTAATTTCTAACCGCTGCCGCTCTTAACCCTTTGAAACTAATTTATCCCTCCTGGACCAATTAATACCTTAAACTTCACTATCACCCGAAAGGAAGATCAAGGCACATGTGACAATAAAAACGACAAGGTGGCGTCGCCCCACAAAGCTCGCTGGCAGATTAGCCTGATGGGGCCATTTACGCAAAAGCTCAAACTATCAGATGCAGACACCAGTGTACATGGACCGCATTGTGATCCCATTTGGAGCTTTTCACAGCAAGCACCGCTTTGGCGTGCATTGACAAGAGATTGGAGGATGCCGCGCTTCAAGATATCTTGATCGAGTCAGAGGTTGTAGCGTCTGGATCGATGAATGTCGCATAAGTGGTCACCACTACAATGGGAGTATCTGTTGCCATAAACTCAAGAAGAATCATCTTTCACGTAGTGTGGACAGTAAACAGATGCAGTAGATGCCCGCCTTAAAGCCGGTGGCATCTCTCCTTAGGGCGTCGCTGCGGCGGCCATAGAATTTTCAAGGCAGACGCAAGGTGCCCGCAGGGCGACCGCAGGGGGGCCGCAGGGGGCCCTAAGGCGAGCGTGCGGCCAGACGGACGGTAACGAGTGGGTATATATACCAGTTCTTTTATAATACAACAAAGAGCAGGCTTTGTCGAAGAGTACATTTCACTTTCACACTGAACTACATTTTATGTGGCTGTTGATTGATTTCACTACTTTTAGATCCTCGTGGAGGATCTCGAAGTCTGACTCACGTTGTTGTTCTTCATCTTCTTCTTGTGGACTTTTTTGTTTCACAGCCTACAGTTTTCATCGAAACTCCTGAACCTGGCATATATATGTAAAAATACCCCGCGCAGACAGTAACCATCTCCGATTTTGAAAATTCTCCTAGAAAAAAAAGTTATGACGTCAAAATATCTCCGCTAATGGAAATCGCCTAAAAAAATTATCTCCGAAACTAGCAAGCTTTTGAATTCTGTTTGCGGGAATCGAACAGGGCATAGCAGAGATGAATTACCGCACATATGATACATCACTATGACGTCATATCAATTTTTATGACGTCATTCCTATTTTTTGACATTTTTGTTTCACAACATTTTTTTGTTTGTTTTTGGTGGGTAGAAAAGATTTTGGATAGCAATGGGGAATGACATGAGATAGCAGTGCACGACAGTTTTTGAAGCCCCGGAAGAGTTACTTCGGATTACTATTAGTCTCCCCTGTTCGAAGGGATGAGAAAGATAGTATTGTAATGCGGTGTGTGCGTGTGACTGTCTCGCCTCTCAGCTGTCTAGTCTGGGTTTGAATCCCGACCCAGCTATAAACTGTCATCCCGGTGTTTCACAGGCAGGTTGATTCATCGGTGTGGTGTGTCGTCTCTCGGATGACGTTAAACTGGGCGTCCCATCTGCCAACATTAATTAGTGGATGTTAAATATCCCACGGTGTCCTTTGTAAGAGAGTAGGTTAGCTATCGCTGGCACAATGACCAAATTACAAAATTCCTCACCTAACTTGTCGTTTCCACTGTCTCAAGGGAAAGAAGTGCAAAAGGGTCAACTCCAAGGACACCCCCTTAGCTGGGCATGCAGATTACTAGTAGTGGAAGTGTAGTGCGCGTGAATGAGTCCATCCTCGCTGGTTCTCAGATCTACTCTCATATATATATATACCACGGCGAAGCTCTGAATTGTTAAATGCTCAGTGTTATTGCTACTGTAACAATGTCGTGACATAACTCTAGATCGAGATGATGTATTACCATTCTGCATCCTGGACAGGTTTCAGTATAAGCAGCTCCCGTGTCGTGTAGATCTTTTGTTGGCAATTACCGGAGGTCACGTGTTCTTACTGACGACGTCTTTCTTGCTCGTTACCTTGCTCTTGCACCACGTAGGACGTATGGCATACTCCTCCCAAGCCATCTGCCACAGGTGCAACACAACTGTAGTTGTTTTGGGTTTTTTTTTACACATCATCTTTTAACAGAATAATTCCATTTTCTACATTATTCTTTTCCAAAAACAAATTGCGAAGCGAATTGCTTCCATCTGATGGATTCTTGCTGAACTCCAACAAGGTGATGTTGAACAATAGCCAACTGTTGTACTTTTGATACACAACATACACCTAGCTCTCACCTTGAGTGGTTCCAAAAAACCACAAAAACATGAGGTTCATAAAAAGTTATTTCTGGGATTCTTGAACATCTGGCTATACCTTTTCTGAAAATTAAATAAAAACTCAAAAAAAATAAAATAAATGAAGTGATTACTTACTTCTTGGCCTTTCGGTAGGGTTTGTTTTTCTTTTGAAGAGAAATTGAAGAAGTTGATGATGGCTCTGATTATATTGAGAGCTTCTTCTGACACATCCGAAGGTGCGAATACCGCAGTGACGAGTGATGATTCATCAAACTTGAACTTACAGGCACCTGGATCTCCCTGATGAGTGGCTCAGCAGAAGGTGAGATGGGACTGAACTCGCCCCCAGGCCACCTGTCCAGGTATTGCAGCACTTCAGGCTGGTGGACCTGTTTGTGGAAAAAGACTGTGAGTGGAGGGTGTGGGTGGGAGGTCTGCCATCGGCATTGATTTGAAGTACAAAATGGAACCTGACTTTTACATGTCATGCATGGTTGTACAAATTCATTTCTGTCAAGTGCGTCATTACGTGATGAGTGCCTCCCTGTGATCCAGTCCGATGACCTCCACCTTGGCGTGAATCTTCACACCGGCACGGTTGAAAGCCGGCATTTGCACACCACTCATCAGTGGCTTCGTAATCATACAGGTAGCTTTCCCTCTTTGTATATGCGCATCTGTAGGTTGAGGAAGGGACATAAGCTTGGTTTTAAGATGTCGAGTGAAAACAGGTTTCATTCGCTGCAAGACCAAATTGAAAGGTCGATCCAAGTAACCATTTTCATCAACTTATGGTCAGCACTTGTCGAAGAACGTTGAGCATCGCAGTTTACATCTTGGAGAGGTCGCTACATCAAATAGAGCTGAAAATTGTACCTTATTCATTAAAGGAAAGGCAAGACTTTAGTGGATGGAGGGGAATGTAGAGACGAGAAGAAGGACACCGTTTAGGAAGACTCAGAATAATAATAATAATAGAGAATTGGAAGAGAGTTCAGCTCATACTTTGACCGAATGTCACAACTCATCATCAATGGCAAACCAAAAAGTAGACAAAGTCAAACTTTAGTTCAATATGATATCTGAATTTTACTTATCATCGTATGAAATGGAAAACAAATTGTGGGTGCGGTTCATGAGGACTTGCCTGCAGCGGCGAGCGCCAGGACGACCAAGAGAGTCGCATCATGTTGAAATGTGAGTGGTCCTGGGGCAGAGGCAGGTAGAGATGTCCGGAGTCCCAGTCTGCTTTTCCAGGGACTCTGCCTGGATCTCCTCCCTGCGCACCTTTTTATGCGCCGAGAGGAGTGCTGAGCGCGGCACATCCTCGTGCCGAGCATGTTGACCCTCAGAGCATGCTCTAGAGTGGGGCGAGTCGAGCAAACACTCACTCAGCAGCTTTCTTGTCAGAGGGTCCACTCGACCGCTGGCTGCGGGGACACGTGTGGCCCTTTGCCTGCGACCTGCAGAGCCTTATGGAGGATATGTCAACCGGTTGTTATTGTAGTATTATAATATATATATATATATATATATATATATATATTATATATATATATATATATATATATAATATGTATATGAAGTCGTCATGATCTTCCTTATTCCAGTCTTATGGCGATGATTGTGCACTATACGGGGAAAATGTCAGGTGTGTGATTGTGCAGGTGTATTAAGGTGATCTGATCGGCATATCCTTCTGGTCAACCTGGCAAAGCAGTCATAAGGCAGAAAATATACACTAGGTAATTTCCATTGCTCTTCCCAGCAATAGCCAGAGCAGCAATTTGGAATCTGTACAAGATACTGGCACATAACGATCTACTATTTTTGGAAGGCGTTGGATCTTCAACATCTAACAACGATGAGATAATTATTATCTTGTGCGCAGCCTGTGGCTGCTGGTTGCATCATTGTTGGAAGCATGGCTGTGCCGTTGATGCAGTGCCCCTGTTTCAGTAAGCTGGTACTCATTTTGCTGACCTCGGAAGGATGACGGGCTCAGTCAACCCACCTGTGTCCTTCAACGGAATGACAGGGGCTCAAACTCAAGACCCTAAGATTTTAAGCAGCCACCTTAAACGTTAAGCCAACACCAGGAGAGGAGAGAGAGGAGATTGAGACCATACTCTATTGCGGAGCATTGGTGCTGCCGAAGCAGTCTCCTTGGCTATTGGGCACAATCCTGGACGGATCGCCACTCTGACACAGTATACCAGCAAGCTGGCACTCATTTTGCCGACCTCAGAAGGGTGACAGGCCGAGTTAACCCACCTGTATTAATTTCAACAGCCTGAGCAGGATTTGAACTCAGGACCCTAGGATCTAAAGCCACCACTCTAACATTAAGCCAACACCAGGCTTACTACCAGATAAATGCTGCCAGATGAGATACCCAGGTTAACGTCCATCTGATCGATACGGTGCACTTTGTGATGTTAACGTCCATCTGATCGATCCGGTGCCCCCTCCCTGCGAACCACCAATCCGACAGTTTCGAGTTGGGTGGGGAATCGAACCCTGACTACACAGCTCAGTATTAATTGTGGGTACATTGACGTTTTCTGTGGGATTGTAGATCTATCTGTAGACGAAACCTCTGAGCTTTTCCTGCCAGGTCGTGATCAATCTCATCGTAATTATTTCTTGTGACTTAAATTTACAAAGCATGAATATGTTATCAAACGCGATTTCCTGGTAACTAGCCTCAATGATTTTCAATTCCAACATGTCTTGCACCGTCTTACCCATTATTTACTAGATCTATGGGGCTGGCAGGATGGCATTGAGGTAGGTCATGGTCTCAAAGTATGTTCTTCATTATTTCCCCTCTTTTTTTTGGTGTTTTCTTTCTTTCTTTTAAGCTCAAGGAAAACTTTTTACAAAATTCTCACGAATCAGTAAAGATTGCGTCCATTATGTAAAGTAAACAACGACATGGCAACAATGAACGTGGCGCAGGTTCGAGCCGCCCCGACCGATCGCCTTGCCATGCTTGAACGCGCCCTCGTGCCAGCAGCAACTGAAACATCCACGAACCTACGGAATTGATCACACGTTTAGATATCATGTAACACACGAAAGCAGGCAATGTATTGGCAACTCTTACTGCTTTCTGAATGTCCTCAGGTGCACAACAAGAACACCGACCAGTGTGACCACTCATTTTCATAAATGCCAAGTAAGCCAATGAAAAAAGCCAAGAATTCACAAGGTTTCGGAAAAGCGATGATAATAGAAAACCTATACGCCAAGAAAACCTATAGAAAACCAAGACGCCAAAGTGAACAACGAATAGCAAGATCTTGTTGAAAAAAGCCAAGGAGTGGTCACACTGACACCCACAGGCCTGTATCTGAGATCCTTTTGGGTGTGTTGTGTTGGAAATACAGTTTGAAGCAAATCGAAAATGACTTCAAACAGAAATTTAGAATGTTTGAACCTCATTCTATTGAGTCGATGATAAACTCCTTTCGTGTGGCGTTGTAGGCACGGTAAAGGTTGGTTGCACTCAACAGGCTCTGGAGAGAGAGGTGAGCTCTGGTCAGTCTTCAGTATGTGCTGTAGTTTTCAGCATCATCAATCGAACAACTCAAGCGAGGATCCAGTTCTGGACAATCAAGACGGCCAAAGGTTCGGTTCGATTTGTCAACTGAATCAGTCTTGATATATATTTGCAAAATCTAAACCTCAGTATGTGTTTACCATGTGAGGCACATGATCACTTGTGCGGTTGGTCGGTTGACTCCATGTTGCCAATATACACACTTGCACTTCTGATAGCGAGACGTGAGCTAAGCCCTGTTCATACAGGGTGTCCATAAATTCCTTGTGCAACTTTAAATTTTTATAACTGATTGATGCGAGATGATAGAAACAAACTGTAAATGGTGCCGAAACAATAGTATTCATAGACTGGTGTTGTGCTTAATGGTTAAAGTGCTGCTTAAGAGCATAAAGTCTTGAGTTTGAGCCCCTGTCAGCTGTTGAATTAACACCAGGTGGGGTTGCCTCAGCCTGTCATCCTTCCGAGTGAAATGAGTACCAGTGTACTGCTAATCGAGGCACTGCATCAGTAACACAGCCGTGCTCCCATAAAATGATGCAACCAGCAGCAACAGGCTGCCAAGGATAACTAGCTAGCATAGTTCATCAACCTTTGTTAATATTAATGTTTTTTTTATTGCTGTTGATAAATCCACAATTCCCTTGGGATATTGATGAGTTTAAAAGCTTGGTTGTGGCTTAGTGGTTAAGGTGGCTGGCTTGGGACCTTAGGTCCTGAGTTCAAGCTCCTGTCAACTGTTAATTAACACCAAGTGGGGTTGACTCAGCCTGTCATCTTTCTGAGGTTGGTGAAATGAGTACCAGTGTACTGGGGTCATAACCATTCAGGGTAACCTGTGTTGGAGTGGTGACCTGTCCAGGACTGTACTCCTCACCCATGAAAACTGCCTCAGCAGCCCTATGTGCCTTTATGCATGAAATAAGTATTATTATTATTATTATTGACGAGTTGGCATTTTATGATGAGGCGACTTCTACATCAATGGTAAAGTCAACCACCACACTCACCACGTTTGCTTGCTGAACTACGACGATTAGATCTTTCACATATCACCTTGTACCATCAAGACGAGGCTCCCTGCACCATGCTTCGAATGTGCGACGGTTCTTGAATGATGTCTTCCCAGACAAGTGGATCGATAGACGTGAACCCATTGCTGGGCCACCTTGTTCCCCTGACCCGTCTCATTGGAAGTCATTTTATGGGGATTTGTTTAAACTGTCGTTTGCTCTTCAAAACCACATTCTGTTGATGAACTTGGGGCTGCGATCACAAATGCAATTCATGAAATTACTCAGCAGCAACTGGAGAATGTTCTCAAACAAGTTGGAAAATCGGATTGAACGACGTATTTCGAATGATGGCGGATATGTTGAAGCCTAAATATTTGAACTGTTTGATGATAAACTATTAATTACTAGTATGAAAGTCTGTCGAAAACGACAGGTTGGAATATTTTTATTTGAAATAGTCAGAGACTGGAAGATATGATGTTTTGTAGCAAGAAAAAGTGTTATTTAAAACACTACATGTACAAATGTTACCCATTTACTTTATCTTCTGGAACCTTTCATTTCGAGGTAGAGCCTCGAGAGCATTGCCAAAGCCTGAAGCCTCGGCCTAATGTCAGGTGTGCTTGTATCTTCTTCATTTATTTGACATCGCACGTATGTAAATGAATACTCGTTTTACTCCGCAAGTGTTACGCATCACGAGCAGCGAGATTTCACCTCCCTGCCCCTTGTATTTATTTATTGTTATTTTTTTAAACGCTTCTGTACACCACCATTGAGGCCCGGTTGCAAGTCACCCTCTACATTTCCAAAAGAAGAGACGTAATTACTCTTTAAATGGAAATGTTTTTGAGTTGTTTTTATCGTGAAAAAAATAGACCGTAGTGAACACACAGTCGTGTTAAAAGCTGTTAGATTGGTCTTCAAAAGGACGATTTGAGAAGGGTTTAATGGGGACAGACAATCACACAAACAATACACAAACACACATTGGGTTTTATCTGGTAGATGCTTTCACGCACACATTTATAGTTTGTTTCTCTCATGTGTACTTCAAAAGCTATAAAAATTTTAAAGGTGCACAATAACTTTATGGACATCCTGTTTAACTTTAGGCTTCAAAGATGGCCACATATCAGGAGCTTTTAAAAGGTTCTCGGAGAGAGAGATATTTACAATAGCCTAATACACTTTTTATACAAGTTTCGAGGTTTTTAATACAAGTTTTGGTATGAAGGGTGGAAACATGGTTTCATTGGGTGTGTCGTAAACTGCAGTCGTGGAAATGGGAGACAACATGAGGTGACGGTGAACAATGGACTTGAAATGCCGTTGCGAAGAGGTTGAGACAACGGACTCGGGGAATAAAATTCCACGAGCAAGAAAAAGATGTATGAAAGAATGGAGGTGAGCAGTTATTTTCCACTTGGGGAGGGGAACAAGGAATGGATTTCTGGCGGAATTTATGCATCGTGGAAGGACAGTAGCTAGGCGTAAGGGGCTGTATGGAGTCATATCCATGATGCTCTGCATGATGGCTTCGTCCATTGTTATAGTCTGAATACAGCACAGGAGAAATTGGCTTGGCAGAAAATTTCGAGACTGCTGATGACTTTGGAGGCCAGCTTGGAGATATCTAACAAGATAGGTTAAAGCTGATTAGCCCAGGAGCTTTTTAATGTTGTACCTCTCACAGATGCTGACCATCAAAATTAGCCTGCTGGTCCTTATGGAGAGACAAAGTGAGAATACGGGGTTTTCTTGAAGGAAACAACAGGTTCCTGGTGGATGACCAATTGCTTATCTTCTTCAGATCAGCACAGTGGATGCTGAGGCAGCTGCTTGTCGGAGGTGTACAGAACTCTTCTGCACAGAGTGAAGTCATCTGCAAAGTGATGCGATAATATTTCCAGTGACGAAGATGTCATCAGTGTATATTAAGGACAGGATTGGTCCTATGGTCGTGTTCTGTGACTAGTCCTGTTCTGGATGGACATCAAACCCCAACTGCTCGTGAACGCACAGGAAATGTTATCGGCATTCTTAGAGGGGGTCTTGTAAACCATTAGCTGATAATTTGGAAAGATGAGTCATGAGATTCACTGCATTTATCAATTCATTTACTTTGCTCAGTATGGGGAGAATCTTGCCTGGTCTATGGTTAAGAAGGTACGTTTTGAAACTATTCTACTGAATTTGGGTAATATTGGAAATTGGGCATGATGCAGGCAGGTGGTCCTCAGAAAGTAACTGGAAAAGACTTTTTTTTAAAATAGAATAGACAAGGCAGATGAACAGTTGTGTGTTAGTGAACTGATGGATGTCAGGACTCATTTCAGTGGCGGATTCAAGAGAGGTGAAGAATTCCTCCACCTTGGCAGCAGGAAAGGCTACATGCTGGAGGATAGGTTCAGTGAGGGGGTGTTGATAGATATAGGAAGAGAGGAATTCAGAACGTCTTGAGTGCTGGAGTTAGATATCATGGTGGAGGAATTGTCAGGGTCAGGAGTCAGGACCAGTGTCAGAATCAGTGGGAGAGTCAGTTGAGTTTGGGTGAGAAATGTTAGGCTTATTGGGGTTTGTAGGGTGGTCGGAATTGGCAGAGTTAAAGGGTGTCAGAGTCAGCAGGTTGGAGGGTTTGAGTTATTGGGTTCTGGTGGTGGTGGTGGGGGTGGGGGGCAGAATCAGCATGATAGGAGGGGGCAGAGGTGATGACAAGAGTCAAAAGGGTCAGAGGGGGATATTGTCGATGGATGAGGGGTGGTCACCAAGTTGGAAGGTATGCTTAGGATGGGTGGCAAGGCCACTGAACATGTCAGCCACCCCCAGGGAGGACAGACGAATGGGTAGTGGGTGACGGTTAGATATAGATGTAGGCAGAGTAGGTAACTCATTTGCCTCATCGTTGTATCCACTAGAAACGATTAAATGATTGGGATCCATTCTCAAATGAGCTGTGGTGAGTGTAATCCATGGTGTGGGTGTGGGAATGCAGGGAGGAGTGATCATTGAAATGCCTATTTACATATTGTGGCTGGTCGGGTAGCTAAGGCCTAGGTCACATTTGCCACGGCGGCCGTGGGGTCTCCAAAATCTGTGGCCACTAGCAATTATACGGCGGCCGCAGTATTTCCACGGTCACACAATGTAGCAGTCACATATGTTTTATTTTTCGGGAGCTGCACGGCGTATGTAGAAGTCGGGAGACCGAAAACGTGGGGGGTGCCGTACGGTCTTTGATTTGATGTCACACGGTGACCTTAGGGCGTCGCTGCGGCGGCCATAGAATTTTCAAGGCAGACGCAAGGTGCCCGCAGGGCGACCGCAGGGGGCCGCAGGGGGCCCTAAGGCGAGCGTGCGGCCAGACGGACGGTAACGAGTGGTATATATACCAGTTTTTTTTTACTGAAATAAAAATATACCAGTATATATAACTGAATATACTATAACGATAATATACCGTGGTGCCCCAGAATCCGAACGCCCCATTGTTTGAACAAATTGGAATCGAACAATTTTTTCGAGAAAATTTTGCCCTAAAAACCTAATACATTTTAAAAAACCGAACACAACGTGGCGTTCATGTTTGTTCACGTGTCTCCCCCACCTGTTCGACCCGCATCTTCGCGCTTTGTTCATTCAGTTCGTCGGTGGAAGTCCTCGTGAAAGCATCTCTCGTGTGTCGATCGATACTTTAGGCCTCAGTCACATTTGCTCTACGCGAGGATACGGCGGCCATACGCCCTCTGAATTGACAAACGTGCGGTGGCCGCAGAGAATCTGAGGTGGCCTCAGGTGGCCCTACGCCGTATGGCTATATTTTACAGGTCGTAAGGTCGCCGTGGAATTATAACCGGAGTTATAACTTTTTTCATTTCTACGTTCGCCGTAGCAATTCGACAAGCCGAAACAAAAGAACTGGTTTAAAAAAAAAAAAAAACATTAACCCATTCGTTACCGTCTGTCTGGCCGCACGTTCGGCTGAGGGCCCCCCTGCGGTCCCCTCGCGGTCGCCTTGCGGGCACATGCGGGCACCTTGCGTCTGCCTTGAAAATTATATGGCCGCCGCAGGAACGCCCTAGGGTCACCGTGCGACATCAAATCAAAGACCGTACGGCACCCCACGTTTTCGGTCTCCACAATTTATAAATACGCCGTGCGGCTCCCCGAAAAATAAAAACATGTGACTGCTACATTGTGGACACGTGGAAATACTGCGGCCGCTTTATAATTGCTAGTGCCCGTACATTTTGTGGACCTCCGGCCGCCGAGCCAAATGTGACTTAGGCCTTACCTCGTGTTTTCACCTTCATTTATGATGTTTTTTTAATCATCTTGTGTTTTAATTAATAACAAAAAAAGCAATCCGATCACGTGGTGTGACGGACTGTCGCGGCAAGGC